>CM075021.1:3645677-3673006 GCA_037576675.1 Pangasius sanitwongsei | reverse complement strand
ATGGGGAAAATGCACAGAGACACACAGAGACACACAGAGACACACAGAGACACACAGAGACACACAGAGACACACAGCTTTTAGAGCTTGCATGCTGTGTTCATGACCATGTGAGAAGTGGGAAGTTTCCGACTTTCCAGTGGAAAAGACCTGTTTGAACAGCTGCCCAACTCATAATTCCTACTCTACTCCGAGCTGCGATTCCGTAACATCACTTTAAAAACAAATGAAACAGCACCCAAACAACTCTTTAATTCCAGTTTTTGTAGAGAGTGACGGAAAACTGTTTAGATGAGGACAGGACACAGCCCCTTAATGCACCTCTGTTTACAAATTCAGACGGCTGAGTTCATGTGAAACGCTTTAATGCGGAAAGTAGGAGGTTCTGAGTTGGAAAATTCTGAGTTCCCAGCTGTTGTGAATGCAGCTTTACACAACATTTTTTCAACAGCTTTAACATTTTTTAATTAAGATGCAGTCGAATCAGAGCTTTGTTCTAAATCTTTTAGCTTTTTTCTTAATTAGTCTCACGTTTGACTTCTCTGGTGTTACCCGATGCTACATTTATTTGTTTTTGTGCTACGAAACACTCATCCACAGTTCAATATGTTCAACATGAGCTGAGCGAGTTTAAGTGAGAGCTTCTTAGTTTTGTGTTCATTCTAAGTAAGAACCAAAGCCAGGGGCAATAAGATTTGTTCTTTTCCAGCCAAGAAGAAACATTATAGGTGCAGATGATGAGTGAATATAATGAGTGAGGGGTGAGCAAAGGGTAGTGTAAGGTTTGAGTGAAGGGACTCACTTGTAGCCCAGGCTGTGACACTTTCTGTGTCCATAGGGTAGGAGGTTTCGAGGGGAAGGCGGAGTACCCGGGACTTTAGGCAGGCCGCCGTCAGCAGAGTTGCCACGACGACCACATAAGGGCGAACCAGACGCATCCGAACCTGAGCCGAACATAAACAGAATGAATAAGACGCATCTTTATGTTTCTCTGTGTATGGAGGTAGAATGTGTTCACACTTTTCTTTATTTATGGATTGCTCCATTCCGTACCTACGAGGTCTTCTCTAGAGGCAGTTGCACGAGGCGTGCTAGTGGCTGGTTCAATCTTTAAAGACAACCTGATCACAAGAGATAGGTAAAAATTTACAAACTACACACACGTGCAAACAAAAACAGTGAGCCCAGATAACACCCACTTGTAGTTGTCATCCTCTACAAACTTCTGTAGCTCCTCAATGTAGTGAACTGAGTTGAGATAGTTCTGGACATGAGGCAGTTCAGGTATATCTGAGCCGTGAACAAAACGAGAATTAAAATCCACTGCACTGATGTGTGGTGATTAATGCATGTCCACAAAATGTCAAAAACACACACTCATGCACTCACCATATTCGCAGGATCTCTGCAGGTCTGAGATGATTCTCAGGATGTTGTTCATCAGGTTGGATCTCTGCTCATTTTCCAGAATACTGCCGGTGGAGGGATACGCCGAGTCTATGTAGGTGAGATCAGACAGATACATACCTGAAGAGAGAAAACATACACACACACACACACACACACACACACACACAGCAAAGTCAGTTTACAATTAATACTGTATGTGCAAGCATTCTTTACATAGCAGGACACTATGTGAACAGTCCCAGCTATGCGGTCCTGTACAGCAGAGTCATCCCGTTTCTAAAATCGGACAAAAACACACAAAGTTCCTCTTTCCGTAACGTACACAATAATGGATTTTCAGCATTCAAACCGTTATACAGTCCACACAGAGCTGTGTTTATAGAATACAAAGTGTGAGAAGATTACGGGTCCCTCTTTTGTATTACATAAGAGAGACTTTCCAGTAAGTATGAGAAGAGACTGATCACCTCTGGCTGTACTGACTCAACACTGGATAAACATTTAAGCATATTAGGATCATTACCACAGAAGATATTATTAGAAAGAAGGACGAGTGGATTTGGGAAAAAAAGATTATACTCAGCCTTTAAACCCTGTATATCTCTCAAATCCATGTCATATAATATCATTTGCTGTGCCACTTTTTCAAGCGTATCTCCACTTCCCAGCCTAAATTCTGTCCTATATATATACACACAGTGTAAGATCAAGTTACAGGGGAGTAAGAAAAGATGCACAAATTAGTTTCCTGCAGCTTCTTGAAGGTATAACTCTGCTCCATTTACATAAACCAGACATCACAGCATTCTTTTGCTACTAAAAATACCCCTTTTGATTGTTAGTGCTCAGCAGTCCATATCAAAGATGATAAAAAGTGAGCTTAATGAAACTAGTGAAGAAAAAAAGCTATTTAAAAAAAAAAAAAAAAAAGGCCAAATGCAGTTGTTATTAGTAGCGGTGGTAGTAGTGGTATTAGGAGCAGTGGTAGTAGTGGTGGAAGTAGTGGTAGTAGTAGAGGTAGTGGTAGAGGTAGTAGTAAAGGTAGTAGTAGTAGTAGTAGTAGTAATAGTAGTAGAGGTAGCAGTAGTGGTGGTAGTAGTAGAGGTAGTAGTAGTAGTGGTAATAGTAGTAGAGGTAGTAGTAGTAGTGGTAGTAGTAGTGGTGGTAGTAGTAGTGGTGGTGGTAGTAGTAGTGGTAATAGTAGTAGAGGTAGTAGTAGTAGAGGTAGTAGTAGTGGTAGTAGTAGTAGAGGTAGTAGTAGAGGTAGTAGTAGTGGTGGTAGTGGTGGTGGTAGTAGTAGTAGAGGTAGTAGTAGTAGAGGTAGTAGTAGTAGTAGTAGTAGTGGTAGTAGTAGAGGTAGTAGTAGTGGTGGTGGTAGTAGTAGTGGTAATAGTAGTAGTGGTAGTAGTAGAGGTAGTAGTAGTAGTAGAGGTAGTAGTAGAGGTAGTAGTAGTGGTGGTAGTAGTAGTGGTAATAGTAGTAGAGGTAGTAGTAGTAGTGGTAGTAGTAGAGGTAGTAGTAGTGGTAATAGTAGTAGAGGTAGTGGTGATGGTGGTAGAGGTAGTAGTAGCAATTCAGTAGTAGTAGTAGAGGTAGTAGTAGCAGTTGTGGTAGCGGTGGTAGTGATAGTAGTGGTAGGGGTGTAGTGGTGGTGGCAGTAGTAGTATTATTAGTATTGAGAATGCAAGTATACTTGCATTTATATCAACTGGGACATGTAGAAAATTATGATGTTTGTAACAAAGCAACCTTTATAAATATCAGTTAAAAATATAATGTGTTAAAGCGCAGAGCCACAACTAAACACAGATCTTGCCATTACAAATAAGGCAGAATCACGAACATGCTCATTTCATCCATTTATATCTGGCAAAGATATTTTATCCAAGCTGAATTTGTATTTTTAAAAAAAAGCCACCACAGTATACAAAGAAAGACCCAACCTCTTTTCACTTCTTTTGAACCCAGTTAATCTTAGTATTTATTATATCAGACACTGCTTAAAACATCTACTCCAGTAGTTCTCAGGACATACTTTAACATTTCCTTTCACTGTAAAGTATTTTTACTTCTACTGCAGTAGGTTTACAGGGTACTGAAACTGTCAGTCGGTAAAATGTCAATCAAATCTCTGTGACGAGAAATACAGTGCGAGCAGACTGGCTGAAAATACTCCTTTAAAAGAGAGAGAGTACTGCTCATGTCTATCTCGGCTCACTGGAGAGGTTGTGATTCATTTAAAAATAAACCCTGAGCAGAAACTTCTAACCATGCAGAGGCATGCATAGATTACATAATGTCTGTGGAAAACCGCAGAAAATCCCTTGAAAACTTGCCTGCAACATATCAGTACAACCAACTGAAACACAGCCAGCACACAAAAACTTTAACTCTGATTCACACCATATGGCAAATATCTCACCTTTTGGCTCATGTTATAGAAAACTTCAGTGTTTTCACTCAGACAAGTTTTGTAAGGTCTCTATTTCCTGGTCTTTCTCTGGAAAACAATGATTAAAAGGGAGTCTAACCTTTGAGTGCTTGACTCTTCTGTTTCAATTTCAACCAACAGTTCCAAAAAAAAAAAAAAAGAGAAAAAGAGAGAAAAAAAAAAAGAAAACGAAAACCTGACCCCTGTAACCCTCTGTCCCTACCTCCCCTCCCCTCCCCTCTTTCTTGCCATTGCTTCTTCACCTCCCCATCCTTTGTGAAAAGCGGAGGCGGCGTCTGAGGGCGGCTCAGTCTCCAGAACGCAGCTGGGAGTTCCAGAGCCATGTCTTGGCTCCAGAGCTGCTGAAGAGCCACAGACGCTTGCCGCCTGCGGTCTCTGGGAAGAGAACTCCAGAGCGGAGGAGGCCTCAAGCGTGGGATATGAGAGACAAGCGCAGAATTGAGGACTTCCACAGACTGTTGGACACTGTAAGTTGACAGAAGACCTGATAGAGCTCCATGAACATCTACACGCACGCATAAATATCACGCTACACACAGCTACAGGAGGAAACGTGAGTGCATTGCTTCACTTCTAGCTCTTAATAACTCTATTTTCCTTTTGTCCACTGTCTCTTTTTTTACTCCCTCTCTGTCTCTCAGCAGCTGTCTTTCTTCTGGCTGCTCTCTGCTGTTCACATGCTGTAATGTTTAGTGCTGTTGTTGTTTTCTACAAACAAAGCTCCCAGGTGCATCTCTCTGCACTCCCACTCAGGATGCCAGAGTACCGGGTCGGGTCTCAGCAGGTCACGGTGCTAAGATTACACCAGTTGCTCTGTCTGAGAAAAAACAGCGACACAGAACTAGGGCAAGATCAAAGCCAAAAAAAAAAAAAAAGTCCTCAAAGACGAGAAAAAGGAGAGGAGAAATTATTCAGAGAACTTCCCCGCTCTTGTCTGGGGAGCCTTGAGGGGGAAAAGCTGATGTGGATGAATGCGTGAGATTGTTTGCTTTGTTAAGCATCAAACTAGAAGAACCTCCTAAGTCAGGGGTGCAGAAAGACTGGTCTCCCACAGGCTGTGCTTGTTTTTGGTTTGGGATTGGATGGTATGTGTATTACTGCGTTAGGTTTTATTGTTGCTCTGCAGGCATTTGGTGACCTTAAGTATCTAAGTCTTGTCCAGTGCATAGACTGCGAAACGCTGGTGGTGTTTTTAGTGGATCGCATGCCCCATATCTGCATTTCTATAAGATGACGTGCTGAGATGTGGGCTATGTTTAACAGGTCTCACTTGGTGGCTCTGTGTACAAAGAGTTTCTCTACTGTTATAGATGGGATAAAGGGCTCCATTCATAAAAGCCCTGTTTAAAGAAAAATAAACACACCAAAGACACAAGGTCATTTTCCACTAACCGCTTCCTCATGCAGACATGCCGGACCCAGCAAACCCAGTTACTTGATATTCTCGGTGTATATGCGCACACATGCGCTTACACACCGAGCGAACTCTCCTGGATGCAGTAATCCTGTCTGTCACAATATCAGGGGTATTTTTTGCAGACTTTGCCCTGTGAGTAGCCTGGTGTGTGTGATGTGCTCCAACACGTACAGAAGCCTAAACACAGACAAGCAATACTCAGACAAGACAATGAATCTTGTCATGCTGCGCTGAGGGTCGAGACGTTAAAATGCAATATAGTTAACCCCCTATTAAAACAGCCATCGCATTTTTCTTAACGATGCTTACAATTCTAACCAAACAAAATGAGCAGAATGTGAAAGGTTAAGAACACGTGTGCCCTCTGAGAGCAGGAAAAAGCATGCCTGCACATAAACACAGACCAGGCAGGCCACGTCGTTTTTTTTTTTTTTTTAAAACAACATTTCTTGCTTGAGTGTTTGCCATGTCAGTCACCTGCTGTATGCGTGTGAAAAAAACTCCTCAGCCTGATTGAGACTTGCTTCATCACCAGCACAAACTCCAAACACTTTCATTCTGTACTGCATCCTAAAGAAGTATTGGAGATATTGAAAAAAAATCCTTGGGAGTTTTCCTGCAGTTTTCTTGTTCTACCACAGAAAAGCCTACTTTCTGGCCCACAACACAAGATGCGTTTTTAGCACAAAACATTTTTACCAAATAGGGGATAACACACTTCATGGGTTCAATACACAGATACACAAACAGTTCTCTTAAATCAAACGTAACATGGTATGCATGACTGCACTACACACAGGCCACAACCTCTGGCATGGCTAGTTTTCATCTATACTCATCTGTAAACATTTGGAAGGCTTGCTTACACACTCACACACGCGCGCACACACACACACACACACACACACACACACACACACACACAGGGCTTAATCTGTAACCTTAGATTATCTGTGGGCTGGTAAACGTCATTGACTTCAACAGCTCACTGAAAGTGATTAGAAAAGTGAATCACTTGAAAGCATGTCTAAAGCTGTCCTTTGGCAGGAGACCTGGCCAAAATTCACAGCTTTCCAAACTAAAGTAATTGCCCTGTAAGGCCATGCTCTGCTGAATGAAGACTTTTCAATTCGTACTCCTCTTCAGCTCTGAGTGCTGACTCCAAACACAGTTAAAGCTCCTGAGTGCCCCATTTTCTCAGTCCATAAATTCATCACATCACACTCTCATTCTCTTTATTCTGCCAAACTCGATTTCCTCCTACACGTATTCAAATGAAAGTATATGATTTCAATATGCAACAAAGAGAATGCTGACCAGCTCTCTTTTGAGCCTCTTTCCTTTGCTCCACCCAAAAGCCTCCACCCCCACATTCCCTCTCTCCTGCCATCCTTCATTTTGTCAAATGTTTCCTCCAAAGTGAATAAGGGACCTTCTTACTGAAGCTTCCTGTTCTTTGGCCCTGCATGAAATGTTGTACTATGTCACTATCTGCTGCCATACTGAGAGTGTGTGTGTGTGTGTGTGTACGCGCGTACATGCTCAGCATGATGTCAATGAACCAAAAAAATCATCCACTAAAAGTTCAAGCTAGCATTCATGTACAAAACAGGATCATGTCTCACCATGTGTTCCCTTACACCTTTATTCTTTACTGATGTTCCATCTTTCTGTACTCTAGGCTTCTCTAAGCTTTCAGTGCTCTTTCCTCTTCTCCAGGAGAAATTGTGTGTGTGTGTGCGCGCGCGTGCGTGTGTGTGCATGTGTGTGTCCGTCCATCCCATCCCGACAGACTCATCTTGCGGAAAATCTGATGGCCAGATGTTGGAAATGTCTGATATTGTTTTAAAGGCTGGGAAATACATTTACTATATAAATAAACAAAACTCATCCAAATGGCTCTCAGTCCTGACCTGTCAGCAATAACTCAGGTGTGTTTGTGATCACCCAAAATCAGCAGGTAGACTAATGTGTGCGTGTGTGTGTGTGTATTGAGTTGAAGAGGATCATCATAAGCGATTAACAACACCATTTACATTGGTAAAGACACAGAGCAGGGGAAGCAAGGCCAGCATGTGCAAAGCTTGTGAGAACCACTACTCAAGTCTACATAAGACTGAGAAGATCTCTCACACTTAAAATCCGTGAATAAAACTCTTACACGAGTTCTTAGAGCAAGTCCTGCTGAGCAGTACAGCAGTAACTGCTGAGTATTAAGTATGACAGTTGCATTACCATAAATCCATCAACAATCTACCACATTTAATTATGAGCCCAATAAGTGCACAAGGAGACGACTATACACAAAGCACAATCATACCAGTGTTATATAACATCTTTATAAAATAATAATTAAACACGATTTATTAAAGCAAATATATTTGTGCAAAGCCCAATATGTAATGAGCTCCAGTCTCAATAAGTGAATAATAAAAGATTTACTGGCACTTCAGCAAATTGAATGATTCTGTTCAATGCCTCGTATCCAGCTGTTTGGCGCAGCGCAAGAGAGAGGCTCTCACATCTATTAGTCTGCATCACAGCATACTTTATACCTTCGGTTTGTTTGCTATTTTTTTGGTTTGTTATCTCACTGCACATAATTAAACAAACCAAAAAGCAAAAAGACGTTGGCTGAGAGGTGTGTAGGGCTGAAAACGCACGCATAAATCTCCTTCAGTCACTGGTCAGAAACACGACGTGAGAAACAAGCAAACAAACCTTTGCAAGTTGCGCATACAAATGACTAAAATCACCTGGAGCACAGAGGACATGGAGCTGTGCTCAATATATTACTAGATAATTACATAAATGACTAGTTAAAACGTATATCTGTCCTTTGACTCATTTTGCGTCTCGCAGCTCAGTTTAGCAGCTCACATCTACAGAAGAACCTCGTGCACATCCCAAAACACACGGCATGTTGGATTCACTTTCTGTACTTGAGTGGATTCAGGATTGAATCACTTTCTCACCGCAATCGAACCGTGCTAGAGTTTGACTGGAACCGGAACCGGGACAACCGGTCGGGTGGTCTCTGCCCGGTTATTCTGTTCTGCACCCGAGTTCGATTGCTGTGCTCTCACCTACACAAACGAAACACACTAAAGACGAAAACCAGGGCTCGATTCAAATTTAAACACTGCATGTGTGAAAACATGGCACACACAAACATGACAAATAATCCCAAGAAGTCACAGACAAATGAAATTGTCTATTATTTCCTCATATAACACCTGGTTTTTATATTGATAGTAGTTTTGCCACGTGCAGAGTACGACTGTTAATTGTATTATCGGTTACTCCAGAAGAGCAGGAGATCTTATTACTAATTTAACTAAAAGATATTACTAATTTAATTATAAGAAAGATAACTTCATGATCAACCCAGCACATCTTTATGAGCTCGCTATCATCAATCAACATACAATACATCTTTTCGAGCATGGATGTGGGTGTATCTGATGTGTGTAATTATAATGTATGTCACATGTACATTTCTAAAACCTCTCTTTTTTTTTCTATATTTGGAACCAAAAATCGTTCATGCGTTCATGCTTACTTAGGACACTGCAGAGCAATTTCCCCAAATCCTGATTAGTAGATTTTATACTGAAAATATGCCAACAAACTCGTCTATAATAGTCTCTCTCTCCAGAGACTCTTCACAGTGAAATCAATATTTTAACAGTAAAAACATTAAAAGACTAGTTTTTTGTTTTAGCAATTATGCAAATTAATGCATTTATAATTAGATGAAGTCTCGTTTACATAAATAAATGTCTATGTTACAAAAAAAACAAAAAACCTTTTTTGTATTCAGCAACCAACTGGGAGAGATTGACCATGATTACTATCTATTAGCCTATTCACCTGCAGTGACCGGCCTGTAGTTTTATACATATCAGTCCAAAATGCATATTTGGAGGTCTGGAGTTATGTTCTGAAGCAGTCTCAAACCACTGATATACAGAAAGAGAACAGTGGCAGATTCTGTCTTCCTTTTGATAATATTATGTTAATTTGTACTGAGCTGCTAGCATAGCACTAAATAACCTAATAAGTGGTGCAACAAATGTGACAAAATTGCCTGGTTTAGAAACTGCACTTAAAGGACACTTAATGTCTTAATGTTCCCACCACCTCTCTCTGCAATGTTCTTATATTTTTGTTGCCTCCTTCTTCTGCATGTTAATCTCTTTAAAGGGCTCATTTTCAGCTAATACATCATTTTAAGACTTTGGACTTTATAAGGCACTTTTTTCTTCTTTTCTTTACGAGAAAAGCTGTTCTCCTCCAAAGACAATTGACTTCATCTACAACAAGTCTGTACAACAAAGTGTATAGCATCCGAGTAAAAAAAAAAAAAAAAAAAAAAGGCAAGTAATAAACACCGGGTTAAACAGGTATACAATAAACCCACAGACTCGCTTCAGAAAGTCATTCTATCAAGGCGTTACATGTACCACAGGCTAAAGCAATCTTTTAGGATCTCAGTGACATAATGCCAAAAAGGAAATGGCAGTAGCGATGCAGCAATTTCTGCACTAGCACACTGGTAGGAGCTCAAAAAAGTTTATGACAACAGTTTATAAAAAGTCAAACCACTTATATAAAGTTTTACCAAATTAGATTGCTGTAGAGCTCTGCTGGGAAAAAGATTGCTTTTTCATCCCAGATGGAAAATTATATATTATTATATGTACCGCATTGTCAAAAATGTGTGATCAAACCAGTAAAAATAAAAAAAAAAATGAATTGAGCCCTTCAAGCAACTCAAAAATTCTGCTTCCTGGAATAAGGCACATATTTGTCATCTGGGTATTTTCACAACGGATGACAAGAAGACAAAACCATGATTCAGTAAGATAGCTGTTGGCATGTGCGGTGAACCTTTAACACTACCACAGGATTGTTTCACTATTTGCGTAGTGGTTTCCTCAATTATTTTGTCTTAGAGACCTTGAATCTGCCCCCTAAACCAAAAAAAAACCCAAAAAAAAACAACTCATGGGAATATGTCTTTAATAGCTTCCATAACTAATGTTTCTGCAACAGAGCCCAACAGAAACAACTGAAAGGATTCAGTTATAGAAACCTGAAAATCAGCCAGGTGACATCATCGACAAGTACTTTTCACATCACGAACTTGACAGAACACTCTGGGGATGGCCATGACCTATGGCTTGCGCACAACTTGATCACGCCCAACTGGCAAAGGTCTCAGACGACTACAGCTGTTAATAGAGGAGCTACGAGGGAACGGGAAAGTCATCGCCTTTGGAAATGGAGTACCGCGTGACTCAAAAGGGTGGAAGTAAGACTCTCCTGAGACTTCCAGACAGGAGGCAGAATATCAGCATCATTTAGGAGGAGCACCTGCGAACACAGGCGCCAAAATAGTAGTACACTATTAGTACTCATCACAAAACATTAACAGTCCTGAAGCTACCATCAAGTAATGAAGTCAAAACACTGCCTCTAGCAGATATCCCTGAATGTCTAAACTCAGACACATCCAGACGATCCACATTTTAGCTCTAAGCATACATGGACTAAGCAATCAAAAAAGCTCACCAAGTAACAGAAATTTAAAAAAAAACACATGAAAAACTGAAATGAGCCTCCAGCCTTTTTTATTTTGGCAATAAAATGAAATATATTATATATTAAATATTAGCCATTTATTACCAAAGCAGTGGAAATATAGTGAACGTTTCTCCAGAACAACTGTGAAATAACGTAAGCAGGGATCCAGTTATCTCAGGATTCAGTGTCTGTGTGAATCTCGCAGAATGACGGAGAGAGAGAAATGTGTGCAAAAGAAGAAGCAGCCAGCAGCTAGCTGTGATGTCTGAGCTCTACTGGTTCCAAAAAGCTGTGCTCGAGCCAGGCATGCTGTTTAGCACGCTGGCCAACAGCAACATCCACATGCTGCTTTCAGGCTTCTCTTTCTCACCTAATTTTCACCAGCTTCACTAACTCCAGAAATTGCTTTACTTCCTTTATCCTTTCTGCATCCCATTTCTTTTCTATTACCTGCTGCCTGCTTATTCCTCTGCCTATTGTCCTTATTAATCTTCTTCAATCAGTTCTTCTTGGGATCAGTTTAGTCCATTATGTGTGCATTGGTGCAGCCTGAACTGTAGGTGGAAGAGAAGATATCAATGATACTTGAAAAAAAAAAAACCTAAATATCTTTCCAGCTCTCAGCAGCTCATGACTGATAGACCAAAAGAAATTGAAAAAAAATGGTTGAAAAGCCATAAAAGAGCATTAGGTTTGCGTGTACTGGTAATTGAATCACCAGTAAACTTTAGGCACAGTGTGTATAAGAAAAGCAGATGGAGAAAGACAGAGATCAAGGTGCATAAGAGGAAGTGCATGAGTGGAAGAAAGATCAGAGAGAGATGGAAGGTAAGGAAGAGCAATAAGTCTTTTCTGCATTTTATTTAAGAGAACATTTTTAAAACATGAGGTTGTTGTTTAGCTGCAGGCAAGAACAGCTCTAAAGCACTTGGACATCAGAATCAGAAACACTGAATCACTGAATCAATTCACTGAATCACTGAATCAGAATTGCACTATTACTAGCTGTATGTATGAAAACTGTGCAGTGAGGTACATAAACATGACCTTAGCCCTATGGAGACACAAAAATGCGGTTTGAAAAGTGCGTGTATACAGACTGAGGCACCTGAACAAGTGTGTGTCTGGCGCTGATGAGAAGCAGAACCTGGCAGGAGGGAAAAGAAGATTGTGGGATACGAGATGGCGAATGCAGGTGGAGATACCTGCATTAGACCGATGACGAATGCACGAAGATGTGTGTTCACTTCAGGGCCATGATATAAATAAAGTTTCTGGTTGAAAGAGGTTAAAGATTAAAGGCAAAAGGGTTAAATTCTCACCCAGGGTGAAAACCAGAGGTATGAGGGGCCCTACTTATCTCTTGAGGTTTGAGCCAGAGCAGCCAGCTAGGAGGAGATGTATAAACACCAGGAAACTTCTAACACATCACTTCAGAACCAGATCTGCATTCCTTAACTCAATCAACCAATCAGAGCCTGTGGTGAAAATTTACATATCAGCACAGCCAGGGGAAACTGCTGTTGGCCATTTGTTATTCAAGTCAGAGAGCTGGCACTATTAAAAATGCATATGAGGCAGTTACTGAAGAAGGAGCATGGTGACTTCTCTTTAGAGTGTGTGTGTGTGCCAGGGAGGGCATAATATGAAATGCACCAAAACGTTTTCTTGTTCTACTGCTCAATTGTGAACTGCTGCTTACTGACGGTTGTGTTTCTTGCTTTAGGTGAATGACTACATTCTTCTGGTCTGTGCAGAGTCAGACTGAAGTGGGGGAAAAAAGGAAGGCCACAACAAAAAAATAAAGGAGGAGGTGGCAGACAGGAGAGAATCACAGCAGCCATGAGAGTAGAAACATGGAACCTGGGCATGATGCTCTTCTGTCTTGCTGCCCTGGGCAGCTGTCACTCAGGCAATGAGCCACTATTGTCTAGGCGTCGCCGGGCACCAGTTGATGACGCCAAAAGGTGCTCGTACACATTCTTGGTGCCCCAGCAGAAGATTACAGGACCTATCTGCGCGTCAGCCACGGGGCCTGAGCCAGAAAAGGATCGCGTGACACGCATGGACATCTCTGACCTGAAGGAAGTGCTGTCCAAGCAGCGTCGCGAGATTGAGACGCTGCAGCTCGTGACCGACGTAGACAGCAACTTGGTTAACGAGATGAAGCTCTTGCGCAAGGAGTCGCGCAACATGAACTCACGTGTCACACAGCTCTACATGCAGCTACTTCATGAAATAATACGCAAGCGTGACAACTCGCTGGAGTTAGTGCAGCTCGAGAACCGGGTGCTTAACGTGACATCCGAGATGCTGCGGCTGGCCTCGCGCTACAAGGAACTGGAGCTGCGCTTCGCTAACCTGGCTGCCACCGTCAACAATCAGTCAGTGCTGATCTCCATGCTGGAAGAGCACTGCATGCGCGGGTATGGACGCCACGAGCTGCCTGCCGTGCCACCACTGGTGCAGGTGGTGCCTGAAACCATCCCGGCAAACAACAACCGCTTCACCAACGAGATCCATAGGGAACACAACAACCGAGCCTTCCCACGTGGCTCGCGCATGGATGTCCCACCAACCGCTGACCCTCTGGGCATCCCACCAGCACCACAGGGAACCCTGAACTCTGACGGTAATAAATTTGTTTGGGATTTTTGAGTTTTGAGCATGTGGAGAGGTGGTGGGGGTTCTGGCACAGCCAATTTCAGACACCAGAGAAATTACCAGGAGTGCGCTTTGACTCCAGATTAGGCTTATAGGTAATAGAACACTATGGTTTCTGTAATATATATATATATATAAAAAGGATGGTAAGTGTTATCACCAACCTCTAAAACCTAATCATGTGCAGAGTTATTTTTTTTTTTTTGGCATTTTTTGACTTTATAACATGGGTTAGTCCAGAAATTCTTATACACTAGCAGTACACTACTCCAGATCTAGCTTTGATAAAAGGGGAAATATGAATGAGAGAGAGAGAGAGAGAGAATGAGAAGGAGATACACACTCACAAAGAGCTGAAAAGCAATTTAAATAAAACTGAGGCAGTAAATGTGCAAATGAAAAGGTATAAAATGGCAGGACACAATACTCAGTATTGAAATAGAGTTAGCAGAATATATATATATATATATATGTATTGATGCCACGGAGTATGTTTCCATGTTTCTATAGAACAGACAGCAGTCATGTATTTAGAAAGTATGTAGAAGCTTTTCCTCTGGTACTACATCACACAGAACCCCCCAAACTCACATACACCTCATACATGCACTCTCTCAATCAGACAGACAGCAAGACATTAAAGCTCACATGCACATCATGTAAAGAAACTTTGCACATATGAACATAATCTCACACTCTCTCGGGTTTCGTGCACTCTGAAGGGCACAGCACAGCGAGATAAACAGGAATGAGAACCAGCTGCTACAGAGGCATGATATATCTACCTCTGAGAGCTGACACACTCTTTCTCTTCACCTTTACTAATGAAACCAGAATGACAGCGCTCCACCCCTCCCTGCTGCAGCACACACACACACACACACACACACACACACTCCTTTATCTCTGTTGCATTTTAGACCCTTTGTCCACTCTGTTAGTGGAGAACACTTTGGAAATGCTTTTACAGCTACACACTTTGCAGCTAATGCACTAGAGCATGATAACACACTGCCACAGACTACACAGAAACCACCTCTACTCCAAGTTTATCCATTTAAATCAGAAGACACACATTTCAATTCCTATATAGTAAATGTTTGTGTGTCAGACTGTCCAACTCTCATCATACCCCTCCATCTCCATCTGCCTCTGCCTCTTCAGCAAAGCTCTCACTTTCAGATCTCTACACTTGGTGATCCAGTGTGATTCATCTTTCAGAACATTAAGCCTTGCTGGCTTTGCTTCTGTACTACTGACCACTAACAGTAGACCACCAAAAGCTTGCTTTGCCTCAAAGTATATGGTTAGGACCACAGTTTATGCTGAACATGCTAGTTTCTAACCACTGCACCAACACTTCCAGAAAGAAAAAGATGGGGAAGCAGTAGTAGTACAGATAAAGATGTATCATTCTTAGGGAATAAAAGCCAGTCTCGAGTGACCCCAATGTATTTTGGGGGTCTACACGTCTGACCAGACCACGGCTGTGAAAACGAGACGAGCACCTTCTGGCACAAAGCCTGACTGTGTGAGCTCAATGTCTATCATTCACAAGGCCTCTGCCCGCACTGGGTAACCCTGCTGCTTCAGCATGACCACGGCTACTTAAGAAGTTTCTCTCAACACAGGAAACAGCCCCTCACACAGGCAGCCAAACACACTGCCAAAGAGGTCCCCCACCATTTTTTCCCTTTCCTGGCTCACCCGTACAGGACTGATTATTTTAGCTTAAGAGTAAAGGCAGAGGGGAAGAGAACCAGAGGGAGAGCCTTGCGCATGATAACTCCACTAGGACTACAGAGCTTATTTAGCAGTCGGCTAAGCATGCCACGCTCAGACATAGAGCTCTTGTAGATCGAGGTGAGCACATCAGAGCAGAGCAGAGTTCCACTAGCAAAAACAGCAAATCATCTCTCAGGAGAACAACAGGGTATTCACCTTTGACCTTTAAGTATCTGCAGGAAATAATGAAAAGAATAAGACAGTAATGCAGATATTGATCTATCGAGTTGTCTTAGCTTTGACCTAGTGCTCTGGCCACAGGAATGGGGTGACAGCCATGGATGATGATAGTTGATAACAGTTGACGACTGATGATGGATCATTCCACTTTTGCCTCTCAATTATATTCCATTTTGCTTAATAAATCTCTACCTGTTTTTTTCCTCTTAAATTTAATGAACTGGATGCATTTAACTGCATTGGCTGCATTAAAATATGAACATTAGATGGACTGGCAGTACACTTTTAATTCAGAGCCTTTAATTTGTTTGAAAAACCACCAGCACCAGATCAGTCGACTATTCTCTGCCCACTTTGAGATGATGAACCATTTTTAAGATTACCGGACGCTGCTATTGCAACACTAACAGCAATTAATCATATATAGCCGTAGTGCTCTATGCAAAATCGGTCAATGTTTCATATTGATAATGCCTAATTGTTGCAGGCCTACATTTTCTTAGTGTCTTTTTTCTCACTATCTCTCCTTCAGTTCAATTCAAAAAGCTTTACTGGCATGAACGTATACAGTTATACAGTTACAGTGTTGGCACAGCAGCGCAGAAAAGAAAAGAACTGCTACTGACAAATTTAATTATATCAAAGAATGTCCAAATAAAGCAATGGATGAGAAAATAACAATACCAACAATAATATTAGTTACAAGGAACTACATTGAAACAGGAGAACAACAAACATGAGTGTGTGTGTGTGTGTGTGTGTGTGTGTGTGTGTGTGTGTGTGAGTGAGTGAGAGAGAGAGAGAGAGAGAGAAAGAGACTCATTACTCCTGACATGGTAGGCAGATACATATTGCTCTGCTAAAGCACTCAGGATGAGTAGTTTGTCAGTATTGGTCGGTGTACACTCTCCCTCTCTCACCGCCTCCTTTTCTGTCTCTGTCTCCCCCTCTTCCCTCCTCTTACCATCTCTCCTTCTCTCACCATCTCCTTTTTTCTCCCTGTCCCCCTTCTCCCATTCTCTCATTGTCTCCTTTTCTCTCACTATATGTCCTGCTCATTGTCTCCTTTTCTCTCAGTCTCCAACTTTCCCATTCTCTCATCGTCTCCTTTTTTTCCCCCTCACCTTCTCTCCCTCTGCCCTTTTAACATTATTAGGGAAGGGCATTTTGGTCAGTTTGTCTGCTCGAGTACTCAAAGTAATTACTCGAGTACTTGTCGAGTACTCGGGAGAACTACACTGTTGTCTATATTTAGATGCAACACGGATGTCTTTTGCTTCTGCAATGCATCTTGTTTCAGTGTCTCACTTGTTCAATATTACAGGCTGTTAAAATGTTATTTCTTACAAAAAAGTACAAAAAAAGAGGATAATAAAAATACAAGCATCATATATTGTTATAATGTGAAGACTCGCTGGCCAAAATCGATTAATCAGTTTTTTGCAGAGAAAGCGCCTCTCTGCTTTTTCGCTGGTTACCGTAATTATAGTATGCGTGTACTGCTGTTTGCATGGCTGATAGGAATGTGTAAAAGCAAAAGAGGATGGCTTGACCAGAGTTGCCATAATGTCACTTTTTTTCCAGGTGAAAATAATTACTTTAAATAACCAGCCATAAACACTTTCAGTGAGAGGCACACCAAAACAACCTACGTTCTGTTCCATCCAGTGTGTGCGCTCCATCCAGTGTGTGCGCTCCATCCAGTGTGTGCGCTCCATCCAGTGTGTGCGCTCCATCCAGTGTGTGCTTCTCCATCCAGTGTGTGCTTCTCCATCCAGTGTGTGCTTCTCCATCATGTTGAATGTCTAGATTGTAACCTTATATCAATAAAACGATGATTATGCATTTTTTTCCTCCCTTAAAATACAGAAAAAACTGCACGATCATTGACATCCCTTCCAAGTACTCGAGTACTCGTGCCCATCCCTAATCACTATCTCTCCCTCTCTCATCGCCTCCTTTTCTCTCCCTTTCTCCTGTTCTCTCACTGTCTCCCCATCTGCCCTTTTCTCACCATCTCTACCCCTCTCACCATCTCCCCCTCTCTCATCGTTTCTCTACTCACTGTCTTGCCTTCTTTCAGTCACTCACTTTCTCTCTCGGTCCCTCACTTAGGCCCATTCCGCGACTGTTATCAAGTTTGGCAGGCAGGGCACAGCACCAGTGGGATGTACCTTTTAAAGGCAGAGGGCAGTGACAGGCTGATCCAGGCTTGGTGTGAGCAGGGGTTGGACAACGGCGGCTGGACTGTCTTTCAGAGGAGAAAAGACGGCTCAGTCAACTTCTTCAGGAACTGGGAGAACTATAAGGTAAAAACCTAAAGCTACAATACACATTCTTGCCAAAGAATGTGCATGTCCTTTGTCACTCCAAACAGGATCATACTGATCCAAGGCTAGCCCCTGTGGTGTAGATCAGTCGTTCTTAAACCGGGCCTCAGGTTCCCCAAGACAGTCCACATTTTGTGTGTACACGTAAATAATCTATTTAAATGCAAAAATTAGGAGGCCTAAAAGTGCAGTAACAGTGTGAGTGAATGAATGAATGAATGAAAAAATGAGACAAGAGAAGGAATGTACAAGGGGGAATAAAAAGAACCCACCAAGAGCTTTGGAGATATAAACAGGAGTAAACACATCTTACTATATATCAGCATCCATCAAAACACAGCTTTATCAGGAATGTAGTGAAGTCAATGGAAATATAAGAACACACGAAATTAGCCAATCGCTAAGCTGTGTGCAGGGAAAACTACGCAGCGAAAAGCCAAACATGATTACCAATCTTACCACAACAACCCTCAACCCTCAACCCTGATGTTCACACACACAGCGCCAGACCAGGCAATTCCCAAGCAAATTCACTTTAACCAAAGAGACACAAAAATACTTCCAAAAGTTCTTTCAAGGGTGCCATGGCAATCGAACACAATTCAAACCAGCTGGATGGCTGAGTGGAAAAGAGCCATTTTTTTTCTGTGCACTGCTGCAATTCATGGAAAAACTCAATTATGCCTGAAAAAGTCTGGTCTGCCTGTGAGCATCTCTGAGCATGTCTTTATTTAGATTTGCAAAAACATGTCAGCTAGTCTCATGAGTACTGAGGAGCCTCAAAGATACAACACGGCTGTCTGTGTGTATTGCTTCGTGCATACTTGCAAGCAAAGATCACACAATCAAATTATGTAACTGGTTACTAAAAAAAACAGAAATCACACACATTACAACATGTGCGCATTCCACTCAATTGTGTAATAATCCAATAAAGCAAACTAAAAAAAAAAAAACAATAAAAAGCTCTATCTATGCTCCGCTCTCTCTCGAACAGAAAGGCTTTGGAAACATAGATGGTGAATACTGGCTGGGGCTAGAGAACATCTACAACCTGGCCAAGCAAGGGGACTACAGGTTGATGGTGGAACTGGAAGACTGGTCTGGGAAGAAGGTCTACGCTGAGTACAGCAGCTTCCGGCTAGAGCCTGAGCTTGAGGGCTATCGCCTGCGCCTGGGCACCTACCAGGGTAACGCCGGCGACTCGCTGACCAGCCACAATGGCAAGCCCTTCACTACGCTGGACCGGGACAAGGACTCTTTCACAGGTACAGCCCCTGCACAGAATACCCCGCAATAATTTACCACTGTTCAGCTGTCTCCTAGGTATCAACTTCACACCGCATGTAGGTTAGATCTACATCCCCTGGATAGAAAACTGCTAAATGATTCTCTTCTGTCTTTCAACTTCTCATATGCTGTTTTACTCCCCACCCCAGCAGGCAACTGCGCCCACTTCCACAAAGGCGGCTGGTGGTACAACGCTTGCGGGCAGACTAATCTGAATGGCGTGTGGTACCCCGGAGGCGTGTACCGCAGCAAGTTCCAGGATGGGATCTTCTGGGCTGATTACGGAGGAGGCTTCTACTCACTCAAGTCTGTCCGCATGATGATTCGGCTGATCGACTGAGAGCTGCTCCTTGTCCCTTCGTCTCGTTCAATATAACGTGTTTATTCAGTAAAATAATAATTTATAATCATTCTTTTACCTTACCAGGGACAGCACTTCTATAAGCACACTTCTTATAGACAGCACATCTATAAGAACTTGTAGTGCTCATCATTATGGGACGATTCCTAGGCACCAAAAAAAAGCGTAAAGAGAGAGAGCATATAAGGATCATATAAGGTTTCTCTGCAGTCAGTGTGACAATGAGAACAGTTCATGCTCCTCCTGTTTCTGGATCCTGCAATCTCAATCTTGTTCCGGTCTTTCTTACAGACTGAGTTTTTCAAGTTTTCACCCCTTTGACAAAATTAGCTAGGAAAACCACACTGTACGCATTTCATTTTGTGGTTGTGATATTTTTTCCTTATTTTTTTTCCCCACTCTATACACAACAAGGACTGGAAACAGTCTGGGCTCAGAGCTCAGTCAGCTTTGATGTGTATTGGTCTGTAAATATCCTTTAGGTTTGTATGTTTGCCTTGCTTTTGTGTTTGAAAGAGTTCATTTAAGAACTCAGATACAGAACTGCCCTTATCCACATCTGTTATTTATCAGTAGTTATTTATAATAGTTACGCTATTTGTTATTTATGCCCGTTTATGATGTATGTTGTGCTTTTGCCATCCACACATTCATCTGCATGTGTGTGTCGATTGTGCCACAGTACAGTCTGTATGTACATAAAAACACACCGAAATCAAATAAACTTGTACAGCACTGACAGACAAATATTGCATAAGCACACTTACGCAGAACTCTAGCTCAGGCCCCGGAGACAAGCAAATTTAGAAGAGGCATTTTCACCGACTCACTGACTCCCATTGTTGAAACGAACATGTGAGAGACGTCTAGCTAGCTGAATTTCAATTTCACCCTTAGCTAGCAAGCAGTGAGCGATACCAGGGACATCCTGTGATGTACATATACAAAAAAAACACATATTTGCATGATACTCTAATTTAAATCTACATGATAAATGATAATATATTCGTTTGTTTTCCTTAGTCTGTATTTCATTAGCTACCACTTTTTAGCCTCGGTAACTGCGCAGTACATTGCAGCTTGGCAGGCTAATGAATCTGTGATTTGTCCAGTGGGCATCCCATGCACAGAACATCCTGAAACCTGAGGTTTTGTGTTCACTGGAGGTGAAAGCAGTTATCAGCTCATGCTAATTGTGATCATTTCCAAAAAAAAAAAAAAAAAAAAAAGAAACACTTTTTAAGCGAATGATTTCTGAAACACGTCTCCGCTACACAATCAGCAGGGGGGAAAACAATGCTGCTGACGGTTTATTCAAGCAACACGTCAAAGCTGTCCTTACAAATACATGCGATTACTCTTCAACATAATCTGATAAAGAAAAGGGAAAAAAGCAAGCAGAGAAAACGGGGAGGGAGAGATTTCACATTAAAACTATGCAGACATGTGAGTGAAGAGATGTATATTGAGACACTGAGACAATGAAAAACACATTTCTACCGTCGGGACACGGATAACAGGAGCGCAAAGGCAAAAGAGTGCAAGAGTAGCGCAGAGGGAACATTCCTTCCATATAAAGTACTTCAGTTTCATTTTCACAAAAGTGCATTCTACTGAAATTACGGCTCCCTGTTTACCAGTGCCTCTGCAGGGCCATCCTTCAGAACATCCTCAATCTTCTCTCACAGCAAGGACACACACACACACACACACACACACACACACACAGGGAGGGAGAAAAATGATGAAACATGCAGGGACCCTGTCATAACTGGCTTTCATTCAAAGGTTAGATTATCTTCTGCAATCCTTGGTGCTGGAGTCTCTCATCTGAACGAGTGATGGAAACGGTGCTGAAAAAGCCTCAGAAACACCTGAGAGAAGAAGAGAGACATGAAAGAGTGCGAGTCACTGAGCTTCCATTACTCTCCACTTCCTGGCTACCAGAGCACATCTCAACACCCAGCATCAGACACACACGAGTCTTCACACACGCAGCATAGATGTGCCCTAAACACACACACACACGCACGCACACACCTGCATTCAAAACAAAACAGTAGCTTTTCTGCTGGACAGTATGGCACAGAAATCCAGTCATAGTGTCCGAGAACATTTCAGCTGAAGACAGCTTTACGTTTCGTTTCATCATCTTCTCAAACACTTGACATTTGTCTCTTCGCATAAATCCAAATGCAAGTAAAACATACCCTGAAGCCCCTCCCACTGGTGCCATGTTAGTGTTACATCAGAAATGTTGACATCATCCCACAACCTGCAGAAACCTCCTCCTAATGTCCCAAGTATCATTATGTGATGGGAAATGAACAAAGTCACTCAACCAGAGTATGGACAAGCTTTTCCCCCCTTTTTTCCACTTTCTGTTATGCACAAAAGCATAATAATTAAAACGAGATATCTCCACTTCCACTTGGTATACAGACTTAACCAAGATATCATATGAAAGCTCGACTTCCCCTCTTTCTCTCTGTTTGTTTCTATCGGCCACCATCTCAGAGTTATTTGTGGGAATATGATGTGAGCGATTTGGATGCGGGGACACGTCTGTTGGTTAGACAGGGTTAAGGATTCCTACTGGCTTCAAATCCACTCCACCAGGTTCAAGCAAACAGAGTCTCATCACACACAGTGTTTAACCTGACACATAGCGGAACGTGCTGTCTCACGGTGGCATGCTGAGGAGCTTCCCAGACTCTCTGTGGCTTTGCTAGCTGTGTGTGTGTGTGTATGTGTGTGTGTGTGTGTGTGTGTGTGTGTGTGCGTGCGCGCTGCAGTTGTCTGGTGGGAGAGCTGAGCACCTGTCAGCATCTTGTCCACTCAAGTGATGGAGAGAACTGTTCTTGCCAGGCAGGTCGGGTTTCACACTCTTACACTCGCACAATCTCACTAACACACACACACAGCCAGAATCTCAGCTCATTCTATTCCAAATCTTTCAGCAGGCAAGATCTGTTAATACAAGTGTAGTCAACTAAATCCTTTTCCAATTCTCACTCTCTCACCTTTCCTCTGACTTCTCCTGTTCAGCCTTTTCTCCTGATTTCTCACTGAATTTGCTTCTTACTCTATCACTCTGCATTTAAAGGAACCTAATCTCTGTCCATCGCCTCTGTAGTGCGCAAAAGAATGGGAAACCCGTTTATTCTACATCTCAATCACCATGGAAGTTTAAAGGGCAGCTGTTGAATTCAATCGGTAAAAAAAATACATTCAAAACATGATTATAAAATACTGATAAATTCAAGCCTACAACCATTACATATTTACAGTAAGTCATAGAATTATATACAGGTAGAAGATGATGCCTTACCACAGCTGTTCGCTGGAGCACTACAGTAAAAAGCAATTCGATTTACTTATCATTTCCAGATGATGTGTCATTTGGAGTTCTGTGTTTACTTTCTACAGTTACTACACTGGAAATATCACCACAAATTCTCCAAAAAGTCAATTGACCTCTGAGTTCGAGCGCAATTCACAAATACCTCTAAACCGAACAATTCACAAGAGCATTCTTCATAAATGTGTGTTTTGAATTCACTGCCCGTTTGAAGGTCTGTTAAAGGTTTTGTGAACGATTTATCTGCTCTTTTCTGAGTTTGCGGAAATGTGTCGTCCATTGTTGTGTTGTCCAAATGATTGTCCATTGTAACAACAAATGGAGTACAGACCTGGCAGACAGAGATTTAAAAAAAAAAAAAAAAAAAAAAAGCCTAAGAATTTCATTCTACATTCATGCGACTCGGGGACCAGTCACTGATTATGTGTAGAAGTTAGAGTGTTATATTGTTCTCTAGTTTTTGCAGCTTTAGTAAATTTTGCTCTCAGTAGCCCAGTTGTACATAAACACACATACTGTATACACACACTCAAATGCACGAGAGATGCGTAATACAGACTTTACTCCTCTTTCTATCAAATGTGTCCATTTGTCTTTCCTTGCGATCTCAAGTGAATGAGTCCATACACATTATGCAAGGGACACACACACACACACACACACACACACACACACACACACACGGAAAATGAGTGACAGCAGAGAGATAAAATAGCACACCACACATTGGAGGACAGACAGAGTCATAGACAGTCAGCATGAGATAGTTATATAGAGTTATAACACGTCTGTAGGAGACGAGCCCAGTCACAGCGGATCGGTTTGGATTTGGTCACCATGTTTCCCTTTTCCACTGAAGAAATGCACTCTGCCAGCAGTGCTCAGAATAAATTAGTGCTTGTCAACACATCCCATCAAACGCCCTGTGTGTGTGTGTGTGTGCGCGCAGGGAAACGGTTTTCCAAAAAGAAATCAGGGAGCAGATTCATTCTTTCTTAAAATAGTACATAAAAAATGTCTAATAACTCACAGAAAAAAAAACAACAACAACAAAAAAAGTGCATATATGCATACACATACACACACACACACAAAACATGATGGATGGTGTATTTTCCTCTCATCCAAGTGACTCTTGATTTCCTTCAGCTCACTTTAGAAACAGATTGTTCTGCCAGTAAAACAAAACAAATAACAAAACTAAACAAAAGGAAATTAAAATCTCCTTTAGCATGAGTCTTTTTTTTTTTTTTTGCAATGACTCGGTATGATTTTTTTTGAGCTTGGGAAACATGATGAGACGAGTGACACGAGCTGGACATAACTGCTTTGACAAGCAGGAGCTCAGGCCAGTGAGGCAAGTGTGAGAACTAACACACACCCACACACACACACAGGGACAAACAGGGACAGGCATGTGGACACACAATACCAGGCAGGAGACCAGCTAAGGGTTTATAAGTGAAAAGACAAAGCTCATTCTCAAAAGCATGGAATCACACTGAACCAAACTTCACATGCCATAAATATGACTATACTTCAGGCTGCGCTGGAAAAAGCAGGTTTTCAAATGCGTTTAGTTTGTGGTTTGGGCAAAAAGGTTTGAGCCCAATTCCAACAAGCCTGACAAAATTCAAAAGAAGCCACATCAAGCCTAGAAAACCCAAGACTGTTTAAAAGACCTGTACTGCCTACAACGACGGGCATTCTACTAAATCCTTGCAATAAAATAACTCAAAACCAATTGCTGCCAATATAAACACAGTCTCTTAGGAACTGACCAATTTAAACAAACGACTTTACCCCTGTTTGCACGCTGCCGTTATTAAACTTGTCATAAAACTAGAAATAACAGAAGCTGCGCAGTCCAGAGAGACGCTGAGGCTTCTTATTAAGCTTGCATGAAAGGATTAATGAATAAAAGACTTTTTTTTTTTCCACTGTTTGATCAGTCTTTTCTATAAACATTCAGATATGAGATTACTGCTAACAATTGATTGCATTAGGCCTTACTGGAGTTTAGGTTTTATATATATATATATATATATATATATATGTATGTTGTAAATACTTAGTTTAGTTATATATTTCACACATCAGAGTCTCTCTGCCCACCATCAACACCTCATACAACAGCCACTGCATCCGCAAAGCCACCGGGCTCTTCACCCTCCTTCCATCTGGCAGAAGGGTACAGGAGCATCCGTGCCACCACCAGGAAAGTGATGGGAAAAGCGAGACAGCGAGAGAGAGAGGACGTGACTGAGAAAGTGAGAGACGTACCTAGATACGGTATGCAAGAGGTCATACTCTGGCTGCTGATGTAGTCTCTCAGTCTCTTGTAATTGTCTTCTTTCGCCATCAGATACTCCAGTTTCTCGAAAGAAGCCTTGTCCTTACGACTCAACAGCTGCAGAGAGATGGACAGAGGGATTTAGACTTACAGAAAACACTCGATTCCAAACGTTACATCAGTATTTATGCTGTGAAAGTTACTCATATTCAGAGTTGGGTTACGCAGCAGCTTCCCATTCAGATTATGCAAATTATCTTTTCGTTGTCTTTGCCTCTAAGATTTTTCCTGAGTCTGAGAAAATAGTGTCCTAAACGCAAAAACTTGCCTTTAAGCCCAAAAAATCAGGGATAGAAAATGTGGACTGAAGGATAGAATACCAATTTTTTTTCCACTTTGCTGTCATATGTAACATGTGGCAACAAACAAGCAAGAGAATTTTAAAATGAAAAAGTAAAGAGAGAAATATAATGAAATATGAAGTATTCAAATAAACACTGAATAGGAGTTTAATACATTGCCAGTATACTGCTGCATGAATAGTCCTAGTTTTAATCATAACAATCAGACTATTTCATCATACTTTTAATTTGTTATTTTGAGTTTCCAAACTAAATAAAGAAAGATGACATTTTTGTTGAATCAATTTGTTCTCCTGTAAAGATGCGCCTGATGTTGAAGGATAAGCTGACCATAGGATGGCGTCTCCTCTGATGTCTGTCCTCTGATGGACTTTATTATTAATTAATAGTGTTATGTATTTAATAATGTCCTCAAATAGCATTTCATAGTTTTTTTTCTGTGTATTTACAGCCCAACACATAGCTCTGACTGGATTTCGCAGGAAAGGCAAGAGGAATGAGCGATATGATGATATAATATGAATCTCATGACTAATTATGTCACAATATGCTTTTCTGAAATAGCATGATATTGTGTTATTAAATTTTTTAATTAATCACAAACTGACTGGAAGCCGTTGGTTTGATGTTTTGTACTTAATATTTAAAACTGCATACTTAAATTCAGTATTAAATAATTTCTATTTATTTGTTTTTTTTTTTTTTTAGTATTTTGTAATTTACTGAAAATATATATATAATCATTGTGCAGCTAGCAGTCTGTGAGCAAACCTACAGTACATATATGATACATATCATGTATCTTTGCAAATCATGATATATTTTTGCCATAAATCCCAGCACTAAAAGGCAACACACAACAGACCGTGCAGTCACACGAAAATAATTCACACCGGGGTGGTGTGATGCTGCACGATGTGAAGCAGATTTACCACCCTGAAGTTAATTAATTCTGGTCTGGAGTGTGTTATTATTTTCAACGATTACCATGTTTCATTTATTAATGAATGATGTCACACATTTTAAAGGTTAGCTATAGTTAGCTATAGCCATGATAAACATGCGTTCCCTCACCAGCATCTCCTTTACTTCTCAAAAACACAGCTTGTCATTTAACTGAGAAACCGGAAAGCACAAGCTCGTCTGTCCTGATGACTTTCCCATGCTGGGAAACTTTACACAGCACCGAGACTATAACTAAGCACCAACACTCAAGACTCCTTCCAAAAATGTTTAAATAAATGCCTCCTAACAAAAACGTCACATCAACGATTATCTGTTTTACTTTGTTAAACAACACGTTTTTAAAAGTAGGAAATTATTAGTATTAGATTATTTGAAGCTTCTGCTGTACAAGTCCCTGTGTATGAGCTGTTACTATAGAAACAATAACGTATTAGAACAAGCCCATTAATATAAACCTATTGTTCATATTAAAGCCATAACTACTGTCCAAGCTGTGCTGTTATACAAAAATAATGCACACCTTCTGACCAATCAGATTCGAGAATTCACTGCACTGTAGTATACAGAAGCACTTTAGAATATACTTACTGACATACATACTATACAAAACGTTATATATACTTACTGACAATACGGTACTATACAAAACGTTATATATACTTACTGACAATACGGTACTATACAAAACGTTATATATACTTACTGACAATACGGTACTATACAAAACGTTATATATACTTACTGACAATACGGTACTATACAAAACGTTATATATACTTACTGACAATACGGTACTATACAAAACGTTATATATACTTACTGACAATACGGTACTATACAAAACGTTATATATACTTACTGACAATACG
>CM075021.1:3608207-3645577 GCA_037576675.1 Pangasius sanitwongsei | reverse complement strand
TTGCTATAAAGTAAAAAAGCTGGGTGAACATCCTCTAAGTGTGGCGATTCCATAATTTTTGCCAGGGGTTGTATACTTACTGAAATACTTACTATACAAAACGTTATATATACTTACTGACATACTTACTATACAAAACGTTATATATACTTATTGACATACTTACTATACAAAACGTTATATATACTTATTGACATACTTACTATACAAAACGTTATATATACTTACTGACAATACGGTACTATACAAAACGTTATATATACTTACTGACAATACGTTACTATACAAAACGTTATATATACTTACTGACATACTTACTATACAAAACATTATATATACTTACTGACAATACGGTACTATACAAAACATTATATATACACTTACTGACATACTATACAAAACGTTATATATACTTACTGACATACTATACAAAACATATATACTTACTGACATACTATACAAAACGTTATATGTACTTACTGACAATACGTTACTATGATACAATGGACTGCAAAAGTACATCTCACATCTGACAATCATCAAATTCAAATATAAGCCATTTCAGTTACGTGTCTCATTGGAAACAGAAATACTCAATTGTTTCACAATTTGAGTTTAATGAGTGGATGTAAGCAGGCATTTATACTCAGTCTGTCAGTCTCGGACAGGTCATAACTGGAAATGAGCTGGAACACGGGAGGATATATCTGAAGAGGAGAGAGGAGCCATAACACAATCTCCCTCTGACTCACATTAGCGCCCCTCTCTTTCTCTCTCTCTCAATGTCTCTGTCTCTCTCTCAATGTATGTCTCTGTCTCAATGTCTCTGTCTCTCTCTCAATGTATGTCTCTGTCTCAATGTCTCTGTCTCACTCTCAATGTCTCTGTCTCACTCTCAATGTCTCTGTCTCACTCTCAATGTCTCTGTCTCACTCTCTCTCTCTATGTCTCTGTCTCTCTCTCTCTCTCTCTCTATGTCTCTGTCTCTGTCTCTCTCTCTCTTTATGTCTCTGTCTCTCTCTCTCTCTCTTTATGTCTCGGTCTCAATGTCTCCGTCTCAATGTCTCGGTCTCGGTCTCAATGTCTCTGTCTCGGTCTCAATGTCTCTGTCTCGGTCTCAATGTCTCGGTCTCAATGTCTCGGTCTCAATGTCTCGGTCTCAATGTCTCGGTCTCAATGTCTCGGTCTCTGTCTCTCACACACACACACACACACACACACTCACATACAGAAAGACTAGTGTGGCAGCTTCTGAACACAAATTAGTACTCAGGAACCTTAAGTGAAACAGAAGCTCTCTTTTTTTCAGGGCTGCTCTGCCAGTGCTAACTCAACTGATCTATAATATAACACACGTTTCATTCTGTCATTGTGTGCGTGTGTGTGTGTATGTGCATATAGCAGCGTAACACAGCCACACCTTACTACACCCAGGAGAATGATCATACAGCTTGTCTTGTGATATAGTGGACATTTGGTAAATGCACTCTGGAGAAGCAGTGACAGTTGGGTGGATTAAGATCCTGCGCAACACAGATGGTGTTTGTGCTGCGCACACTGAATGCACAGTGGGAAAAATGTCAGCCACATTACTATGCCACCTCAGACACAGACATTACAGAGAGTACTGACATGAGAGTTAAGGTTAGCTCCTTACAGGCAAAGAGTTGTGTGATTCAGAACATCAGTCTGCTCTTTTGAAAAGGAATTCTTATTTTCCATTTCATTGTTTAAACTGTGCTGTAGCCAAGTTGGCTCTGCTAGCATAATGAACGTTTTAGGCTACAGTCAACTTCAGAATTATTGGCACACTTCAAGATAATGGGCAAAATGATTGGATAAAAGCAACATCATGTACACTGACTCAAATTTTCCATTCAAGGAATTGGAGAAACCGCTCACCTTTCCTCATACAAAAATCATTCTTATGACAAATTAGCCATAGATGTTTTTAATGACATCAGTCTCCAGGAACACTGCTGTTGCCGTTGACCGAATGTGAGGTTAAACACATGTAAAATCCTTTTGACACCCATCACCATGGGTAAGACCACCAAAAATGAAAGAAATATGTATAGAAAATATGTATAAGCACTTAACAATAGCATTGAGTATAGCCAGGGTAAAAAATAAAATGTTTTAAAAGCAGCCAGGAGGAGTATGGGCTAGCGGTCGAAGTGCTTTTCTGTATGTTAATAGCATCATGAATTCTTCTAAGTACCAGGATACTTTAAGCCAAAACTTGGTTACATCTTGTGATTTGGTGATTGTAAGCCAAAGACTGAAGATAATGACATCAAACATACAACAAATATATATCTATATAGAAAGAGAATGCAGTGATTTCAAATGGGGAGATCTTGTATACATATATGAAAATAATTTACTTTATTTTGCATTGTTTACTGTAAATAGGCGTCACAAAGGTGTATCATTTTTCTAATCTCCATTTCATTCAATATAAATGTTCCAGCAAGTGTCTGGATTCTTCTAGACAACACTTACTACTTCTAATGTGTGTCACACTTTTAAGGTTTTCATTTTAAAATGCACAGTACATTATTACAGTTTTCAGTCCATCAGCCATGCAGAACTTATTTAAGCAGGTTCAATATTACAAATAAATATTTACAGCTTTCATACCGTTTTTAATGTTGAGGATCTTTGTGTGATTTATGAACAATAACAATAATGATGGCAATATGTACTTAACAGAAAATCACACAAAGGTCTTCAACAGTAAAATGTACTGCACATTTTCCCACTGTTATTGTTTGTCACCAAGTAATTAACAATAAGCGCTGAATACGTAAAGGGGGATCTGTGACTCTTGCACAGGGTAATAATAAATGATTGATGTATAAGCTCAAAATATCCCTCAATGAATGTATTCATTTTTGCTTATTTCCACGAAGGGTGCCGAAAAGTCTAATTATTATAAATCAGAATTATAAATCTGTCAAATATTTTAAATATCTTAACTTCACATAGTTTGTAAGTTGAAGATTAAAGGCATTTTAGACTATATGAGCATTTGAAAATATGCTTTTAAATCACTGAGGATTACTGGTGGACAGGCTTATCAGGGTAACTGAAAAATACACAGCACAGCTGCAGTGGAGATGGAGAGAGAGGTAAAAACATGAAGAAAACACAGATCTTCTCTTGCCAAAGGATTGGAGTGAGGTAAGGCTGCAGGAATGCTGTTTAGGGTTTTAGAAGGGGTTGGGTGTCTGAGAGGAGATCTCAGAGAGAGGATTGTGGGGGTAAATGTGAGGGTAGATGTCTAGATAGTACACAGGACAGGACAGGGCAGGGAAGGAGTCCATTTTACAGTGGATCAGCCAAACGATTCTGGAAACCTGATCAACAACACAGATCCTAGTTATGCAATGAATAACACATGACAGACCAAAAATAATTAAATCTAAATCTAAAAAAAATAAATATATGAAAATAATCTACGCCAGGGTGGTGTGATGCGGCACAAAGTGACTGGTTCCACCCTGAAGTGTTTTTTTTTTTTTTTTTGGCTTGGAGTGTGTTATTCTGCTTATACCACAGCGATTTGCCAATGATTACAATGCTTTTTATTCATTAACAAAAGACACAGTGCATTTTAAGGGTTATAGTTAGATTTAATGTTGGGGAACATCCAAGAGACAAGATAGTTCCTGTTCTCACTTACGTTATCGCTGTGATCAACAGTTGTTCCCTCACCAGCCCCCTCCCTCCCTCTCTCCCTCCCTCACTCACACACTCATAACACAGCGAAAACTCCTCTGGCCTGAAGACATTCCCATTGCTGGGAAACTTTCCAAAGCATTGTGGCTGTTACGAGGCGCTGACACTCGAGACTCCTTTATTAAATGTTAAATAAGCATCTCCCACCGAAACAATGCCACCACACCAACAATTACACATTTTACTTTGTTACACAACACCTTTATTATTAGTCTTACATCATGTGGCGTGTCTGTTATACAACTCCCTGTGTATGGGCTGTTACTATAGTATATACAATAATGTATTAGAATGAGCACATTAACATTCACCGTTCATGTTACATGTTCATATTCCAGCCGGAACTACTGTCTGAGCCGAAATAACACACACCTTCTGACCAATCTTACCAGATTCGAGAATTCAGCTCTGCGGTAAAAACACCTTTATGAGATGAGCATATAGTTTTTTTCAGGTTTTTAGCAACCATAAACAATCAGAATCTCTGCTATTTGGAAGAACAAAAAGAAATACCTTGACTCTACCACATAGTGGTACGTGGTGTCCTTTAAAGGTGCATTAGGTAAGATTAGGCTTTAATTTTTCAAAACAGTTAGGTGGGTTCAATATGATTTTTTTTTTTTCCACTCCTTGATATCATGCTGCCATTTCTGCCTATGTTCATGAGCTCCACTCACAGGATCTTAGACCTGTACAATGTCTATAACATGACCGGCAGAAGGCACATCCAAACACAAACAAGCCTTCTGGACCAGAAGTCCGTTTTCCAGACGGGTTTTCTCAGCCACTTTATAAACTTTAGCTAAGGCCACTTCTGAATCCAATGGGTTTTTTTTTTTATTATGTAACTTCCAAATTATTTATACAAGTAAGGAACAACAAAAAAAAAAAAACAACTATTGCACCTTTAATCATTCTTCGAGTACAGTAGATCTTGTTAATTGTCTTCAGAGGAAGTGTGACTAATGACTGATGACGCAAGTCTAATGAGGGTTAATTAAAAATGTTAGAAACAAAGAAGCTGTGACATCCTTCTGACATTATACACAGCATTATAAGCACTGAGACTCCAACTGACACTGATGTTTCACTGATTTTGTAAACGGTGTTATTTGTTGAGCTAATGAATTTTGGTTCTGCCCAATGACTACATGTGAACCATGAATCACACCTTAATGAGAGTGCATGTGTAATGAAGGAGAAACAAAGGCAGGTACTTACAGCCCACGTTTTGGTGAGTCTGAAAATAGGAGCGCTCTGTAAACCTGACACCACTGCCATTACTGCATGGAGGTTATTCATGTCACACAGTTTCTGTATAATCAGATAAAACACACAGAAATGGAAGGACAATATTATTGTTGTACTAGCATAAAAGCGCATCCGAGTCTGAAAAGGTCTTCTGTCAATGTGCATCGTGTCAACAATAAAATATATAAATTCTATTATACGCATTAATAAAAAACTGTGAAGATCCAGTTATGTTAAAGACTTTCCTGACAAAGGTCTGGATATGAGACTAACACGACTAAATACCTGTTAACGCTTTAGTGACTTACGCTTTTAACCATTAGTGATTAGTTCTAATGAAATAAATGATGATGATGATTAATGATATAAAATAAGAAACATGAAAGTATGTTTTATTTTGAACTCAATTTCATTAAAAATTAAAAAAAAAAAACATTTCAAAATTGTACAGCTGTTTTCCATTTAAAAATAGCACTTTTTTTTAGATAAAAATCCTAGCAGTATTAAAAATATAAGAAGTTAACTTTAATAACTGCTGTAGCTGATTGTGAGGTTTGTTGCATTTTGTCTTGGACTTTATCTTTATGTTTCACATCCAGTGATGTACCTTCTCCCATACAGTGGATCTAAAAAGTCCACACACCCCTTTTAAAATGACAGGTTTTTATGTTAAAAAATAAATAAATAAATAATTTTTTTTTTATTTCAACAGGGGTGTGTAGACTTTTTATATCCTCTGTAATTTGTCATCTCTGCGTCAGTGAACAGCTTCTTGTGTTTTGTTAAACCCAGGCTCTTGGGCTGGAAGAGAACGGACTAGCACTCCGGTTCATACTGAACACTGAGTTGGTTTATTTTATTTATCCTCAGAAGTGAATATTGTGGACATTTTAATTCGAACTGGATATGTTTTGCTTCGCAGAGGCACTTCACATTAGCACTTTTGGCTGGTGATTTATGATTAATACCAGAACAGATGAGAAACATCAGTTCTGAACCTGAAGCTGGGAGAATCAACACAAACTTCTTTGTCTATTCATCTTTAAACATTCCCATTTTCATCACCTCTTATTCCTGTCGTCACTGCACTAATCAGACCAGAAAGGATTAATGAAATAAAACGATCTACAAAGTCTGTAACTTTTCTGTCCGAGCTTCTGTAGTGCTCAGGTGAATCTCTGGTCCTTGTAAATAATTTACATAAACGCGTGCGACTGAATAAAGCGCAACAGAGGATGTGCTACAGAAGCCGCACTGATCTGTGGCTGGAAAACTGGAGTTGTTGAACTACGGCCAGTTTTTTTTCCCCATTCGTTCATCGTGCTCGGTTCTTTGCTGGGACTGCAACTGTGCCGTTCTCCGCCAATTGATGAACCGTGATATAAACCAAATAGAGCACATTATGTTTAAACCAACACGTCAAATAAAAAATCGCTGAGGTTATTGGATTTAGGGGTTTTTCCCTCCCTCTTGCACTTGAACATGAAAAAAAATACAGTTTACTTATCAACTGGGCAAGCACGAATGAAAAAGTGATGAGTTAGAGAAGCAAACTGGTCGGCCCGGCCGGGAATTGCCCAGCCGCGTTGGCACATCTAAATAATGCTGGCGTACGTTTAATTTTCTTAAAGTGGGCCGACTTCTGCAAGCATGAACACAACACGAATGTCACAGCAATGTGTCAGAAGAGGTGGAAAGGTGGATGTATCGGCACTTGACTGATGACTGACGACAGCATGACTGATCTGGCTAAATGTGTCACCACCTGACTGGAGGTGAATCATAAACACATCTTGGGAGTCTTTAAATAAAATTCAGGTGAAGGGAATGTTACCTTTGCTGTCCTGATGTAGAGACTTAAAACCTCAGCTCTGATCTTCAAAGTTTGGGCATGAAGAATCTCCCGCACCACCCAGAAACTCACCTACACACACACACACACACACACACACACACACACACACAAATAAATATCTGACAGCTGCCAATACTGCTAACAAGAAAATTTTAACAGGAAGGAAAAAAAAAAAAACCCTGGTTTTACCACAAAACCCCTAGAGCACAGCGGTGGACAGGAAGGTTCCATGCTAACAGCATGTAATTATAAAACCTGAATGACTGAATTGCTATTTAACTGCAATTTGCAGGAACGTTTGGATTTAGAAGCAACCAGTTGAGTATAAAAGCGTGTCCAGTCTGTCTGGTCCATGTCCATATTATGTTACACCTAAGAATAAAAAACCATCTACAGTTGTAGCCAAACACATTGACTGTTTGTCATTTATGTCATTTTTCGTCCTCCGTGTGTTCAAGCTACAAAGTGAGGAAAGAAAACATGGACGCCTCCATGTTTGTCTATAGAAAGCAACAATCTAGCCAGCTAACTGTGACGAGTGATGTATATTTTCCTCCTCAAAACAGCAAACTGTAGAGTCAGTGTTATAGATTTAACAAACGAATGTGTCTGTATGTTGATTGATATAAAGTAAATATTTGTATATATAGTATAACTCCTTTAAAGGTAACAAGCGCTACTTGGTTTACTGTTTATGCTGTGAGCGGCCATGTTGATTTGACGTCACTTGCTGAACTCTTTGGGTTGAGATGACGCGAGTTCTGAGTTTTCTTTGTTTTATTTATTTTTTTCCTAGATCAAAGATTGGAAATTACGAACTACAACTTTTAGTCGAATGCAGACTAACATTAGCTAGCTAGGTGTATGCTAAGCAACAGTAAGAAAACTGTAAAAGGAGTGACTGAGTAATTTCTTTTAACCAATTTGACCACAGTCTCAACCTCTTATTATAAAGTTGCCAACCTGTTAACATCACTGTGCGTGAAATCTCTAAACGTTACAGTTCGAATTGGAATCCAGGCTGACAGCGATGCTTTGGCACCGGCGTGCCATCTAGTGGACGTTGCTTTTAATCCTCTAGAACGTACTTAAGATACACAAGCTAGCATGTGAGCAATGCTGCTTGCGCTGCTGCTGCTTCTACAAGTGCATGTGAAGTCATGCATCAAGGATAAACCAGCCTTAAGAAAGTGCTTGTGCATTCACCATCAGCACATGTGTTATTTATAATGGCTTAAGAAACAAAATGAATGGATTCTCTCTCTTTCTCTCTCTACAGGGGTGACTCAGTGGTTAAGACTCTGGGCTATTCATGAGAAGGTTGTGAGCCCAAGCCTCAGCGCTGCCAAGCTGCCACGGCCCTGTATTGTAACTGACCCTGCAATCTGACCCAAACTTCCTAACAAGCTGAGAAATGTGATGAAAAGAATTTCACTGTAATGTACTTGTACATGTCACAATAAAGACTTTTTCTTCTCTCTCTCTCGCCCTCTCAGACTTGTATAAATGCTCATTCTTATTCTCAGTCCTGTTCGAGGAATGTAAACGTACATGTACAGTTTCTGTACTCTGGCTGTTACAACACAATGCTAATGGTAGATGCAACTCCATTTCATATTAGTCACGAAAAACACAAAGATGACAGAAGTAGGAGAGGGATTAAGAGAGATCGAGGGGAGAGCTGGAGGGGAAGAGTCACAGAATTCTGCCAGCAGACCTTAGGCGAATATCCCCAGGGGAAAAAAAAGTCTAATTTCTAACATCTGTCACTGGATAATCCAGTGAAGTTGTGAGTGATGTTCAGAGCATGATTGTGTGTGTGTGTGTCAGCATGGCTATGTTTGTGTTCGAGAGCCAAGGGGCTACTGAAGGAAAACCGCAGGCAATATTAAACAAGGTGTAATAAAACTCACTTTATAGGTGTATTTATGGACACGTAGACCTTTCTTATTAAACAGTCTACACACAAGAACACTGAAGCCTAGGGAGCCCTGCGTGCTGAGCCAGTAACTAATAAAAACTACTAACACACTTGCTAATGTAGGTTTTTCTTTCTTTTTTATTTATTTATTTATTTATTTATTTTTTACAATTTTCCTGGCAATCCAAGTTATAAAACCTAAAATTGCACCATGAATTTAAGGTGTAAGGTTTATTCTGTTCCTTTTCCGGGGCAATGGAGCAGCTTCAAAAAGCTCTTAGCTTAGCCAAACTCCCAGGGAAGAGGCAGTGAATCGGTTCCCACTATCTACCTTTAAGAGAAGCCAAACATTCAGTCAAACTACATAAGGAGTCAATCTCCTTGGTCCTGGTCCCTCCCTTTCACCATAAGTGACCATGACATATCAGCCTGTTCATACACCAGATGCAGTGCGTTAGCTTGGAAGAAAGGGCCAGGTTCCCCGAACATGGTACACAAAAGAGAAGAATAACGGCAATGACGTCATGTTCCAATCACATGCTGGCCAAGCAGATAAATCAGGCTCCTTCTAACTCCCTGTCTGTCTGGCTTTGAGTTACACAAGGTCGGAGAAAACAGACTGTGTGTGGGTGTGTGTGTTACCTGATTGAATCTTCGTGTGAAAGCCACGGCATTAGGAGCTGAACTGTGCTTCTCTTTTTTGTTCCAGCCACAACTTGAGAGCTCCTATGATAGACAAGAAACAAACAAACAAACAAATAACCAATAAAATGAGTTGCACACTCCACAGTTAAGCAATCTTAATGTCACCCAGGGCTGTTAGTGTGCTCCGAGCATTTAGCAAAACATTTGCCTTCAAAATGATTCAAATTAAAAGCGCAGGGGTCGGGGGAAAGACCCACTGCCAAATAAGCAAGAGATGGCTTTCATCTAAAACAAGCCTGTTTTAATGTGCACAGTTAGCCAAAGATCTAAAGAAATAAACAGGAGACACGTGAATGAGACATGAGCTCGAGCTAAGGGATAGAGAAATAGAAAGCATTGCGTTTACACAGAACTGGAACCAAATGCGCTAAAAGTGCGCAAAGACTATAAAATCTGTGCAAACTAGTCTCGGCACAAGCAGTGGGTTAGCTCATGTTCTGTCCAAAGTTTCAAAAAAGGGAAAAAAAGAAGAAAAAAAAAGAAAAAAACGACCAATAGGCATTTCCATTCTGCAGTCATTGTATTAGCGGGCTAGTTTTCATTTTAGATTTAATGTGTGAGATAAGGCGCATGATAAAGATGTGCACAGAAAGATTTCAAAAACTGAAACGTGTTCGACAGCAACTACAGAAACTGATAGTACCCTTACTTCAGGCCCCAAAATTATGCTGATCCTAAACACCCATTCAGTTTAACACCAACACTCACGCAACTACACACTGGATAGCACAGGCAGAGCTACAGCTACACACCGTTTGAATTCAGGCACCTCATTTTTTACAGACACGCCATTCAGATACCACTTTTCCACTGATATGGTGACTGTGCTGGAGCTAGTGCAGGTTCAACGAATTAGATCATTTCCACTGGTGCTGACCCAGTACATAAACAGATGAAAGAGATTACTATTAAACGCAGTAAGATAACTTTTACCATCAAGGATCTATACAAGTGGCATAGATGGTACGAGGGTATAAAGATCTATACCTTGCATAAGTATTTATCCCACTTGAAATTTTACACATTTTACAGTGTTGGACCTGACTAGGAGAAATTATCATGACTCTACATAAAACAGCCCGCAACCAAGAGGCCAAGGTTTACTCTGGAGTAGCTGGAGAGATCCACAGGACACTGCACAGAGCTGGGCTGGATGGAAGAGTGGAGCAGCATATGAAATCCCATTTGGAGTTTGTCAAAAGGCACGTTGGAGACTCCGCTAATGTGTGGAAATAGGTTCTCTGGTCTCATCATTTTGGCCTTGGCACCATGTGCTATGTTTGGGGGAATCATAGGGGTGAAGCATGGGGGTGGTAGCATCATGCAGAGCGCTCCTCATTGCTTCTTGGCTGTTTCTCTGACTAATGCTCTCCTTACCCGATCACTGACTTTTGGGTGGATGGCCTCGTGTAGGCAACGACTTGGTTGTTACATATTCTTAGTATTTTAGCATTTTAATAAAAAACTATAGTAAAACATCTTTCTAAATATTATGTCTAACTATAACTCATATTTAATTATAACTTAAATAATAGTAACAACAATAACAACATGCACAATAAAGTCAGACTAGTGATAGCCTTTTTAAATTCAAAAATACAATCATAATGTTATCATAGTTACAGTAAGTAACATACACACACATACAAATTTGCTGAAGTCATTACTTTTGAAGCAGCTTGAGGAGTTTTCCTGCAGAGACTTCAACTATGCACACAGCTGCATACTCATAATGACACCGACCACCGAATACTCACAGTGCTACACACACACACACACACACACACACAGTCAACCCACACTACACTAAGACACACTCAAAAACAAAATAATGAATCATAAACTTGCCAAGAGAGACTGCAGCATAGCAACATCCACACAAACACAGATGTTAACCAACCAGGCCACACGCGCCCCCTCACATGTTTCGGATGGAGTTTGTGGGTTGCCGTGTGTCCCCAGTGCCGTGGAGCGGGCCAAAGAAATCATTCTTGACAAAGAGCTAAGATTTTCCTAATAGGTGAATTAGGTTGTAACTAAAGGAACTTCCAGGACACTCACATCCACACACAGAGCTGCAGGGGGGGGCTACTCAGCCAAATCAGACTAATCATTATCAGTCAGATCATGTGTGTGTCAGAACAATGAGGACAAAAAACTCATTGCACACACACACACACACACACACACACACACACTTATGATCAACTCCAAATCACCTAGCTTGAAAACTCACGTATACATCTTCCTGCACCAAGTCGATGGGATAATAAAAGACTTCTACTCTGAGGTTATGTATCAGTGCTACTCTGCAGTGTTATTATTTCCTGGGTAAGCCAAACATTTTCCACCAAACCATGTATAGGTGCAGAAACATTAGCATAACACATTTTAGTTGTCGCTCTCCTGAGAAGTGAATTGGCTGTCACTAGGGTTGTTACGGTGTCACGTTTTCATGGTTAGTCACAGCATATGATCAGACTATTAACTCATTGGTGACTCTTTTTTTTTTTTTTTTTTTTCTCCCCCTCAAAATACTGATTAAAACACATTTTGGTGTTTGGACTTTTCCAAACACCAAATTTCTTAAATTTCTTTAAAAAAAAAAAAAAAAAAAAAATACGAGTTCTAAGTTTTAGAGGATTTGATCTTTTCATTTCCTTCTGTTTTTTTGTCATATGTACAAGGACATACATAGAGACTTCCGTATAAAGATTTCATAATAAATACTTCTTTAATATGGTCATTTAATACCATGATGACCAGAGTAGGCTATCATATTTAAAAAAAAAAAAAAAATTCAAGCTGTAGCTGTCACTTTTCACTAAACTGACTGAAAGTCAGGTTTAAATGAATGACTACGTTCCCAACGGAGATCATCGCGCAATGATGACGACTTTTTACACGGTACATTAAAGAGCAACATCTGGCAAAAATTAAGGAGGGAGTGTTGAGCTCCCTCCATTAGACTAACACGTGGTTCAGTCGCTAAGATGTCAGAGCAGGCAAAAATGCTAGGCTGAACAGGTCTACAAGATTTCAGTGAGAGAAATCAGGTCTGATGTGTAGCCTGATAGCAGGTTGAGTGTTTTCTCTTACATTTCTGATGTTCTCATGGGTGGCATACGTTTCAGTACAGGATTTCCACAAAATTCACTTAACACTTATTTATATATGAAAGTAGAAAAAAAAAACACTGAAGCGTTCTGCTTCCTCTTTTCCAATCAGAGTCGCTCCATCACACCAGGAAAAGAACATGAATGCCTGCGATTCTGTTCGCGCGAACATTTAGTCTCATTTAAAACACATGAAACCGGCGGGGATCCTGCAGTGAGAGAAATGGAGGGCTGCTCTCCCTGAAGACATATGCGCTCATTTCCATGTTACGGCTTTATTCCTACTAAAGCTCTCTTCTAAAGCTTTTTACAGCTCCTCTTCCTCACACACTCTTAAGGGATCTAGCTATTAGGAAGTTAGTTCAAGAAAGACATGAATACGGAACAATAGATGCAGCCACATTGACACACATTATAAGATTTTAAAGAAATTGTACAGATTTGCAACATGGTCCTAAACATGTTATATCATCAACCTTGGTTCATCCAGTGGTCATCTTTTAATGAATGACGTGCTGGAGTGTGTTTAAAGTTCACGATCGCTGTTTAGCATTGCGCAGCAAAGTCTTTTAACATGCACTGTTTCAGGATAAGCACAAAATTATTCTTCACCTTGTGACTGAGTCTGTGGGCTTACACCTACCAGTATCTCTGTCAGCATTACAGCTCCAATATAACTAGATAGTCAGATATTCTCAGCCAGTATCTTAGCCCAAATCTGTGAGCGCTCGTTCGCACACAATAAGACGCCGCATGATCTACATCTCAGGAGCCCTTTTCTACACCGGTATCTTGGGGCCAGTGCCATTATAACTCCACCATTATAAATACAGCATGAGGAATAACAACAGTCTATAATAACTAGGATCAATGCTTGCACAAAGTTATAATCCTCTGTTAAATAAAATGAATAAAAAAAATGCCCATAACTGTCAGGGTTATAGACAAGCAGGACACATGAGCACAATAATGCTAGGCAAAGGTGGAAGGTAAACACATTTTAATTCCTATTTCTGGAAGATAAAAAAAAATGTGAAATTGTTGTTTCTCTTTCAGAACAAACCTTGTAGCACAAACACACAGAAAACGACCTGTTGATTTCTGTCCATGGCGTTCATAAAGGTGCGTTCACACTAGCGAGCGACAAAGCAACACGTTCTACGTACATGTGTGACACGGAGCTGCGATTTCAGCAACGGCCGTCAGTGACAAAGCAGTGTGACCAGCGAGCTGGGATTTTATCAATTTGATGCGAATGATGCGGTAGAATTCGGAAAGTCCAAATGATTGGCTCAAATAAACAATCGCCTGGTGTGCATGATACAACATTTTTTCAATCCTCTTCTCAGAACTTTAGTTTCTACCTGAAATTAGGTCCTGCTTGACTCAAAAAAAAAAAAAAAAAAAAAAGGGAGGAAAAGCTTTTAACTGTAGTTTAATCTTATCCTGTCACATACAACCTCTCATTAAATACTAATATAAATGTTAGGAAGAAAAATAAAGCTTGGAAAGAAGTAGCAGAGATCGTTGCTGTCTCTGGAAAGTGTTTGTAGCTAGTACAGTTAGCTTCCGCTGCCAACCTGCTAATACGCAGTCTGGCACGTAACCTAAAAATCAAACGACCAATATATATACACACATACACATACATATATATGTAGATAGATAGATAGATAGATAAATAGATAGATAGATATATGGTGGTGTCTCTGGTGGGTGTATGTAGCTTGTACTAACTCTGCTAATCAGATAACAAAACTAATACGAAGCCTGGCATGTAATGTATATCAAACAAGCAATTTTCACACTTTTTCACTTTAAAAAAAATAACAGAATTTAATTTAAATAAATTTAAAGACAAACAAATGATATAGTGTAGTAAATCTTGGCCTGTAGAATATATATTTTGGCTACTACTCTGTCACCAGAAGTGACAGCATATGATCAGACTATTAACTCATCTGTGACTTTTTTTCCCCCTCAAAATACTGATCAAACACTTTTTTTTTCTTTTTGAGTCAAAACCGCACTTTTCCTCACAGCCACTCTCTCTCCATCTTATAATTACAATATCATCTTAAAATATCTTTGTTAAACTCTTTCTAAAAACCTTTCAGATTAAACTAGTTTTACATGGGGATTTCAGGCAATGTAATTATATATTATAAAAGTATCTTTGGGACTTTAGAGTTTAAGAGACCGTCCTGAGTTCCCTAGTAGAAATTACTTTTAAAAAAAAAAAAAAAAAAAAAAAAAAATTACGAGTTCTAAGATTTAGAGGATTTGATCTTTTCGTTTCCTTCTGTTTTTTTGTCATATGTACACGGACATGCAAAGAGACTTCCTTATAAAGATTTCATAATAAATACTTCTTTAAAATGGTCAATTAATATCACGATATTATGAAACTATATTGTGATATTTTAGACTAGACTACCATTTTTTTTTTTTTAATTCAAGCTGTAGCTGTTGCTTTTCACTAAACTGCCTGAAGTCAGGTTTAAATGAATGACTACATTCCCAACTGAGACCAGCGCGTAACGATGGCGACTTTTTACACGGTACATTAAAGAGCAACATCTAATTGCTACATCTTGCTAATGTGTGACAGAAATGACAACGTCACATTACACTGATGTTAATATATTTCACAAACTGAAAAGTATCGAGGTTTAAGTTACAATTTTTCATTTATTACAGATGTTTCACTTAATGTTTGCCCACCTGAAGTCTCAAGTGGTACTTAAAGCAAATAATTCAGGTTGAAGTGGTTCCCAAAAAAAAAAAAAAAAAAGTAGACTGGGAACTCCTGATATAAAGTACTACCGGAAAACACTGTCTAGCTGGTTTGCAGTAAGACAGATTAACAGATTATGATTTAAAGTGGAGTTTCAGACACTGTCTCTCCCTGGGCTCCTCATCCAAAAGCACACAAAGCCCTGACAGATCCCTGTGTCCCAGCAGGCAGTTTATAGCCATGCCTGGAAAACTGGAGACCTACCACTAACCCAAAAAAAAGCAACCGATCATAGGGGAGACAGAAAAAACCCAGTGAAGCATTAGATGTGGGGGGGAAAAAAAAAAAAAAAGCAGCTTGCCAGGTGTATTTTTGTTTGATAGATAATGGATAAGAGGTGGTAATGGATTGTTTCAAGTCATAGCAAGAACAGGAAGTCTTGTATTTTGTTTGCTGAAAATGTTTCACACTCACAGACATAAAGAAAATATAAGAATGTGCTGTTAAAAATTATGTCCGTTGCATGTCTTGCCTCTAAATGACCTTCACCTCAAGCTTATGAATCTATGAAGTAAATGTCATTTCCAGAAGCGAAGTACAGTGAATGAATGTTCCAGGGCTGTGCTTTATTTCTCTGGAGAGCCGCTACAAACTCTGCAGTTATCCTGTTACTGCATGTTTTAGGAAGAGACAAAGACAAACCCCAAAACACACATCCCGGCTCAGAGCACTCCCTCCACCTTCATATCCTTGCCATAATTTTATACTGCAGCTACCGTATATGCAAGCATATGTGTGTGTGTGTGTGTGTGTCCATCCATCAAGCAGCATAAAGCTGTAAGAGCAGCAAAGGCAGTGGACTGTCATGCGTATGGCAGCAGTGAGCATGTTTTTGTGTGGCGGTCGGTGTGATCATGCGCTGGGTTGAGCCACAGCTGAGCCGAAGCCGAATGTGACTGTATATCGTAACCATGCAGCAAAACAATGCTTGCAATCGCTCCCCTGTTACAGCAACATGAACATGCAGCTGCAAAGCATTAGACTGTGTGCAGGGAGAGGGAGAGGGAAAGAGAGAGAGAGACAGGGTAAGACTGAAAAGGAGAATCAGACAGACAGAGAGAGAGAATGAGAGAGAGAGAGAGAGAGAGATCTTGGCTGCTCATGAGTATGATTTTTTTTTTTTGCTGAGAAGTTATGAGAAGTAGGTGTAATGGTATTTGTATGTATTCCTTATTTAGCTGCCTCTTCTACATTACTTACTAAACTGTTACAAAAGTTAAATGTTTTAATAAATTGACTTATTATATCCATTTATCCTGTGTGTGTATGTGTGTGTGTATATATATATATATACACATACACACACACACACATTATATATACATATATGTACATACATATATACATACACACACACACACACACACACACACACACACCATATTACCATTTTTGAAATCTCCCCCAAAATAAGGTCTCCTCCGTGCCCTATCAAAGCACCACCAGGAATCCGGCTAACAGACGCTGAACAATTAACACAAAAACAGACTCCCTTAAAAATCCACTTTAATAACTCCCATCCCTTCACACCCAACGAATGTCTAGTTTTTCCCCCCACTTTTGTGCTCTCTGTCTTTTAGGGTTCCACAATCTGCACAGAAATGTCCTTCAGATGCAGAAATGCCAATGTTTCTCTTCGTAACACTGAATTTCTGAACCTCTCTCACAGGCCCTGTTCACACATCAGGCTCAGGTGATCCGTCTCGAAGTGGAAAGCCGTTTACACCTGGCATTTTGAATGCTCCTCCAGTGAGCACGTGTAATTAGAGAAAGGGTGTCGCACGCATTTATTACATCAGTCTTCCACTGTATTTGCTTTCAGGCAGAAATCTTGCAAATCCTGCCTCGTGTACCTGTACAGGCTGTTTCAGACGTTTCGGCGTTTCTGCTAACGAAACTTAGAAACGAACGGGTGATGAGATGATGAAAGAAGCTATAAAAAGTAGCTGCTGTTACATCACGGCCTTTACCTATTAGCGCTACGGTTCAGCACAATTTCCAAATAGTCTCACAATGGTGACGTATTTTCCAACTAAGGCAGTGACGCAGTCGATTCGGTGGTCTTTTGTTGCTGTGCGGGATGCACTGAGATGCTTTTGCGTTCAAATGTTATGTGGTCATATTCATCCCAGAGCACCACCGAAGATGGTTTGAGTGATCGTATCCGAGATACACTTAGCGCTGTCCACTTATGAGCGGATCACCCAGGACGCATGTTAATGCCAGGTGTGAACAGGGTCCTTGTGTCTTTTCTGGTCTGAGCACATGTACACTCTCGCTCCTGTATAACTCTCCTATATCAGAAGAGACATATGACTAGAGGAAAAATACACCATCATGCATTTTTCACTTAAAAAAACAAAACAAAACAAAACAAAAAAGCCATTAAAGGCATGCAAACGGAAAGATGTGTCCGTGTGTCTTTCACCTGAGCACTCGCTTTCTCATTTTCCCTCTCGCTCCTCTCTGTGTGTAGAAAAATAATCAAATTTATTCCCTGACATAACTATTTCGCTCACAAACTTTCAAGGATTATGGATACGAAATTAGTCATCTCGATTACTCGAGCCTAATCTTGAGCTATACAAGTCAGCGATCAGAAAGAAATTTGCACGATGCCTGTTAACTTATTTATAATCATCACAATATTCTTACAAGACTAATGAAGCTAGGACAGAACCACCAGATGAAACTAATCCATAAAAAGCAGGGGGTCATAGGCCAAGTCTGCCGCTACTGCCAAAAAGTTTAGTATCTCGGTTCAAGTATGCTGACAGGTCAGACAGCTCCACAACTGCCAAAACAACCGAAACCTCATACAGCTGCTGAATCTGTGATAAAATCACATCAGTGACAGATTAAATCAGGCCACATAATTGTGTAAATGATGATGAAACCTATACGTGAAAACATTTCGGACAGCTGTAACAAACTAAGACAAATGAATCTCAGACACACAATATTTTCTCAGTATGCCTTCTTTTGCCTTTTTTTCCCCCCCTCTTTCCCCAGATTTTTGCCAGTGATCATTAATGAGCTGTTACACTGATACTCACTGAACTCACACACAGAAACCACAGCTTTACAGCAAAGTCTCATGGACACAACCATGCCTTTCTAAGTATTCAGTACACCCAGACATCACTAAGGGTGCGTTAACATTTAGCCTTTTCCCCAGAAAAACTGCTCTCGCCAGTTCTAGTTAGTATGGACTTTATAACAAGCCAAGTTTCCTATTTACATTACATTTATTACCAGTAATAAAGATCAAACAAGTTTGAAAAGATTGCTTGCTTCGACATGAGGCAGAAAGTCAAGAGAAAATCTAGTTCCACTACAACACTAAACGTTGGCAGTGAAATATTTTCTGTTCAACAGCTCATAAATTTTCATATATTTTCTCACTAACAAGACAGTTTTTTTTCACCGGTACTTTGTCCTTTATGTTTGTTTTTCTTGCTTGCCTCCCTAACTTGAAACCTGTTAGGTTAGGAGGTAAAAAACCATCCTTTGATGTCACTCTAAAAGGTTCACCCAAAAAAAAAAAAAAAAAAAAAAAAAGATTCAGAGGTGGAGGGTGTGTGGGTGTGCGCAAATGTGTGTGTGGGTGGGGGCTACTCTTTTCATTTTAAAATGTTTTATAATACATCAAGTATCTTAAAAAGAATGGTGTTAATGAATTATGTGCCACTAAAGCTGCACAAAGAGAGGAACTGTAAATTAAGAAAGGACTCACTGCCCCCTACTGGTGACAGTCAGCACTGCCAAAGATGATGGTAGTAAATTTTGAGAAGTGTGTGTGTGTGTGTGTGTGTGTGTGTGTGTGTGTGTGCGCACTTGTATCCACACTCACCTCAGGCTGGATGGCTTTGAACACTGGAGCATCCATAAGTGTGATCTGACCCTATGAAAAAAATATAGATATTCAGAAAATCTATTAAATGTTGCAGTCTTTTTAATTAATTTTAATATGCTTCAACCTCTGGCCAAAAATCTATAACTGGGTGATGATGAGTGGATTGTGTTCAAGTATGCACTGCATGGAAGTAAATTAATTACGGGCTACACCCCCCTCTCACTGCGCTCTTCCATTCTAAGAGGATGCCCGACTGATGAAGTGACAGCTGTATAAATAACCACATCTGCAGTCTCCTAAGGAACTAATGTAATTGTATTCACATTAGCATTTTTATTTGCATGCAATTCAACAAAATCTCTTCTGTATAGTTTAGTGAAGAGGACCTAGCGCTAAAATGAAATTGCAATAATACAATTAGCCAATCAAGTGTCAGCATCACAATGCATAAAATGGCAAGAGCTTCAGCTCAAATCAAAGATCAGACTGGGGAAAGACTACGGTAACACAAATACACACTCTTTACAACCGTGGTGAGCAGAAAAGCATCTCAGAAGGCACAACAAGACAAACCTTGAGGTAGATGGGCTACAACAGGAGAAGACCACATCGGATTCCTCCCTCTTCACCTGAGAACAGGAATCTGAGGCGACAGGGTTTTTTTTTTATAATTCTGTGTAAACTCTAGAGACAAGTTTTCTGCCATCCACCTCTAGGTTTGCACGTGTTGTGCATTCTGAGATGGTTTTCTGCTCACCACAGCTGTAAAGAGTGATTATTTGAGACACTATAGACTTCCTGTCAGCCCAAACCAGTCTGGACATGCTCCTCTGACTTCTCTCATCAACGAGGTGTTTTCTTCTGCCTGCAGACCTGCCACATGCTGGATGTTTTTCGCACCTTTCTGTGTAAACTCTACAGACTGGTGTGTGTGAGAAAATCCCAGGAGATCAGCAGTTTCTGAGATACACAAACCAGCCCAACTGGCACAAACAACCAAGCCACAGTCAAAGTCACTGAGCTTCTGATGTCTAACTGAAGATACAGACACTCTTGTCCTGTATCTGTACCTGTATCTGTACGATTTCATGCATTGCACTGCTGCCACATGATTGGCTGACTGGATAATTGCATGAATGAGACCAATTGTGCAGTAAAGTTGGATCTATACTCATTCATTGATCTTAACCAAGCACTTTATCCTGGTCAGGGTCACAGCGTCTCCAGAGACGATCCCAGGATAACTGGGTGTGAGGTGGGAATATGCCCTGAATGGAACACCGGTCCATCACAGGACATCATGTACACGCACTATTCATATTCATGCACTCATTCACACCTAGGGCCAGACCTCCTACCTTTTGAAACTAGCAAACCTGGAGGAAACCTGGAGGCGTGAGGTGGCAACGCTTCGTGCGTTTGTGCAGCTGTTGAGAATAAATTCCTTTCCTGGTTTTGCATTTTAATGAAGGGACTTTAAATAGCTAGAGAACTGCAAAGTTTGTATGGAGCACTCCAGCTCTTTGCTATATTTAATCTGGACAGCAAGAAGACATTGCAGTGTAAGTGAATTAATGCCAGCATGCTTTAATTAATACTGAGGCCAGTCTGACCATGCTAGTCTCCAGTACAGCAGAGCTCATTTCCTCCTGTGGATCATGTGGATCATGCGGGACCAAAGGACTTGGGGGTGGGATTGGTCAGGAAAGGGTGGGACTGTTCTGATTTCTTGCAGGAGCAGGTGGGAGTGGGATGAAAAGACACCTCTAGTGCATAACGAGTATTTGTTTGCAGTGTGTCACTACATCTCTCACTCTTACACTCTCACACACTCTTGCACAAAGAGACAGCAAGCATGTCTTACTGCATATTCCTCTGGAGTGACCTTCAGCACATCAAAGACAACAGCATCGAAACTTTTCTTCAGCTCAGCCGAGCCCTTCTCACTCAGAGACTCTGAACTGCTGCTCTTCTGAAAGACATAATGAGAGTCCGTACAGACAGTTACACAGGGGTGTAGAAACCCAGTCCGCTCTTAACTGACTCTAACTTAAAGAAATTGTTCCTCCAAAAAGTACATTTACACAATTTTCCTCTTACACCAGATACAGACGATCAGCCAAGATACGCTTGATGTCTGAAAGTTGGCTAACAACTAAGGGAAGCTTCTAATCAGTTCAGAACAAAGAGAGGTTTGAGAGTACTAAACGTCTTAAAACAGTTTAAAGCATGTGTATTACTATTTAGACATGGATTACATTTCGTGTAGAGCTAAACTGGCAGCCATACACGTCCTTTACTTGTCAGCAACGTTAGTCTCATGACTCCAATACAAATCTGAAGAACAGACCATTTTTACAATTATAAATAATAGTACACTGTATTCTAAACCTACTAAACCTACTACCATGCTAAAAACCACACACATTCATTATATTTCTACTAACAGAATTTGTCATTGCTGAGTAACACAACACACACACACACACACACGTGAAAGTGTGTTAACTGACCTCTGAGGTGACAGCAGTGGAGACACTGGGTTGGCCATTAGGGACGTCCATCATTCCCAAACCATCTGGCACTAGCGCAGTAGTTTCATCATCATCGTCATCATCCTCATCTGCTGGAGTATGCCTGCCTGGCAGTCTACACACACACACACACACACACACACACACACACACACACACACAATCAGAAAACTGCAGCTGTTCTGTTTTTTTCTACTGCACACCAGTCTAGCACCAAAGGTTCCAGTCATATCCACTTTTAGTACTTCATGAAGATTAGTATCCACAGGACCTAATGGCACTGATTAATTAATTACTTAATAAACCTGCACAAATGTTTAGAAAACGTGCCAACAACACAGCATGAACAAAAAGAAACTCTTGCTTTCTCATCACACATATCACACCTCCAGAGACGTTCTGGGTCGCTTGGAAAATATCATCTTATCTTTGTCCTAAATTATTTTAATTACTATTAATGATCAAGATTTAGTTAACCTTCTGGTACTTGTACTGATTTCACAGAGCTCTAATTAAACAGTACAATCATTAGGACAGCTCAGAAGGATAAAACTTTCAATTCAAATCAAAAGACTGCAGGTCCAATCAACTGATCAATAGATAGATGAATAGACAGACAGATAAATAGACAGACATTTTGCTTTTAGTTAGGGCTTGGAGCAAGGTGCAAGAAGCGCCTAAACCACCTAAAATGGCCGCCAAGTTATAGCACATGTGTGGGATGTAGACTTATACAAGGTATCGAAAGTTCAACATGTTTTGATTACCATGACGAGGTAAACGGTTCGAGTCTATAATGTTTAGGGCTACAACAACTAACCAACAAAACAACTAAATGTGACAGTAAAAAGTTTGCAATGGATTTCATTATCGATTAGTTGGACTGTGTTTTGAAGCACATGGTGGCATTTGATGAAATGGTGGCGCACGTTGCAAAACAATACGGTCTCTAAACTATGGAAACTCTTTACATTGCACTACGCTGTTGCTCTGATGACTTAACTTGTGTTTTCATGTGAATAATATTTTGATTTGTAATCATTTGTTTGTGGGATTGTGAGAAACAGCGGAAGAGTTTTACAGCACATGCTCACTGCTAAAGTTAGCTTTAACTTAACAGCAGTACAGCTCGAAGTCGTACACTACTGTACTGCTTTAACTAACATCTAATGTATGTTTTTAGGGAGAACTAACTGACAGTCAACGTTCACATAACAGCAAATTGCAACCAGACTGGTCTAACACATTATACCTGCACATATTAAATAAAAACATGTCTGAATTATTTAGTTACTTCCTGTTCACTCACTTCTGGCTATGTTTCTGTTTGACTGTACTGACTGATTAATTGAAGTGTGGTTTTGGTATCAAGACTCACAAATATACTACATCTGGTATTTCTATCAAGGACAACATTTTGGCATCCTGATAACCCTAGTGGTCGTCCTTACACTGTTTGTTTTTTGGAGCGCGCTGTTATAATTTCATCACCACAAGCATGTGTTCAGTGTCAAATGCTGCAATGTCAGTGCCTTTAATTTTGACAGGAGGTTCTCTATACATTTGTTTTGCTCTAGTTGTCTTTAGCAGTCTTCAATATGCAACTTTGCTGTCCTGCTATAGCTGAAATAAGCCAGGATCAGACCAAGGGACCAATCAGACAAAGGCACAATGTAAACGTATGCCCTTCTGCAATTATTAGTGACACCATTGTGTGGCGAAATGACTACGCAGTTGTGTTTACTGTTGTCTTTATGACTGAAAAAAATCCAAAGGGTTCTTCAAACCTCCTGGAAATCATGCAAGAGACAGTCTGAGGAATGTCTGCAAAGAAGCTGTCCATATGGAAAAAGTGTGTGCGCAGCTATTACTAGAGAAAAAATGAGTTTACAACTTTTTTGTTAATGTCACACATTTGAACAGTGCCTTGTTTTCCTGAAAACATACCTGGTCAAGATAAAGAAAGTAAAATGAACAGACAGAAATAAGTGTGTTTGAGAGAGAGGAAGAGCAGGTGTTAATGTGGCTTTACAGGCTTGTGTGTGTGTGTGTGTGTGTTGGCTCAAGCTGAAATAACAGGTGGTGAAATTTGTATTGCCTTAAAGCTTTCCCAGTTCTAATCCTAATCAGAGTTTCTGTGTTTCTCTCCAACACATACACACACACACACACACACACACACACAACTCACCAAGTCAATGTCAGATAAGCATACTGCCTGCTGTTCTGCTCACGCCACTCAGTACAATGTTTGCCTTGTGAATATTTCCACTGCAGGTCTTCAGTACAAACCTGACAGAAAAGGACAAAAATAACAGATCTTAATATAAGCAGGCAAAAAAAATGCTGAAAGTATAACGCATACACCATAATTATAGCTTCCTCAGAGCGTAATATTAATCAGCACCAGCAAACAAAAACATGTAATACAGGGTGTCTCAAAAGTCTCCATACACAGGGGACTATGTATTCCAGCACCACCTCGGGTGTGCCTTCGTCAGTGGCTGTTCATGGACGTCCACTTCACGGCTGGTCCGCAACACTTCCAGTCTTTTTGAAATTTGTTAATAAGTTTGGCGACAGTGTGTGTGTGTGATGTGCTTGCCATGTTTCCTGTTAAAGTCCATCGCGACCTTGCGACAGCTTCCCGATCCGGCCATGAGAATGATTTCAATACGTTGTTCTTTTGTCAAAGGCATTCTTAAAGGCTAGCTGAAAATATATATATAAACTAAGTATATGGCATAAGTGTATGGAGACTTTTGGGACACCTTGTAACATTCTAAAAAAGTAATACTCAACCATTACCACTAGGTGGTGTAGTGACTTCAGTAAAAGCAGAAGGGGGTTTAATAGCAGCTGCAGCGCTTGCCTTGCAGTGTGAGAGGTCACAGGGTTTACAAAACACACAACCGCAAAAGCAGACAACCACATGACAGTGTAGGATAAATCAATACAAACTCCAGTAACTACAGGAATTTCTAAACCAGTCCACAGTCGTCTAGCGCACAAGACTGCTCCGTAATTGAAACACCACTTCTGACGGGACGAAAGTTGAATAATAAACACACATCAGCATGGAGCACTAAGCACATGCCAGGTGCTCTGAACTGTGGGCCAAATGCAACACCTACCCTGTACAGCTCTCATAAACTGTACGTCTCATAGGTTTGCGTTTCCGTTCATTTACACAAAGGTGATAAAAAACAGCAACCTGCAACGGTGACGCAAGCGCGTCTTTCACAATTACACGCCGCTGCTGTCTTTTTAGCACCCAGACCTGTGAAATGCTCGGTCACGCCAGCTGAGCGAAACATCATGAAAAATATTTTTATCAAGAGAAGGTGAAAGAGCATTAGAGAGAGAGAAAGCCAGTAAGAAGGTATTTATTTAATAAGGAGAAGCTCTAAAAATGCTAAACAAATGCGGAGACTAGCTATATTTGTTGTGATTAATGAAATGCTCGCAACAGATGAACTACCTTAAGTACTTGCAACTTATGAATGATCTATAATTCATTTTAAGCATACAAGTACAGTATGTCAGATTTGAGATGAGTGGTATGTTCCCTGTCCTGCACTGCTCCTGCATGTACTCGCACTGTGAATGCTGAACATTTGAAAATCAGTGCAGCTATGAATACAATGAAACTTCAGACTGGATTGTACAGGGGGAAAAAAAAAAAAAAAAAAAACAGATCTTTGAAGAACAGCCTGAAATCAGGACATTTCTTGCAGGGTTAGGGAGAGAGGAATCAGCAACGCATTGCTAATCAAAAATGTTTCACGTTGTCAAAAAGCAGAGGGATAATGAGAACATTCTCTCAGCTGAGCACGCTGGCTCGGCACACATCAACACTGGGCTAATATCAGTTTCCGACACAAGAATGTAAAATTTCCATGGAGTTGCCATGACAATAAGGGAGCTGTAGACTTCTGTGGAGGGAAAAAAAAAAAAAAAAAAAAGCCTGTCATCAGACATGCAGCAGGAAAGAAATCAGACTGAAACCTGGCCAAGGCAACACCGCCTGCGCGCTGCCTCTGAGGACAGCCTTTCAGTAAAAACGGCACGTTCTCACATCACTCATACTTCCATCCGAACACGTTTCTGAAGATTTTGGAGCTCCAGGAAGGAAGGAACTTGGGATAGGACGCAGCTCAGAAAAGTCCTTCTCCAAAGGGCCTATCTGCTGATGGAGATGTGTCAGTGAACACTGCATGTATTATGCCGCATTTGACGCAGCTTGGAAATGGAAAGTCGGAGCTTGGAATCACGTCATGTTTCGACTTCTGAGCATTTAAGCTATATTAAGCAAAGTAGGAAGCAAGCATAGATGCCTTCATATTCGCCTTTTGTTAGCAGCAATCTGTCCAGCTAACTGTGATGAGTGATGTATTATTTCCCTTCTCAAAACAGCAAACCGTATAGCCAGTGTAAAAGCTTTAAGTGAACATGTCTATGTTGACTGAGCTAAAGTAAACACTTCTATATACGGTATATAACTCATTTAAAAAGGTAAGAAGTGCTACTTTGTTTACTGCTGGTGCTGTGAGCAGCCATGTTGATTTGATATCACTTGCTGAACTCAGAATTACTTGGAGTTGAGAAGACCGCCTTGAGCTCCCGAGCAGGAATTCCACATTGAGGGGGTGTATTGTTTGTGTTTTTCCTGGTCGGAGCTTGGGAATTGTGACTCGACCTCTAGTCGAATGCAGCACTACACTCTCTCCTCAAACACACTTATCGCACAAGGTGCTGGTCGTTGCAAATAAATCAGTTTACCTGCATTTCCTTTAGCAAGGAAAACACGTCATTCCTTTCAAAGCAACTTCTAAAGAATGAAATTGTTTTACTGACAGAAAAAACGCTACATCTACTCATTGCCTTAACATACTCTACTCACGTATGAACAAAAAATACTTGTTTAAAGAGTTTTTATCTCCTTAATTCATTAAGTAAAAGTTTCATTTTAATGAAGCATTTTTATCTAAACAGACTCTACATGTGCATTCACATATCCTTACGGTTTCACTCCTTATGGTTTATCACACTGTAAGTATAACGAGCACTTAACTGTCTGAAATAAAAGCTGTAGCGCAACAGCCACTCTTAGCGCAGGGAGCGTGCTGACGGTGGAAAATTCAATGAGAACAAGATCCACTGAAACATTAAGGGTGTTTTCGCAACTATTAGTCTGTTTGCCAAGTCAAAATCAGACAGAATTTAATTTAATTTTTTAAAAAAAAGGAACAATTAGCTGAGGGGTGTGTAGGTGGAAATGGAGCTGATAAAGCACTTATAAAACTCTTTCCTTCATTTGTCAGAAGTACAGCAAAGGGAGAATTCACGGAAATCAAGCCTGGAGATTATGGAGGTGGTGATTAATGAATGATTAAACAATATTCTAAATAAAATCATCTGCAGCTGATAATGCACCGAGTATCATCAGGTGCTAGATAGTCGCGTATACAGTGCAAGAATATAGTGTGCGATTTGAAACGCATGCTGTTTCTAAAAATCTTTCACACTCACTATACTGTAGAGCAGCAGTGCAGGAGACAGGGCACTGAATTTACTCAGGAATTATTAGTGAGTGCACCATCACGTGTCACCACTTAGACTAAGCCACATCTTACAAATGACCAGGCAAACCAAACCTAGAAAGCATGGTTTAAATACACCACTAAGTAGCTGCTGGCTTTACTGGTCCTTGAGGTCGTTTTCACTCTTGCATTTTTTTTAGTTTGACACGATTGCTGAAGTGGGAATGTTGTTTTTGATCCCTGGTCCTGTTGAAAACTGTGTTTGGGGGCTCGCATCACCCGACCCACGCGCGCGCGCGCGCACACACACACACACACACACACACACACACACACACACAGTAACGCGTGACACATTACTCCCTGTTTCTACTTTCATGATGCCAGGTGAACAGTTATTATTGTTACTGATACTTTCCCAGCACTGGAGCTGTGTAATTATCTCACGTTTCTGCACTGAGAGCACAGCCGAAAAGGCGCGCGTCATGTCAGCCTGCATGCGAGATCAGCTCCCTGTTTGTGGGTACTCCTGCATGACGACATGCCTTGCATCCTTGAAGCGTTTGTCTACACATCTCAAGTGTTGGTTCCGCGGGAAAATAATAGAAAACAAAAAATGGATTAACATATCATTTGGCAAACCTGCGTGCAGGAAAGTGACGTACGGAATTGTGCGACTGAGCCACGTGTCAGAAGGAATTCTTCTATGTGAAGAGGATTTAAGAAGTTAGGACTGTAAGCCTACACACACACACACACACACACACACACTCACAAAACCTGTGCATTCATCGTTCAGCAATCGTTCAGTAAATTTTTTCCTTTCAGATTTTTCCTTCTGCTTAGAGCACGTACTGATATTTACAGAGTTTTTATGTTAAGTGTGTGTCGTTAGTTTAAAATCCATTCAGAACAAAGCTCGTACACATCAAGAAAGGAGAGTTGCTGGAGACAGTTTCTCACAAGCCCTATTCACGTGGCTTCTGCATAGTCATGAATCCTGAACCGGATTTATAACAACAGTTTCACTGTGGACCAAAAGCACATCAGTATAGCGCAGTTGGCCGGCATGCAGTTATTCCATTAATATCACCTTAAAGGTTCAGAAAGAATGCGATTGTGAAACTGAACCATGCACTGTGCGTGATGGAAAGAAACCCGAGCCTCAGGAGTTTCTCTCGGCTCATTCTGTAACGGTCATTTTTAAAGATGCAGCGAACACTTTTTTTCCATTTTACAATACAGACACTGATCCAGTACCGACTTCCTCATCGAAGAACATGGATTTCATACAAGCACACGTTTTAATGCTGCAGTGTTTTATGTTTTATTTGAGCACACTAAGCGTAAGATTTGCCTTTAAAAACATATAATCCAAAATTACAGGTTACAGTTATAAATCATAAAAATATAAATACAAAACAATTTAAATCTACAAATCTAAAACACACATTTTATACAAATAAGGCCAAAGGTGCAGCATCAAGAACTCCCATGAGCACATGAGCACAAAATGAAGTGAGGAGACGTTTAGTGTAGTGTTTAGTGTAGTAAGTGCACGTGAAGTTTTTATGTTCTACTGAAACAGGCTAGCTACGTTTCTCTAATGCAGCCAAGTTTGGCTGCTCGCTAGATAATGATATAACAGCTATAAGACTGACATAAAACATAAAAGAACTGTGCCTCCAGTCTGAAAGTGTCTATTTTCCCTGGATGCTTCACCGGTTGCTGTACGTTTGAGATTTGAATTTTTGAGATTTCTATTTAGGGTTATGATTTTTTTTTTTCCCAAATCTGAAAAACCCAACCCGTAATTATATGGTTTTAAAGGCAACATTACCCCTAGCATGTTAAAAAAAAAAAAAAAAAAGAAAAAGAAAAAACACACGGCCAAATTGCACACAGGAAAAGAGAATTGTATGTGACGTACATTCAAACACATGAGATTAATATTTAAACACTTTTGTCAGCGACACTGCAAGCTTGTAATTCTTTGGTCACAAAAAAGTGTAAAGAATATCTGATGACCTGGTCATTTATCTCCATAAAGTGCATGCGTCAATGTTGACCTTTACACCGTGTCTGGAGTAACCAGATGCTACACACACGCATATGCAAGTCCGGCGTTGTCGAGTAACACACTTACAATCTGACTCGCAGCATCACGGCTTCTACAGCTTTCAGCAGTGTCACTTAGGGGTGAGCGATATGATAAGATACAGAATATGTGTAATGATATTTACATTTCCTCAAAAAACAGCAGTGTTGCATTTTGGGGGAAAAAAAGGTAAATAAATAATAATAAATTTGTTTATTATGAACAAACAAATTTCTAATACATGTATTTGATTTTTTTTAATATATATTAAAAACACAACATTTATTACATTTACTATATGTATTACTTATATATGTATTACATAAAAAAAACACTGAAAAAGAGATGTAAGAAAATATAAAAATCTGCTTAAACATTTTATGATTTTAAAGATTAAGCACAAAATTTAAACATCACATCAGCAGCTTCCAATCAGAATGTATTTATTTTATTTTTTTTAATTTTACAAATTTATATTTTTGCTCTATCTTTTTCAATGTTAATAAATAAAAAAGATTTAACACCGGAAAAGAAAAATCTTTTAATATTTTACATTTTTAAGGATCCAGTACAAAATTTCAGCACTTACTTTTTCAAAGCAAATTCATTTTTAATGAATAAAAAAATTAAAAAATATTTAACACTAAGAAAAAAACTTTCCTGTTTATAATTAATAAACAAATTTATAATACATTTGTATTTTTATATTTAAATAATACTTTTGTTTATAGAAAATACTGAACCTAAAAAAAAGAGGGGAAAAAATGTAAAAACATTTTACATGGTTAAAGATTAAGTACAAAATTTAATCACAGACACTCCAGTCAGTCTCTAATTATTATTTTTTTTAATTTGCATTTAGCAAAAAGATATCACAACATCCATGATATCTCAGGAAAGTGTCATGTGATATAATTTAATCACATTTTTGATATTATAGCAACATCTCACCCAGACCCCATATAGCTTCGGGTGCCTTTCTACATCCTGTACTTCTGTTCAGAAATTTGGTGTTTGAATTGACAGAAAAAAAAAAAAAAAAAACTCTCAATAGCTTTCAAACATAACAAAAAGCCCGTCTTTTGCACCAAACTTCAAAGATTTCAATCTGAGACGCTGACAGTGTCAAGCACTAAAGAGAAAACTGTCCGAGCTCGTCCACATCGCCGGTCTGTTGCACACTGCTACAAATACGGCATGAAATTTTTAAACATCGTAACGGTCGCCGTGGAAACTTGGCCTACAGGATATTTTGTCTTTGACGTGTCGCATAGTGGATGTGTCTTTAAAATCCTACAGAGGTACGTAAGCTACGCAGGCGAGTATGTAAACAATGCTGCTCGAGCACAAGCACACAGTCACATGTCAAGGATAAACCAGGCCTACACACACACACACAGATAAACACACACACACCCACACACACAGTGTTTTTAGCTTGCATCATATGAAGGGAATGATAATGAGCATATGATGAGTGTCACCGGGTCTGATGGTTCTGCTTTACGAAAGACATGAAACAGAAATCTAAAGGAATTTAGGCTTGCTGCTCTCCTCTCCAAGTAAGCAGCGACATGTAATCAAAAAAAAAACATCTCTCTCAAACAGAAAAGAAAAGAGCGCTTCAGTGGAATTATGCCACAGGAATGAGTGTGTGGGTTAAATTTTGCTTTTGATATGGAGTTTATTTGCTTTTATTGAAATTAGAAGTTTATTACTATAATGTTCAAAATCATGAACACAGATTATAAACAAAGCGAACTGATTATTAATTCGATTTAAAGTGTGTTGTTTTGACCCAAGGGAACCTAGAACTTCAGACACCAATAAATATTTTACAGTTGCATTTAGTTAGTTAAGAAGGCAATGCGGAGTGTATTATTTATAGAGATGGCACCGGTGCGATACCCAGGATCAGTATCGGGTCAGTACCAGCACAGAACTGTGGCTTCGGAGGAAACGGTTCGGATACTGGGTCCTGTAACACATGGTAATGACTGGATCTGGATTTGGAAGAGAAATTTATTTTTGGCACTGGAAGTGTTTACATGTTCAGAGACTTGACTGGTTTTCTTCTGTTAGGATTGATTGTATTTTATTTATTTATGCTTTATTACATTTATTATATTCACAATCTAAATGATTTTCTTGTGAAATAATTTTAACTGTGAAGTACTTCTTGTTTTGGTCTTCTTCCATTCCAAGTTTTTGTTCCTACTGAGATCACTAAAACAAAACAAAACAAAAAAACCCCACTGTCTCTCTCTCTTTGTGTGTGTGTGTGTGTGTGTGTGTGTGTGTGTGTGTGTGTGTGTATGCGCGCTACTCAACCAGCTGTAACTAGCCCAGCATGTGGCAGTCATTGAGAGTAAATCAATAAGAGTCTTGCGGCCTGGCAAAGTTGTGTGTGTGTGTGTGTTTCATTAGACACAAACTGACATGTCAGAGCTTGCTATAAACACACCCATGAGACACATTAACCATCTCTGCAGAGTCATTAGCAATAGCAATCATATTAAGGCTAAGAACTATGATTTTTAAAAAATGTGACCAGGACTATACAAAGTGTTTTTTACGCCAAATGAGAGTGAGGGTTTAGTATTCTTTAAAAATATCAGCAGCAAAGTTCCTGGATCATCTAAACAGGTGTGTGTGTGTATGTGTGTGTGTGTGTGTGTGTGTGTGTGTGTGTGTGTGTGTGAGTGAGTGAGTGAGAGTGAGAGAGAGAGAGAGAGAGAGAGAGAGAGAGAGAGAGAGAGAGAGAGAGAGGTAATTATGTTTCATTCTCCAATAAAAAAAGAATTGATTAATAAACATGAAACTTGCTACACTCACTGTTTCCTTGTGGTTTAATCTCTAATAGCATTGTTTTGGGTTATAACGCACTAGTTATAACACTAGTATGTTATACTCTATGTAGTGAGCATATATAGCTAATAAAAAAGCTACTCTGGATTGGGTCCATCTGTGATTTATTCTTGCATGAATGAGTTTTATTAGCAACATTTCATTCTGATGAAAGTACATTTTCAACACAGCAACAATAAGCATGTATTGTTTTATGCGGAGATGAATCGAATAGAGAGTCTCGGGTTAAATGAAGTTTCTAAATATTTCATTTTCGCCAAATGTTCTGCTAAGGTTCCATCTGTCTGTGGCAATAAAAAAATGTCAGACTTATTCATATTTTTCTAATACTAAAAATGCTAAACCTAACACATCATGTATTAAATATATGTTTAAACCCTTACTCGAGAATAATTAAAATCTGATTGCAATGTTAAAAGGAATTTGATAGCCCTGATGCTTTTTTTCCCCCCTTTAATCATGTTACTCATTTTCAGTAAGCGCTTTATCCTGGTCAGGATCGCGCTGGATCCTGAGCCTATCCCAGGAACACTGCGTGTGAGGCGGAAATACACTCTGGATAGAACACCGGTTCATTGCAGGGCACCTCGCTCTCTCTCTCCCTCCCTCCCTCCCTCACAGCTAGGCGCACTTATCTTGGCCAGTCCACCCACTGGGAGGTGGGAGGAAACTGAAGAACCCAGAGGAAACCCACATGGACACTCAAACCCACAGAACACACAAACTATTTTTTTTTTTATCCCAAAAAGTCAGAGCAGGAGTCGTTAACTGACCCTGTCTCTCTGTAGTTATCTGTGTGTGTTACTCTCTTGCCCTTCTGAGGGCTGCGTTAGTGCCACAGTGATGCTAGTAGGGGTTTAACAGACAGAGAGAGAGAGAGAGAGAGAGAGAGAGAGAGAGAGAGAACAGAACGAGGTGACATGGAGTGAACGAGCAGCATGCAGAGAGCTCCACTATAAAAAGCCAAGGTCATAGATAGCACAATGCTACACCACATTGCTAATCAGAAGCAGAGAATCCTGGCAAACAGAGCTCTTACCGGCTGCACTGATGGTCTGAATACCATTTGTATACAGGATCACATACAGAAAACTGTCTCTCACGCACACACAACGTGTCCAAGTGCACGTGTGGACTATGTGAGAGCATCAGGAATGTGTGTGTTTACAAGCCACTCTTCATGGCAAACTCATCATCTCTGGCTGCGAGACACCTTTCTAGACTCCTCGTGTCATCTCTCCAATTCCACTGTTTTTCAATAACGCTGTACTTTATGGTCACTTGATGGCACAGTGGAACAGACTGAGCTCAAAACAAATTCTCAATACTCGGACACTTTTAAAACGGTCCATCTTGGCTCCCGAGTGGGACAACAGAAAAGCGTTCGCCCTATCGTCCGGAGAATCCCGACAATCCCGACAATGCCAAGAGAGCAAAACTGGTCATGCTCTCTGGGTGGGAGGGATGCGTACTCTCCCTCTCCTGTCAATCACAGTGATACTAGCCAATCATGGGCACCTGCGTGTGGAAGAGGGCGGGCAGCGTTTTCCTCAGTGTGTTACGCCACGCTGTGACGCAGCATGAGCGAAAAGATGAAGGAAGAGCTGGCTGGTGGGTGGAAACTGACCAAATTAGGGGGGAAAAAACACCATTATGTCATCTTTACATCATCATCATTCACAAATTAATGGTAGGATTACCACAGATTCTGAATAATGTTGGGTGATCTGAGGCTGCTAAATCGTAATCGTATCGTGTCTGAGGTCTACAGAGTCACCTAGAAGTCCCATCTGAAATACAGAGACTCTTCATCCAAATATTGTAAGGAGTTTTTGTGCTGCTGAGAAGTAGGTCTGCCCCTCAACTAAAAAAAAACTATTACTACACCTTCCAACCTGCCTGAAAATATGTAGCTTTACAATACTGAACGTTTGTATCAACATTTACGTAAAAGAAGCAGAGAAAATGTTAAATTGTGCTATAGTCCTTTGTGAGGAGGGTGTGTGTGTGTGTGTGTGTGTGTGTGTGTATGTTCTACAGCCTCCTGATTCAAAGCTCCCTGAGGAGTTAAGTCTGAGGCCAGCAGGCTGCACTGAAGGCGAGTCGTCTGCTCACTTGCTGCCCTTCGCTTAAACCTTTCACCCTCTTTCACCTCTGTAAAGTCACTCACTCACGCAGGAGCTACACCCTGCTCCCCGAACATGCCACTATGGACAAATCCTCCCAGGCTGCATATGTCCAGCTCAGAATCTGGACATTTCACTTCAAGTTTTTTTCCACGGAGACTTCGCTGCTTCTTTCGATTTCTAAATACGGCTGTACTTTGCTTGTGTGAAGGTGGTGGAGTTGGTCAATACTGAATACCTGCAGTGAAAAGGTGAATGTCCTGGTTGTGATCTCAGTTAATTCAGTTATATAAGTGCACAGTAAGAGGCATTCTGAGCAGCAGGAGAAACGTCTAGTCCAGGCAGGGTGATGAAAGCTGAAGCAGTCCGCTGGCAGCAATAGGAAAAGAGATCGAGCAATAGTGCCCATTTGCTCCACAGGAAACGAGCGAGATTCTTATCTGTTCCTGCCTGGTGGGTGTGCATTTAAGTACATGTGTTAGGGTTGTTAAGCAGATTGCTCCACAGGGAAAGATCTGCCGGCAGTTACAATACCAATGCCACTTAACCAACATGACTACATCAGCCAGAGATCCCTCAGAGACCAAATAAGGACTCAGGAACCAGAGGTGGACAAAACACTAGCCTGGGAGCCTGGGACCTGACCTATTTGTGGACAAGTAAGTTTAATAAACAGACTCTTGCAAGAGTTTTAATCTGGTATACATGTTTAAACATGGCACAACATGCCTTGCTAGCATGTGCTGCACCATACAAACAACCGAAGCACGTTTTTGACGTTAGAAGGATTTTTAAAGTGAGTGTGACTTAGCTTGAAAAAAATCAGACAAGATATGTTAAAATACTGACAAAGATTAGCAAAGCTTAGTGCAAAGCAGTCATGTAACTTTTCCACCATTACCTTGCAACTATATCTTTTGCATCCGACGTGAGGACAGAACACCGCAGCTCAAACCCCAAAGATTGACGAGGACTGGCTGATCAAGGGCGCGTAAACGAAGGGGACAAGAAGGACTCCGGCTACGTAAAGTTGTCCTCTCTCCAGGAAATATTATACTCGTTCATTTCTTTTCATTCTGTATTAATACCCCGGACTAGCTAACTAGCTTATCACATCTATCACATATTTTAGCTTTAGTCAGTTATGGTTACTGAAACATGTCTGGGCAGCACACTGGAGATTTAGTTGCCCGGCTAATAATTTTATGATTGTCCACTCCTGTTAAAGAGCGTCTGTCTGCATGTCAGGCAAACTGAGAAGTAAAAATGATACTGATCCCACATTTCCATGTTAGAGAGGATACCAGTATCAAAGCTCAGTGCTGGGCAATACCTGACACCCTACAAAGTAACTAACTAAAATGAATTAAAACACTGACTTCATCACTTCAGGGGTGTGTCACTAACAAGCAAGCACGTTTAGCTATCCAGAATAAAAAGCATGCAGGGCTGTAGGTTAGTTTTTCATAGAGCTTTAGATGAATATTGAGGGCCAGCTGTCATATGACCCGTTTTTTCTTTTTTTCTTTGGTACGAGTACAATGCCGTTACTTGTACGGTGCATTTTCCGGAGAAACCTGTTCTGTAGCGTGAATGGTGTCTCTCAGCTGTAGCTGAGGCAGTGTATGAGTGAGGTTTCAGATGTACTCAAGTGTAATGGAGGAAGTGATCAATTATCAGGATAAATAGCAAGGAATCTTCTTCGGGTGCTTTAATAAAAAAATATATATATACACTTTTTTTCTTTTTCTTTTTTTTTTTTTTTTTTTTTTTAAAAAGTGCACAGTGTATTTGTCCAAACCCCTAGTCTTCCTTGAGCATCCCATCACTATCACAGAAAATGAACACTAGGCAGGAAAAAAGACTTCACAATGTGAATGCACCATGAGTCAATGGCATAAAACAGGCCACTGGATTGGTTCACTCAGAAGTGCATAAAATTGTTTGTTGTTATATTTACACATGCAGCTATAATTACATGAAAAGGATTTGTTTTCAAAATGAAATTTAAATACATTTGGAGCCCGACCCTCCTGAGGACAATGACTACATAACAGCATATTGATCCACCTAACAGCTTTACAATTGGAAATCTATTGATCTCACATGATGCATTACATCAGGTCAGACCTTAGAGGTCATTTCAGCTGAGTGTCAGAGAGGAACAGATATGATCAAGGACCTTAAGATGTTCTTAATTTCGGGAAACTCAACAACAAAGAGTGGGAAAAGACCTTTTTTTTTTTTTCCTAATCTTCAACTATCCAGTTTGTGTGAGTCTATGCCCATGACAGCCTCAGATTCCTGTTCTTGGCTGACAGGACTGGAACCCAGTGAAGTCTTCTGCTGTTGCAGCTCTTCCACTTCAAAGTTCAATGAACCGTGCATGTTGAGATGCTTTTCTGCTCACCAAGGTTGTAAAGAGTGATTATTTGAGTTACTATATTCTCCCTGGCAGCTGGAACCAGTCTGGACATTTTCCTCTGATCTCTCTTATCAAAAGGGGTTTCCTCCCACAGAACTTTTGCTCACTCAATATTTTTTGCTTTTCGTCCCATTCGGGGTAAACTCTAGAGATTGCTGTGTGTGAATTTCCCAGGAGATCAGCAGTTTCTGAAATGTTCAAACCAGCCCATCTGGTACCAACATCCACGCCATGATCAAAGTCACAGAGATCACACTTTATCTTCATTCTGATGTTGGATGTGAACATTGACTGAAGCTCTTAACCTGTATCTGCATGACTTTTTGCTTTGCTGCCACATGATTGGCTGATTAGGTACACTATATGACCAAAAGTTTGTGGACACCTGACCATCACATCAATGTTTGATTTTTGTTCATCGCATTCCAGATTTATTCCCCCTTTGCAGTTATATAACCTCCACTCTTCTGGGAAGGCTTTCCACTAGATTTTGGAGCGTGGCTGTGGGGATTTGTGATCATTCAGCTACAA
>CM075021.1:3587487-3598777 GCA_037576675.1 Pangasius sanitwongsei | reverse complement strand
TCTGGCTTCCTATTTTTTTCCCCCAATTATTAAAAAAAAAAAAAATTAACCCTACACACCCCCCCCCCCCCCCCCCCCCCCGACTCGGCCCCCCCCCCAGATGAAATGTCCAGAATAGAAGGTTTATAGAGCCTGGGATCAGAAAATAGTCACTGGAAAAGTTGCCTGACAATTAAAATTTGGGGGACTGGGGCGAGAAGATGAAATAAGATGAGGAAGAAAAAAGTAGAGGAAAAACAGCAACACCACCACCACCACCACCAAAAAGAAAAAGAAGAGCAACTACAACAACAGCAAGAGGAAAAGGAACAAGAAGGGGTACAACAATAGGAAGAAGAAGAGGAAAAAAAGAAAAAGGACAAAAGAAAGAAAGAAAAACAGAGGAACAGAAAAAGGACAACAACAACAACAAGGACAACAATAAGAGAATAAAGAAGAACAACAACAAGAGGAAGAAGAACAAGAAGAAGACGAAGGACATCAACAAGAGGAAGGAAAAGCTGAACAAGAATATGGAGGGGAAAAAAGAGGTAGAGAAACGAGACAAAAAACAAGAAGACTCTTATTACATCTTATTAAATGTATTTTTCTCTTATCAGTCACTCCGTTTAAAGTGTATACAGAAATGCAGCTGGTTTTCCTGATTTTGTTTGCACTCCTGACCTAATGAGTGTGTGACCCTACGAGCACTGACAGGTGTCTGCTGTTCACAGCTCCATGCTGATGTCTGAGTCACTCAAAAAAAGCAAGACCAATATGGCGGACCACCTGTGACTAAAAATCCCCCAAAGTTTATGCTGTTATCACTAGAAGATCTCAGTCCCAGGTTTTGTGGTTGCCAACAAATATTTGGAACTGCTACAGTCCACCGACTTTGATCGTTCTCATACTTTGCTAGTTGGTTTTTGAAGAGACTGAACAAAAACAAAAGTGCCACAGCGGCACGCATGGGTCTGGCTCCACGAGCCTCGTGTAAATGAGAGCTTAAGCCTAGCTTTAATAACACATTACAACACATGCACTGCTCTCATACAAAACAAAAAGATCGCAAATAGTTGACCCTGACCTTGAATAACAATTAAAACACAATGGCAGAGTGAATATATCGATAGTCAGTTTGTTACCACAAGCAGTGCTGGATATTACTGGTTGGTAGACTATTCTTAGCAGTGGCAGTGAGGTGTTTAACACCTGATGTACCAGAACTCTTCACACTACCACGTCACTGTGCTGAGAATGTGGTCAGGTGGTTCCTCTCTATTGATGTATAGGGCAAAAAATAGCAACGGAAGACTACTATGAGGAGGAAAAAAAAAAAAAAAAACAAAAAAAAAAAAAAACAAAACTGATATGCATGGCTGCAAGGTAGCTAAAAAGGTAGTGAGTGAGTGTATAATTGTGGTGTCTAACTCTGCTGACAATCAGATAAGCCCATCCGTGTCAAGGTTCGGTGTGTTGTGCATTCTGAGATGCTTTTCTGCTCACCACAATTGTACAGAGTGGTTGTCTTAGTTACTGTAGCCTTTCTGTCAGCTCGAACCAGTCTGGACATTCTCCATTGACCTCTCTCATCATCAAGGCGTTTCCATCCAAAGAACTGCTGCTCATTGGATGTTTTTTCTTTACTGCACCATTCTGAGTAAACTCTACAGACTGTTGTGTGTGGAAATCTCAGGAGATCAGCAGTTATAGAAACAGTCAAAATCACTGACATCATATATTTTCCCCATTCTGATGGTTGATGTGAACATTACCTGAAGCAGCTGGCCCGCATCTGCATGATTTTATACACTGAACTGCTGCCACATGATTGGCTGATTAGATAATTGCATGAATGACTGTGTACAGGTGTTCCTAATAAAAAGCTCGGTGAGTGTATGTACTAGTAATGGCGCACAACCTAGCTTAAAAAGTTGACACTCACACATTGACTTGTCCAATATAATAATAATAATAATAATAATAATAATAATAATAATACCGTCGCTACATGATATTAAATTGTTAGAATATCCATTAACGTTTACTCCTAATACATCAGAGTATGGTACAACGAATTATTAATCAAACATAAGGCAAAAGAGTTTAATTAAAGTTAAATGAATTTACTAGGCTGGAGAAGACATACTCTTTGGATAAAATGCAGTAAACACTAGGGGTATACACTTCAGACTTCCACACCATATGACGCAATTTCTATTCAGAAGGCAACAATATTTTGATATTTGATACCAGTGCCTCCGACCGATATGTGACCAGCTTTGGTCAGAATCTGAGGTAGGTTTGAATCTGAGGCAGAGTTTGTGAATGATGTAGAGAGGGACTATTTCTTCAGAGTTATGGCCAAATCACCTTGCTAGCCTATTACATTATTTCCACATCACTATAAGAATATGAATAATTTTTTTTACACACTGGTGTAACATTCAGCCCTCACCAATACACATAAATTAGCAAACAAAATACTGCTCTTCTAGCACTCAGAAGTCCATTAAAGAGTGTCTCAAAATGCTATGTACACAGTTTATATGCAGATTGTGGCTCTATTATTTACACAGCTCTGAAACAACTAACACACTTATAAGCGTAAAACTCTCATTGCTCAGACGATCCAGGGCAAGCTCTGGATAATCCGTGCTGGTTCCCTGTCCAGACGGTTCACTGATACCTAGGAAATCCAATCACATGCTGAATATATACAGCTGAATTGTGGATAAATCACAGTTATTTCCTTAATTGTGTGTACACGGGATCATATAACGTGTACCTTCCCCTCGTGTAGGCTCAGTCATTTGCTTCCGGGGTTCCCCGCCTCTTTCCGGACAACACTGACCAATAAAAAGAATTTAAAATCCACCCTTATGGTGCCCAAAGATATGCCCAGCAGAAAAACATGGATGACCATTTCAATAATAATCAATTTATGGTTTTTAAATTGTTGAATTGATCCAAATCGTCAGATTGTTACACCCTGAGGAAACACTGTGAATTTGGTTTTGTGTGCCGAATCCACGTGACACACCGCCAGTCTGAACTGCCCGAGTGTCTCCATTTCGGTAAATACACCACTATGTTCACTCAGCACCATCGCTGCAAACTGCTGAAAGGAAAATGAAACATATGAAACACTGGAGGCCACGAATCGAGTCAGCATTGTGAACTCTGACCGGGTTTCCTTACATTAGATGAGAAATATTTCAGCAGGTTTTCAAGCATCTCTACACCACAGAGACGGAAATTCTCAGAGGACTTGGCAGTCTTCAGAATTGCATTTCCACAAGGCCAGGGTGGACCATTTCTCTCACAGCCTCGCTGGTACCTGGCCTAAGTCCAAGTCTTGTCGTTGAAAATGTTTTGACACAAGGACCACATGCATACGTACATCCTTTATCACGTGACAGAGGGCCCTAAAGTGGAACAGTCCGACAGCAACGAGTAGGCCTGTGGCTTGCTAGCAACAAGACAGCTTTTAAACCAACTAGCCTTAAAGCTGCCTTTGCTCAGCTTCACCTCAGTATTACCTTGAGAATCATGTTTGATCTTTCGATAATCAGGTGCTGTTTTTTCTGGATGTTCTACTTCAAACGACGTACACGTAGAAGTAGGAAAGATGGAAACAGCTCTGTAACTACAGCATGTGGACATATGGAACAGGGAACTTTTTTTTTTTTATTTGGACTTATTTATTAATTTTATATCTAGATAAGACTATAGCTTATAAATGTGTGCAGAAGTTCTTACAAAACACTGGATTTGGGGGAATTAATAAAAATGTGCACAAAAACTGCGATCCTGTGAAGAAATTCAGATCCTGAACATCAATTTTCAAAAGTTATACATAAGAAACGCTGATCCTGCAAGATTCTTGTGTCAGTTGTACTGTTTTCAGTAGTATGATGTCTCAATACATAAGTTCCACTTATACTTCCAGCAGTTCGGAAAAGTCATTCTTGAAATGGATTCATCTGGACTGTCCATCCACAGAAACGTGTGAATGACCCAGGGACGGGGCTGCATGCCTCACATCGTCTCCTTGCACGCGCAGTGTTGGTCGCTGAGAATTTAACCAGTTGGTCGGTTGGAGCTGCTTTTCTATTTTAACTCAGCACAATGGAGGTATTTATAAAGAATCAGTGTTTAGGGACTTCAGTTAATTTGTAGCTTAAAGTCCTCTGACTGTTGTGAAAGACTAAAGCTTGGGACTTTCCGAAGTTTGTTTCTTAGAAGCAACAGCCTTTAATTTGCTGCCTCCACGGCTCTAAGTAGAGTGCTGACAGATGCCTCATAAAACACAACGAGACAGCACAGCTCAACCACAATACACACAGAGACAGACAGAGAGAGAGAGGAAGAGAGATGGGAAGAGAGATGTCAGATACACTTTGTTTCCCTATATACAGCATCAGGGTGTTGAAAAGCTAGAATGGAAAGGGAGCAAGCAGGAATGGAAAAATAATAAATTCATTAGCTAGCCCATCCAGCAAGTACACTCCAGTGTTCTGCCCAGTCTCAAGTTTTGGTTACCCAGAAACCTAGGCCAAAATAATTAGGCTTAAAATTGTTGTGCATTGACACTAATTGAACTGAAGTATATTAAAGCCTCATCCTTGCAAAACTGTAATGTAGTCAGTAAGTCATTGACCAACATTTTGGTGGTGTCTTTCCTCACATATCGCATGTAAAAGACATTCAAGTAGGGCTAGTGTTGCTATTTTCTCTCTGTGAACTGAGAGGTTAATGCATGTTTCGCTAGCAGGAAAGTTATATGATCACCGTTATTTTGCTTGGTTTCACCAGTATAAAATCACCCCTACAAGCTAATTAAGCTAATTTTTCCCCCCCCCCCCACCAACAGCCAGATCATGCGTTGGCAATAGGATCTGGAACGAGCAGCGCCCTACAGTTACAGCCTCAACATGAAGCACATTGTGTTTAAATATAGCTACGTAACAAAAGATTTTTTTGGTTGTTGGATGGGAAAAGGAAAACTGCTGGGGACAGCTGTATCAGTAGCCTTCTGAACCTACTTGTCTGCCAGGAAACTATGGATAAAAAACTAGTCTGGACAGACAATCCGATTGACCCAGATGCTGAGGTTACTGTTTTGTGCGCCACTGGGGTGAGGAATAAAGCTGAATTCAACTAGAGTTCGTAACTCGTACTTCCCAAAGTCTGACCAATTCCTACTCAGGAATTCGGGATGGTCTTGGGAAGATCCGACTTCCCACTTGCAAGGTAAGTCACATGCAGCATTACAAACTGAAATTAGTGGGAAGGTAAAAACAGGAAGACAGGACAGCACAAGGACAGTCCAAGTTTACGGTCTCCATATGGCCAACCGAAGCAGGGAGGAGTGATACTCAGAGGAGAATGGTGTGACTTACCCCCAGGCTAGTTCACAGAGAAAGAGAGAGGGGGGGACCACTTTATTAGACAAAGGTAGACCTGCCATCAACAAGCTCCAGGAGGCATGTTGGTAGCCAAACCTGTGAGTTCACTAAGCGAAGACTCTTCAACCAGCATCACGGTACAAAGGCCATTTGCAAGTACTGGCACTACACCATCTTTTTGCTCACCATCTGTGGTGGTCATTTTTTTATAAAACCTGGTGCTTGGATAGCTCTGCCAAAAACATGATACCAAACATGACAATGTTACAATGTTAGAAGCTTTCTGTAAACTACTGGCTGTATATTTCAGCTGATTTGCAAGCTACTCCTGACTTTCTCTAGATTCCACAGGAGTTTGTTGAACACTGCCGGCTGTTGTGGAAATCCGTCAAGCCCACTAACCTGCTCGCTCTCTGACTTCCTTATTTAAAAGGTAATACATCAACATATAGAATCAAATCAGGGCCCTCGAACCATTTAATGCACTCTCGGAAATAAAGGCACCAAGCTGTACTTATCCATGATGCTGGTCTGGTACCATCAAGGTGACATTTGCATCTTTAATATATATACTTTTACCTTTGAAAAGAGTTGAAGAAGCACCTTTAAAGCTAATTATAGATGCACATTCCTGGGTAAAATATATACACTCAGCAACCATTTATACATCTGCACATTTATTGGTGCTAAAAACGAACGGTGCTAAAAACAAAAACCTCCAGTTCTGAAGGAGGAAAGACCTTGTTGCTGAGAGAGGTCAGAAGAGAATAGACAGACTGGCTGACAGGAAGGCTGTGGTAACTCAAATAATCACTCTTTACAACCGTGGTGAACAGAAAAGCATCTCAGAATGCACAACAGGTTGAATCCTTGAGGTGGATGGACAACAACAGCAGAAGACCACATCAGGTTCTACTCCTATCAACCAAGAACAGCAAGTCGAGGCTACAGTGGGCACAGCCTCGTCCAGACTGGACAATTCTCAGACCAGGCGAGGTTGTCCTCTTAGACGGTACCACTACTCTGGTAGACAAGGAAAACCTTTATTCACTACAACATTTTACTTAATCATATTAGTAGTGGAGTTAAGGTATGAATTGTTCACAACATCGCAGCATGTGATATTCAAAATGCTACAGAGTGAGCTGTTCCTATTTAGAGTATCTGCTGTGCATCAAAGTCAACTATTCTTAGTTCCAACTGTTTCTCCTGAGCTAATGAGCACTAACAGATCACAGAGGGGGAACTAAAAAAAAAAAAAAACACGACAGTGCAAGCTGCACTGTTTAAGCAAGGCTTCAGATGTACATGCCAAAAACACACCCACCTACAAGCAGCTGCAAAGTGTGTGAGCGCATGCTGAGAAAGAAAATGCACGTTCTCCAATTCTCAGACATCGCTTGGGCTGCGCTGGAGCAGTCGTGCAAACTTGCTCCTTAAACACCACACAGAAAAAAAGCTGCTAAATAAAAAGGAATTAATGTTTTAGCATGCACCTTCTTGGTGTAGGAGGTTTGTTCTGTCACTAGCCCTCGCTGTGGCAACCAGTCCATGATGGGCAGCACGCAGTTGTTTATTCTCTTTCTTTATTTCTTTTTTATTTCTCTGCCACTGTCCTATTTAAAGCTAACCTGGCATTGCTATATCTAGGCGTAGGTGTTCTCTCTGAAGAGGCTCGTCAGATTACCCAGAAGCCCCTCAACTATGTGAGCTACTCACACACACTTCATTCAAACACCATCAGCTGATAGACTCTTAACAGGGTTCACACATACACACACCCACACAAAGGCGCGCGCGCACACACACACACAGGCGCGTACACACACACACACACACACACACACACACACACACACACACACACACACACGTGCGTATACACACACACACACACACACACACACACAAGTGCGTATACACACACACACACACACACACAGGCGCGCGTACACACAAACATGCACAGGCACCCACGCATGCAGGCACACGAGCACAGATTCTACGATTTGAAGTGAGTCTACATATAACATAGCATAAGGGAGATTACAGTTCTTGGATGGAATTCCTGTGTAAAAACATGATGAGCCCTTAACACTTCCATAACTGTCCCATGGCTGCTATCAGCACAGAGCTCACGACTAGCGCCACAGGCCAACACCGCATTTCATTACTGGAACTGGAGTGCGTGGTTTTAAACATACAGTAAGAAGTGGCCATTTATCTGCCACACTGGTAAACCTATTACACCATTTCTTCAGAGTAAAAAGGTCCATTTGTGCCTGCAGCCATGTCCAAATTAGGCCATTACGGAGGACACTGCTATGTTACTAGTGACAGTATAATCACTTAAACACAAAGGCATGTGTGCTGTTCTTGGCTGGTATTTGTCCCTCATCGTTCCACTCATCACCTCTCACTTCCCATCTGACGAAGAAAAATGGCTGGCAGCAACGCAGCACAGACCGCCGGGGTGTCTGCGCGTCAAACATAGCAGCTGCAGCACGAAATATGCACATCAGGACATGGAGATGCACATCGGAACCGGGAATGACGTCATTTTCAAGATAAAAAAAAAAGCGAAGAAAAAACATGGATGCTTACATATTCATCTTTTGTCAGCAACAAGCTAGACTGATTTGTATTTATCTCAAAAGAGCGAACTGTATAGTCAGTGTTACAGATTTAACATGCGAATATGTCTGTGTGTTGACTGCTCTAAAGCAAACACTTGCATATACAGTAGAACTCAATTAACGGTAAGATGTGCTCCTTTGTTTACTGCTGTGAGCGGCCATGTTGACTTGGTGTCACTTGCTGAACTCGGGGTTGAGGAGACCGTTCAGAGGAATTATGACTTGAGCGGGCGTTGTGTTTGTTTTTCCTAGTCGGAGGATGGGAATAACAATTTACAACCTCTCACTGAAACAGGATATTCTAAACATTTTAAGCAATAATAGTAAAATAATTAAGCACTGTATATGACGTGATGATGTGTAAGGTTAGCGTAAGTTTATGTAACAATAATTAGCTTTGTGTGTATAGTAATATGCGTTTGCAACCTTGAAATATTTGAAATAATTGCTCCTCATGTCTAGCTAGAGAGCCAGGCAAGGCGGTAAAACTAGCTAACAGCATTTTCCTGCACTGGCCATGCCAAGTGATATTTACTGCCAATCAAAGCAGAACAGTGAGCAATCCATAAACACACCTGACCCATTACAGGAGCCAAGAGGTGTGTGTGTGTGTGTGTTTTCAAATGGGTCTAGAGACAGGGCATGATAAATTCACTGAAGGAAAGGTTAAAAGAATATAATTTTTATGGATGTATATTGTAAAAAAAACAGATAAAAGCAGATGATAATTGGGGGGGGGGAACTTTCATTCTGCTCTATCTGGTACTCTGAAGGCTAAAGTTACATTTTAGTTGAGGCTTAAACAAAGCCAGTGAATATTATGGGTGTTTTGTAGAAAGACTCAAACCCTGGGTGAGGTTTAATGCATCCCAGAATGTCCAAGAGCTTCTTCCACAGTCACATTTTCTACTCAAACATTAGAAAGAAAAAGAGAAAAAAAAAAAAAAACATGTAAGTATGTAGTAAATTCAATTTGTGTACATGTTCCTGACTTCATTCACTAAACTAATACAACAGTGATAAAGCTTTTAATAAAACAGACTCCCTGCGATATGACTGCTTACATTTCTGACTTTCAGATGGGAAGATACGGGTTTGGTTTTTTTGGTGAGATTAACAATGTTTATGTATAACTGCTGCAGTGTTTTTAACAGATTGTGTCTAAACGTGATTAAACCAGTGAAGCAAAGGACAAATGAAATTTCAAAGATTTGCCCGTTTATGTGTTCCACTCACTACACAAACAGCTTGACCATTAACTGACCATAACATTCAAGATTATTAAAGCCTACTCGTTTTTAGCGTGCTTAATGTTTCCTTATAATGTTGTTAACAAGACTGTTTTACACAATGTATTCTTGCTAGCACAGAATCATTTTCGGCAGGTATGAGCAGTTTTTATTACAGCGTTTTATTACAACTGACTGAGAGACACGTCACTCTGACGTCAGCTGCGCCTCCTGGTTGCAAAAACATAGCAAAAGTCTGAAGGGATTTTTAAAAGCAAGTCAGAAAAGTGTTCATAAACACATTCATTTTTACAGCATATTATCAAATTGGACATCTTTCCAACCTAATAAGTGATGGTTGTAATTACAGGCAATTAGGAGGGAAAACTGGTCCGAGCAGCTCTGTCTTTGCAGTGCCAATTTCATCTCAGCTAAGCAGCTAACTATCAGATCAGTGAAGATGGCTTGCTAACAAAAAATTGAACAGGCTTAGCTTGCTAGTTAAATAACCTACCTAATTTTTTCTCCTTTAACAAACGTATGTAGCTCGCCTAAAATCTACATCAAGAAACTAAACAGATAACGTCATGTTAGATATCTACATCACTGAGGAGTTGCCTATAATGGACATGTTTAAATAACTAACACTTTATGGCATCTCTCTGAGCAGCAAATCAGCTTTCACGTCCTTGATGTTGCAATCGTAAATCATAACATCTTGACTGTGCCCGCAAACAACACCGAGAGACTTGTATGCCTTTGATTAAACATTCAGCATTTCTACGTGATATCTATATATGTCTGGTCATTGTTAACGAACAAATGAATAATTTTCCATTTGCAAATGCAAAGCAATTCTCTGTTTTATTTCAAGATACTACAAAAGATCTCACGCATTACATTTTCCAGTATTAAGATTACGTAGCTAACTAGCAGCCTTATGGAGATATTAAACTAACATGAGTTCAGAATCAGAGACACAAACCAGGGCAGGTTGAACGAATCCGAAACACACTTGGTTTCGGGAACTCTTGAAACACAAATGGAGGGTCTGCTAGAGACGGGGGGAGTCCAGATTCACACAGATGTAACCTGCGAATAGTCACATTTGAGTGTGGAGTGTGGAGGGGAGAAAGCCGTAAGGGCTTCAGACCCTTCACCAACACGCATGCACACACACCCTGGCACTTTGGTTGCAAAATACAAGTGCAAAGCTGTAAAATTACAGGCTGCCTAATGTTGGCTTCTCACTGCCAGACTACATGTGCTGGACTAGCTGAGCACACACAGCCAGAACTCTTTAACCAGCCATCTGTATAGTGCCGTGTTCAGGAAAAAAGGGGAAGTTATAAAGACCTGGAACGGGTAGAAAGAGAAAGCACAACTTGTAGAAATACCCAATACACGAACAATATTTATATCACTATTATAATATTTTGATATCATACCTGATATTTTGATGAATCATATGCTTCGATGATTAGTATCTAGAGCTAGCATTAGATTTCCATGCACGTTTATGCTGTGCTTGAGATTTTTAAAACCATGTGATTTAGTATAAACACTCGCAGAAAGGGCGGATACTCAGGAACAGCCGAAAACAGTCAGTGTTCTCATATACTCAACAGAACATCCTGTGATTCATTAGAGAACTTGTTTGATGAGTAGGGATGGTCATTACTGGGAATGCTAATGCCTGGTTTCTATGAATCCACAGTATCACACAGACTGCGGTAAAGTAACCATCAGACTGCTGAAGACCATAAAACAAACCGTAAAATTTTAAGAGACCTATAAACTACTCAAATGGTCTAAAGAACATCTACTTGTACACTATATGTCCAAACATTTGTGGACACCCGACCATCCCACTCATATGAGGTTCTTCCCCAAACTGTTGCCACAAAGTTGGAAGCACACAATTGTATAAAATGTCTCTGTATGCTGTAGTTTTACAATTTCCCTTCACTGGAACTAAGAGGCCTAAACCTGTTCCAGCATGACGATGCCCCTGTGCACAAAGCGAGCTCCATGA
>CM075021.1:3574836-3587387 GCA_037576675.1 Pangasius sanitwongsei | reverse complement strand
CAAAATCTAGTGGAAAGCCTTCCCAGAAGAGTGGAGCTTATTATAACAGCAAAGCGGGAATAAATCTGGAATGGGATGTTCAGCACGTATGGGTGTGATGGTCAGGCGTCCACATACTTTTGGCCACATAGTGCATTGTGGAAGCCTGGGAAAACCATTTACGTGGTGAAATTTTCAACATTTTCCATTGAACGATGTTCCAAAAACCACAGGCTTTCCCGGGAACTGAATTCGGTCTCTTATTTGCACAAATCTCAATCCCAAGTAAAGTTACAGCACACACACACATTATGTGTGTGTGTGTGTGTGTGTGTGTGTGTGTGTGTGTGTATATATATATACACACACACACACATACATACATACACACACACATACACATACATACATATATAGATAGATAGATAAAGCCACTGCTATTTATTAACTTAAGTAAGGAATACAGTTCACACCAGGGTGGTGTGATACAGCACAAGCCGTAGCAAAGTGGATCACTGTCGTATGACAGCTATTATTTTCGTATAACAGCTACAAACACTCTAGAGCGGCATCATCGATCTGTGCTACTTCCTCACAAGATTTACTTTACTTCACAATGTCTCTATTCATATTTAACCAGAGGTCGTATATGACAGGACAAGACGGCAAACCATGGTTATATGTTTCTCCTCCATCCCATTCCCATCCTGCAGGCAAGAATGAAGTTGTGAGAGGGAAAATGAAAACCTGTCGTACCACACACACCAGACGACTGGTCTGAGGAATCATTCGAAGCGAATCGTTTGGATTTGGGCCTAATCTGCATAGAGTTGAGAAAGGCTGAGAAAATCACAGCTCCATGTCATGCACGTACATAAAAAAGAACTAGTGTCACTCACTAGTGTGACGCAGGATTAGCCTACTGACCGAGACATTACAGAAGTGCTAAATAACCACATTTCTATGTTATTTTGGTATATTTATATAATATATATTTATATTTTACATACATAAATTTGGCATACATATGTATGCATTTACGTGTATCCGTGTCTATGATGTTATGCATCCTAACAAAGTTCTCAGGGCATGTGGAGGAAAAACAGCTCTACATCATCATAAATCTTTTATCAAATATAGAAGTGAGGATAAGGATCTTTTCTGTAGAAGAAAAGGCTTTCTTCTGGCATGCCAAATAGTTTGTTGGTATGGAGATTTGGAGACCCCAAAATGCTGCCATCTTCTGCAAATCTCCAACTGTGATCCTCAGAGATTTTTCTGCCTCTCGAACCATCCTCCATGGGAGTAAAATACACTTGCATCCTCTTCCGGTAAGCGTTATTAAAGCTCCAGGTGTTTTAATCATCTTAATTATTGGTTATTAAGGAAATTTCAGACATGTAGCTATTTTTATAGCCATTTCTCTAATTTAGGAGGGTCAGTACACTTGCATCTGATTTCATTTGTGTGTTCTGTAATCTGGAGACTGGAGTCTATGGACAAGCCAGTGATGTGAGACATCGCAACTTACAGCACAAGGATCAGTAAACTATTTTATAAAACAGATGAGATTTAAGAAGAAGAAGAAGAAGAAGAAGAAGAAGAGTGGTTTGTTGAATTGTGGCAGCAGAGAGAATGTCTCATCACAGTTATATCACAAATAGGACAAAAAGGGACGTGGCATGGAAAGAAATATAGGATTAATTAGGTACGTAGCTAGCTACATTGCACACAAACACTCTGTTCATTAAGTCTGTCTACTATTATGACAACTACTTTATGATCTCCAGTCAAAGAGTTACAAACCTGTGCTGCGGACATCGCTGCACACCCAGTATGGCAGAACGTAGTAATTTTCTTTAATTTTAGGTCTAGGATCTTCATCATATAATCTGACATGAAGAACATGTGTTATCACGCAGTCTGTTATAGAATTGTACCGATATTTTCGGGATCATATCGTACAATGTGACGAGTAATAATCACAAAAAGACTGCTGTAAACAAGCTTTATGTTCTATTTTACGTATCTATTATACGTTCTGTTTACTGCTATTAATATGTATACACACACACACACACACACACACATTTGTATATGCACTCCTGAGAGCTCCGGTGCCACCATTTGCTTGTTTACTTTTGCTGCAGTGAACGTATAATTCACTTATATAGTCTTTTTGTATGCAAAGGTAAAATCATAATAATGATTAAAATGTTTGATGTAAAATCCAAACTAACACATTTCTGGGTGTACAAAATTTTCCAAAAATACCTTCTTCGATCACCTTCTTAGTCATTATTTGGTTATCTGCCAAACCTGATGCAGCCCATGAAGAGCCACAATTCTTAAACATTTAAAGAAATCAAAGGGAAAAGCTTCCATACTAACTTCCTTTATCCACACACACACACACACACTTGGGTCCTCCTTGGACTCCTTGGGTCTTGTCCCTGTTTAAACAGTTATGTTTATTTATTAATTTATTTTTTTAAACCAACCCATTGTATTTTCCTTCCATTAACAGACAATGACGTGATGATGTGTTTGCACAGTTGGAGTTAAACCAGGCAGCAGCATGCCATGAAGTGCTTAGTAACTCTTCTTGACAGATACTCCAAGCTATTCCAGGAAAGCAAAGACAAGAGGCGAACTTCTAATTAAATGGATTGGTGAGTGACTGGCTGCATGATCAATGCATACAGAGCAAAGGGGTAAATACAGCATGTGCAACAATCAGCTGAGAGATCCAGGGATTTTTTTTTTTTTTAAAAAGGGGTGTCTGGTATTGATCTGCTGCCTATAAGGAGCAGCAAGATGGGTTTAAACACACACAGCTCAGAGAGGTAAGTGCCAACTCATCATCCTCCTCATCCTCATGCCATGAAGCAGGTATCTCTGAAGCTCTGCACTGAGGCTCTGTGCATGCCATCTCTCACAGAGGGCGTCATGGGCCTGCATGGTGGACGATTAGCGCCCTCGTTAAAACATCCCTGGTTAATGATGTCTTTCTCAAGCTGGTCGAGGATCAGCACTCATGCAAGTGAGTGATTTGAAAGTTAAATTTAGGGAGTGGAGGTTTTACACGATGTGCACGAGGGCGTTATTTAAAGTTGGCTGTATTGCGTATCAACTCTCTCCCTGTCTCACTCTGTATTGTTGTTGGGAGGGAACACACACACACACACACACACACACACACCCTAAAATCTGGGGAAGGACATTTCTCATCACTGAACATCAACTCAAAGCAGATACAGCATGCACAGTTTAGATTCAAATATATTTTGTGAAAAAAGTGTTGTTGTTATTGTTGTTGTTGTTTTTTTGCCACGCAGAACTAAGATTACTCCTGTACTGGATTAGTGCTGCTGTTTAAAGAAAGAGCTAGCTGTAAACAAAGCCCATGCTCGAACCTACAGCAGAATACAAGCATGACTGTGAGTTGTTTTAGCGCTCAGGAGCATGCAGTAAACCGCGAGCCTGCTTCAGCTGGCTTTCAGAGGCTTGCTAGCTCAGCTAGCTGCTACACGAGCTAGCAGGGAGTGTGAGCTCCTCTGCAGCACAGCACAGCTCTCTAAACGACAAACACAAACACGCAAACTTTACCTCCTGCTCCGGCTGGGACGCTCGCGCTCCTCTGGAGGATCTGGACACAAAACAAATCCTATCAGAGTCCAGCTGAAGACAAGTGTACTGAGAGCGCAGGGTGCTGTTTGAACTGCGGGGACGGAGGGGGGGCGGAGCTTCGGGCGGCTGCCTTTCGGTGCACGCGCTTCCTGCAAAGCTTAAAAAAAAACGCAAGCGAAGCTGTCGGTGATGCCGCCTGTGTGTGTGTGTGTGTGTGTCGCGCGCGCGCAGCCGGTGTATGCACGCGTGTACACACACACACACACACAAAATACACAAACACACAGACACACACGCACACACACACACACAGCGCGTTCACAGGCCTCAGTGTCAGTCTCAGAGACCTGCTTGATAGCGCGAGCGGAATTACAAACCTGAATCTAAACCAGTACTCCATGCGTTAAAAAAAAATAAAAAACAGGAACAAAAAAGTAAGATCATCTTACACCTAAGATGCAAACTAAAGAACAGATGCAGCATTGCTGAGAATTGTCCTATATTGTGTATTTGAGAGCAAATTAGTTTGCGCTTTGCTCCCCCTGCTGGTTCCTGTGTGGCACTGCAGCTCTATCAGCTTACAGTACAGGTTCCCAACTCTGCTCCTGGAGAACCCCCTGCTCCTGTCCTGAGTGTTTCAGTGTTCTCCCTGCTCACAACACACCCACTTCAGCTCAGAGGAGTACTGATAATTAGTTAATTCAGGTGTATGGGGAGCAGCATAAACACTAAAATGTGTCCAGGGGGTTCTCCAGGACCAGGGATGGCAACCTGTAGGTTAGAACAGTGGTTCTCAACGTGAGGTCCGGGAGGCATAGCCAAGGGGTCTGTGAATTTATTTTTTTTATTATTTTGTTACAGTGGTGGAAATCACAACCCAAAGCTATCAAAGCTGATTATACTTAGGGGTCCAAGCACCAAAGTCAACTGACACCTAAACTGTTCTCTTGATAGAAAGTTCAGAAAGATCTACGGCTGCAAAAACTTTTATTTGAAAAATGTAAACAACGTTCATGAGATGAATTCATACTGAAGGGGTCCGTGGGATTTATTTTACAGTTAAAGTTTGAGAACCACTGGGCTAAAGGATGCAAAATGATGCAGCCGATTTAATGGGACTTAATGGAGTTTTACATGCGTTCCTTCATTATCCTAAGTAACAAAAAGTGTATTTTTTCTGCTCCTAACACACCCGATTCAACTCACTCACACTGATACAGCTAATCAGCAGTAAAATGTGTAGGACAGGACATACTCCAGTTACAGGGTTGGGAACCTGTGGCTTAGTCTGATCTGCTGCAACCTGGTAGAATATCTTCACCAGCTGGTAAGTTAATTTCCACCTTTGTTATTGTGTGACTAAAGTGATTAAGAAATGTCTTCTAATATCTTACTGTTGCGTTATTTCCTTAAAAAAGAAATGACTTGTCTATGATGTAGCATTTGTAGCAGTAATTTAGAAACTTTAATTTCTAGAAGAACTTACCAGCTCCCATCCAGATCAGACCTGTGTTCTGGCAGCTGATCAGACAGAGTTGGATTTTTTTAACAGGGTAGTAAAACAATCATAATATTTTTAATATTTCAGGTGTGCTGCCATTCATTTTGGATTTTTCATATTGTTTCCCAGTTATTTTTCTTCTACACTTCAGTGTCTATGTTTCTTGCATTTCTGACCGATGGCTTTCACTGCTTTTAGTTGCGTTTCTTAACACTGTAATTTAATCTCTCAGTGCCAGGGTTCGATCCTGAGCTTGGGCTGCCATCTGTGTGCAGTTTCACATGTTCTCCCTGTGTTCAAATGAGTGTCCTCTGGGTTCTCCAGTTTCTTCCTGCTGTCCAAAAACATGTAAGTAGGTGGACTGGCTACACAAAATTGCCCCCAGTGTGAATAAGTATGTGAATGTGTGTGTGAATGTGTGTGTGAATGATGCCCTGCGATGGACTGGTGTCCCATTCGGGGTGAATTCTCCCATCCTGTGCCCAGTGTTGCTACGATAGGCTCCAGATCCAACACAAACCTGAGTATGATAAAGCAATTAATGACGATAAATAGTAAATAGATGTTGCAACACATTTTTAAAAAGCTCCTTTAAATGAAAAGAATTTTGTAAAACTGTAAAACAGAGAAACCAAAAGAGATGCACACCCTTTTTTTTTTTTTTTTTTTTTTTTTTTACTCTGTTGTATACAAATTACAAAGGTATGTTTTGATATATACCTGAAGGAAATGCTGTGAAGAATTTAACCATGATGTGGTTTCTACACTGATCAGCCGTAACATTAAAACCACCTTCCTAATACTGTAGGTCCCCCCTGCCACCAAAACGGCTCTGACCCGTTGAGGCATGGACTCCACAAGACCTCTGAAGGTGTGCTGTGGTATCTGCCACCAAGACGTTAGCAGCAGATCCTTTAAGTCCTGTAAGTTGCGAGGCGGTGCCTCCATGGATCAGACTTGTTTGTCCAGCACATCTCACAGAGCCCAGAGGCTTAACCATTGCCCAAATTCAAGGCCACGCGGAATAAGATTTGATCTCATGACCTCATGGTTTGAGAAGAGAGTGCATTACCAGGACTATAAAATATCAGATAGCTTTTGCTATAGCTTTTACCCACACTCTTGCTTCAGTGGTGACAAATGCCTGGGGATGAAATATATTTTGTGGCGTAGAACTGACACGAGACTGTACTGTTGTAAAACAGAAAACAAGTATGTAATTTGGAAAGCCATGTTATTTTCATTTTAGAGTGATAGATTTATGCTGATGCCATGACAATTATGAGAATATTTCCTGGATAAAGGGCCGCATAACATTAATATGCAGAATATGACTCACTAGATTAGATTAGATTAGATTAGATTAGATCAGCAAATCAGAGTCATGCCATTGGGTCTATGATGCAAAGGCAGAGGTGATCTTGAGAACTCATATTTCACCATGTAGTTTACTGGAGCACATTTTGATGCTTCTGTTAAAACAGATTTGATTATCAGTGAGTACCTTAAGTGTCCTGATTCTCAAAGTGGGGCTCTGCAAAGCATAGCTGAGGGGGCCACAATTTCTTACACCTCATTACAGATAGTTGCAGTTCTAATTGGTTTATCATCTAATGCTCAGAAACACAAAACAAGAATAAATAAGGAATAGGGTCAACTCTCATGGCTCCAATAAATCATAAACAAATGCAATAGTACATATTTGTCTAATGTGCCTGATATTTAAACAATTGGATTATGTTCATAAAATTAATTAGTGCTTTCATTGTTAGATTTTTTTTTTCTTCAGTGGAAGGGGTCGAACAATTTTGAGAACCCCTGCCTCAAGTTACTCCAAGTCCACTATAAACAAACAATATGCCATTTTGTGTCGTTAATGCATTAAATAACACATTTATCAACTTTATTACCCTGCAGTACTGTCAGATTTACAAATGGAAACATACAGATCAAGGTCATTTGTCTGAGTTTGCAACCATCAACTAATCAAATGCAATGGCACAGTTCTTAAACAGGCCCCAGTACACACATTATGCACCTATACTTCTCACATATTCCTTCATCTTGTATAGCAGCACAACAGTGAGAACCCAAATATCACACTACATCTAGCACTCTTTCTTTTTCTCCCTCTCACTCTCCGAATTTCAGTTGGCGCTCTTTCTGTTGTCCATGAAGTTCTTTTGCTCTGTTCTTTAGCTTCTCCGCCTTCTCGTCATCCTTCTCCGTGCCATCACCCAGTTTGTACATGCGGCTGGCATTGGTGCAGCCCCAAACGTGGCCCAACTCGCAGGCCCGCATGGCATACTTTAGAGCCTTAGGCATGTCTTTTTTCACTTCTGCTGAGCCCTGGATGTATAGGGCACTCAGATTGAAACAGCTAGGTGCAAATCCTCCCTTACAGGCTTTCTTATAGTAGCGACGAGCCTCTACAGGGTCTGGACCACCCTCTAAGGCTCGACCATCATGGGCAAGCAAGCCGACGTTGTGGCATGCATCCACTGTCTTCTCTCCTTTGGCATTACATGCCTTGACAAAGCAGGAGTAGGCACTTTTTAGACACTCTGTCACCCCACCTGGTTGAGCAAAGAGAGAACGATACATCGGTCAACAGTCGGCTGTTAACAGTGTGGAATGATTTCATAAGCATCATGATCAGGATAACTATGGCCATTTCTCAATTAAAGGTTTTTGTAAACCTTCTGTGTAAACTTTTCTGTAGACCTTTAAAATATTTATTTATGTATTTTATACATATTATGATTACCATAATGATTATTACCAATCACTAACAGAGTGGCTCTTTCTGAAACTGAGAGTCATGACATTTAACTTATAACTTTAACATGTAATTGTGGAAATTAGATATTATCTCAAATCTTATTGTAAATGTCTTTTCTGCAAATGTAAATTTTTAGACAGACAGACAGACAGACACACCTGAGGGAAAATGTCTTGTTGCAGCAGTACAATAAAATACAAAAAAATAAGGACACAGACAATGTACAGAAAACACAGATTAGGGTATCTTTATGGCACTAAACTAAGTAAATAAAATAAGATGTTTTTAATGCTAACAAAAAAAAGTGATTTTAGTGCAAGTGATTATATAAATACAGCTCATACCATTCACAAACTGACACTCGTTCGCTAGTGTCATCCGTGTCTTTCTTTTTTTGACACTCTGTGTTCTTGTTTAAAAAAAAACACACAGTATATTTACACACATACTCACACCATCCACTTTATTAGGAACACCTGTACATTCATGCAGTTATCTAATCAGCCAACCATATGGCAGCAGCACAATGCATAAAATCATGCAGATGCAGGTCAAGAGCTTCAGTTACTGTCCACATCAAACATCAGAATGAGGAAAAAGTGAGATCTCTGTGACCTTAACTGTGGCATGGTTGTTGGTACCAGACAGGCTGGTTTGAGTATTTCAGAAACTGCTGATCTCCTGGGATTTTCACAAAGTTTACACCGAATTGTGTGAAAAACAAAAAACATCCTGTGAGCGGACGATCTGCAGGCAGAAACACCTTGTTGATGAGAGAGATCAGAGGAGAATGACCAGACATGCTTTCCTGACAGGAAGTCTATAGTAACTCAAATAATCACTCTTTACAACCATGGTGAGCAGAACCTTGAGGTGGATGAGCTACAACAGCAGAGGACCACAACTGGCAGCTCGAACCAATCTGGCCATTTTCCTCTGATCTCTCTTATCAACAAGGCATTTCCACCTACAGTACTGTCACTCTCTCAATGTTTTTTGTTTTTCACACCATTCTGTGTAAACTCTAGGGACTGTTGTGTGTCTAATTTGCAGGAGAGCAGCAGTTTCTGAAATACTCAAACTCATCTGGCACCATGCCACGTTCAAAGTCACAGAGATCACACTTTATTCTTTATTCTGATGTGAGCAACATTACCTGAAGCTCTTGACCTGTATCTGCATTTTTTTTTTTTTTTTTTGCATTGTGCTGCTGCCACATGATTGGCTTATTAGATAACTGCATGAATGTACAGACATTCCTAATAAAGTGGACAGCGAGTGTATATACATACAGAGCCTATATAGCATACACCAGTGATTTTCACAGTGAGCTCCAGGGATCCTCAGGAGTCTGTGTCTTTTTTGCTTTTGTTACAGGGGCAAAAGTCGCAACCCACATTATCAAAGTTATTATATTTATGGGTCCAAGCACCAAAGACAACTTATGACCTAATGTTCTATTGGTGGAAAGTTTAGGAACAGGACACTCTGTGGCTTTCCAAAAAAAAATAAAATAAAAATAATGTTCATGAAATGCATCCAAAACTGAGGGGGTCAGTGATATTTAGTTCACTGTTAAAGGAGTCCCTGGGTACAAAAGTTTGTGCTCCCCTGGAGTACACTGTGCATTAAGACTTCTGCATGAACCATGACTAGCCAGAGTTCAATTAAAGGGGCAGACTGAACCACTTGTGGACTGATGGGGGGGGATGAGCCCACAGACTGCCCTCAATTCAGTGTTTAAGCCTGTTTCTTTAGTCAGCAGTTCGTGACAATGAGTATTTAGATGTGTAGAAATAGAGAGACCAAAACAACCCCCCCGCCCAAAAAAAACCAATCATGTACAGTGAAGACTCTGACCTTTGCCCGTGACATGGTAGGCCCCAAGCTTGTAGCAGCTCTCGCCATGGCCATAACTCTCACAGCTGTGCTTGAGAACCTGAGCGGCCTCAGTGTAGTTCTTCTTCACCCCCTCCAAGTAATCTGCCAACCTCTGACAACCTGACACACACATGTAAACATTACAGGATAAAAAAACCCCAACAATATCCGCATGTATGTTCAGCACTGCATGTGTGGGCATTACAGCACTCAGTACCTTCAGGGTCTTTCTCCTGGTAGCACTGATAGCTGTACTCCACTCCCAAATTGTCTAAGAACTCTTTCACTTCTTTCTCGTCCTCAAAATTAATCAGTCCTGCCATTCTGTACAGACCTGTGATCCTTTACACGACTCTGAGAGGCCACATGTGAGTGCATCTAAATGCGTGACCTTGATCTGTGCTGCTAAAGTTAAAAAATAAATAGAAACTTCGGCACTTACAGTGATGCAGGACGCAAAATATAAACACTAAAATAAATAAGTAGATTAGTGATAAAATGCAATATAAAGGAAATGAACAGAAAAGCGTTAAAACACTACTAAAACACCGGTGCTAGAAAACCCTTCTTCCTGCTCTCACAGAGCTGCTATTAAATGGCGTTGTTATGGAATTCTAGTGCACTTCAACAGCGCCTAGAAGCCGTTATAATACAGACCCTATGTAGTGCGCCTAGGTAGGGCTCAAGGAGGTTTTTGGAATTCAACCAGAATTGATACCTACCGGCTTCCGTATATCCCGCCTTCGTCCAATTGCGATTTGTTTCCCGTGTTATGACCTTGTTTACTTGTCGAGGCAAAGCCTTTGGAGCAGAATTAAAAAAAAAAAAAATAATGTTTTCTGTTTCAGCATAATGCACCTGGCAGCGCTGTGTGCAGTGGAGGTGGGAGAAAACGGAAGAAGATGGCGCTCCTTGAGGATTACACGCTTCCTGTCTAGAGAACTGTTTTAAGCCTTTTTCATGGAAGCCTCTCGCTAGTTAGAATCGCTAACTAACTAACTAGCTAACGAACTAGCTAGCTAACTAGTGCTTTTGGTTACTGGACAGCGTGTTAACGTTGGTTTTGGAGCGTATTTTTGTCTCTGGATCACAGACGAGCTGCATCACGATGGTAAGAATGTGTTGAGTAAGCGTTACTGTAATATCCAGCTCACCAGAAACACGTATTTTTCTGATTAACTAACTTAACTACATAACTGAAGCATGACAGTTTAGACTAGTGGCATTCAGCTGAGCTGCGTGTCTTGGTTCAGTCGGTGAATAAAGCCACAATAAGCTTTATCATGTGCTGTTTATATTTAACATGAGTGACAGTTATGTAACCTAAGAATGCATTGAGAACTTTATCTAATTAAGTCAAAATATCAGAGTTACTGTGTTGAAATAGTGGCAACATCTAAACCCCCTTTTAAATCAATGATGCAACACATACAGAATGCTTCAGTCATCTTTACTATATCTAACCTCTGACGACTGACCTCTCACCGGTGGTCTTTAACCAGTGGTCTGCTAGAAGCAGAAGAAGAAGACTTTTTTTTTGTCACATAAACATTACAGCACTGTGAAATTATTTTCTTCACATATTTCAGCTTGTTAGGAAGCTGGTGTCAGCCATGATACAGCACACATACATGAGCAGGGAGGGTTAAGGACCTTGCTCAAGGGCTCAACAGTAGCAGCACGGCAGTCCTGGGGCTTGAACCCTGACCTTCTGATCAGTAACCCAGAGCCTTAATCACTGAGCCACCACTGCTATAGACATCCATTGGTCTTCTATTGGAGCTCCTTTTAAATCTATGATGCAGCACACACAGAATGCTTCACCAGTGGTCTTTAATGCTGTAGACATCCAGTGGTCTTATACTGACACTTCTTTTAAATCAGTGATGCGACAGACTGCTTTAATCCACTTCAATGTCTCTCACTTCTGACCACCAATCTCTCACCAGTGGTCTTTAATGCTATAGACATCCATTGGTCTTCTGTCCACACTCTTTTTAAATCAATGATGTGACAGACTGCTTTAATCCTCTTCAGTGTCTCTCATCTTTGACAAACCGACCTCTCACCAGTGGTCTTTAATGCTATAGACATCCATTGGTCTTCTTTCGAAGCTCTTTTTAAATCAGCGATGCGACAGACTGTTTTAATCCACTTCAATGTCTCTCATCTCTGACCACCGACCTCTCACCAGTGGTCTTTGGTGCTATATACATCCATTGATCTTCTACTGCTGTATGGGTTGGGTTAATTGGGTTAACCCAATTGTAGTTGGGTTAATTAATCAATGTATTGATTAATTATAACTGGTTGCCATTATGCATTCCATAGAGTACTCATTCATTCATCTTTAGTAACTGCTTTATCCTGGGTGTGAGGCAGGAATACACCGCGGATGGGATGCAGTCACCATGCACTCACACACTAGTAGCTGGCGATTTAGCCGGTCCGCCAAATGATTTTGGGTGGAGGGAGGAAACTTGAGAATCCAGCGGAAATCACACCCGAGCTGACCTGGGAGTCCTGGAGCTGCTTGTTCCTTGAAGCTCACTTCAAGTGTGAAATCTAGAAATCTTTCTAGAAAGAAGCAAAACTATCTGCCAATAGAATAAGCTTGAAATGAGTAAATATGTTTAATGGTCTTATACAGTACTGTGCAAAAGTCTTAGGCACATGCAAAGAAAAGCTGTAGAGCAAAGATGCCTTCAAAAATAATGAAACTAAATGTTTCTACATTAAAAAAATACTATAAAGAGCAGTAAACAGTAATAAATGAAA
>CM075021.1:3563615-3574736 GCA_037576675.1 Pangasius sanitwongsei | reverse complement strand
GTAACATTTAATGTTGTGCTGGAAAACTAATGTTTGGAATCTAAAATGTTTTTGTACTGAATCAATAATGTAGAAGTGATAAAATAAAAATCTATAACAAAGTTTGTACTAAAGAAATAAGGTGCTTAAGACTTTTGCACAGTACTTTATTTCTTATATTGTAATCCCAATCTCATAATGAGAAATATTAGATATCTTTTCCTTTATTCAAGTTATCTTCACTTGCTAAGATATCTTTTTTTTTTTTGGCAGTGTATAGCCTATATTTGTATTTTGGAGTTTGTAAGGAATCTCCACTCTTAAATGTTTTGTAGACTATAAACTAGGGTTGTACAATATTTTGTTTGTTTAAATCATGAAGCCAGTGTCGGCTTTTGTAATACTGATACAAAGAACAGCCAATCAGTTGAGCGATCACACAAACCACAAATGCTCTGAGCATTTTGACCAATCTAGATATCTTTTTGTGATTGTCTTATTAAGTTGTGGCTTTGGTGTAACACGTCATGACACATCACCTTTCCTCCGTTATGTTTTAGTTCATTGAAAGGCATATAACAATATAATAGTACGATCGCAGTATCATGCAGCCCTACTATAAACTGTAGCCTATGCTGTTATTTTTCACCAGTACTCTTACAGTCCTTGCAGTACAGTCTTCCTATTAAATGTACTTGTTTTCTCTTCTATAAAATTGCTTGACATTTTGATTAATTGGTATGAGGAGGTGGCCTGTGACATGATGCTGTGCGCTTGTTTCAGGATGAGGCATCGCCAGCTTCTCTGACCGACATGTGCCTGTCACTGGTGAGCTCCAGACTCGAGCGGTTCTGTGTGAAGCAGGCCGATGGCTCGCTGTGTCTCCGTGATCTTGTGGTCTTCCCTCAGGAGCTGGCTGACCAGCTGCTCTGCAGGATGGCCACAGAGGGTGAGCAGAACTGAATTCTCCTACAGAGAGGATTCTAATGTGCTAAGGGGGTTTTACAGAATAAATGCTCCTAATAATTAGTCATGTATAGACATCCTGGATGTGTTTCGATAGTGGAGTGATTGTTAGAGCTGGCTGCTCTACCAGATGGTAAATTCACCTTTTATTTAAGCATGAATAATAAAAGTCTAAAAATGGCATCACTTTTGCATAAAGAATGTAGATTATCCTTCTGAAGAAGGAAGTGAATTTTAATAGCTACACTCAGAGGAGTAAACCCCCTAAAACTCTGTCTGTTCCTTTTTACAGGACTGCTGAATGACAGCACGGTGGGGATTTTCCGCAACAGCCGGCAGCTCCGGCTGCGTCGCGCCTGCATCCGTACAGCCCGCATCTCGGCAGAGGCTTTTGAGCGTGCTCTCTGCCTGCACCGGCTGCTGGAGCTTGATGCTTCACGTGTCAACGCAGACCTCACCATCACCGACATCCTGCGCTGCCTCTCGGCCAGCAAGGCCGCACGTGAGAGCCTGCAAAGGCTCGTGCTCAACGGCTTGAGCATGTCCTCACTGGAGGAGTCGAGCGGCCGCTGCTTCAGCTCGCTGCAGGGCCTCAGAGCGCTCAGTGTGTCCAACGTGGACTTCTATGACTCAGGGCTGGTTGATGTGTGCTCACTGCCCCGTCTGGAGAGCCTGGACATCTCTAACACATCGGTAACCAACCTGACACCACTGCTGAGCTGCAAGGACAGGCTGCGCTACCTCACCATGCACCAGCTCAAACGGTTGGAGATGAGCTCCAAACAACTACTGGGCGTACTCAGCCAGGTCAGCTTGTGTACACTAGCAAGCAGCAAGTTGTTGATGTTGCTCACAGTTTGTCTCCTACACATTGTTGTGCCAAGAATTCACCCCTTCCCCCTTTGAACCTTTCCACATTTTGTAACCTGGAACTGAAATTGGATCGTATGTCATGAATCTACACAAAGATTTACAGTGTTAATTTATCAGCATTTAACAAGCAGTGATGCAGCTAGTGATTATTTATCGAAAACTAAAAGCTGATGATGTTATGAATTTGTGAATATGAGGTAATGCTTTATACCTGTAGCTGCCATTATAGTGGCTCCTTTAATCAGCCTGTGGGATCTTGCTTTTCTTAATGATTTTATTTTCTTTCTCCTCCTGAAAATGCTTTCCCAGGTAGTGTGTGTAGCCAAGGTTTTACTGCCTGGACCAATAATATGGTTTATTGCCTCCTCTAAAGCATCTGTTTTTCTCTTTGTGATTTGGGAAGTGTTTAACATCTTCAGGAGGTTCACTGATAGACATACTATGAGACTAAATAGGGCAAGTAGCAGCAGTCAAACATCTTTTTTTCCAACGCGTGTTGATATCTGTATAGAAAATCACGGACGTGTTTCTGGGACTAAAATGATCAGATGACCTCTGAGTTTGGCGAAAAACAGTCAATAATTCGGCCTGTAATTTTTCTAAGAGAAGGACGGAGAAAAATGGCTGATCAGGACAAAATAAAATCACAGAGTAGCACTTGTAACATAGGAACTTACCCTAGGACCCCATGGAAATTTATTATTATTATTCTATTATTGTCTAAATAGGGTTTAAGTTCATTTCAATTCCAGGTTGTAACAATACAAATGTCCAAAGAGGGTGAATACTAATGCAAGGCACTGTATGTCAGAAGAGTGTCACAGTCGCTCTGTCACATTTGAGTTGCTGGAATTTCAGATCTCTCCGTCATCTGGAGCATTTTGAAAGTCTAGTAGTACATTTATACTACAGTAGTAGTAAATCTATACAGCAGCTGCAGCATGTGGTTCAGTCTAGACTGATAAGCAGAACTGAGAAAATGCCTCAGATGGGTCTTTGAAGTTATAACACAGTTGTTATCCTTTTTTTCCCTTATTCTCTGCATGTTGTAGCTTCGGTTTCTAACCCAGTCACCCTTATCTTTTTTTAGCTGGAGGGCCTGCAGCATCTGGACATCTCAGATGACAAGCAGTTCATGTCAGACGTGGCCTGGCAGCTCCTGGAAACACCAGGCATCCTGCCTGCGCTGGTGTCTCTGGACCTCTCAGGCCGGAAGCAGGTGACCGACGCCGCCGTCCGGGCTTTTGTCGAGGAGAGGCCTGGCATGACGTTCGTTGGCCTGCTTGCCACTGATGCTGGCTTCTCTGAGTTTCTGTCTGGAGAAGGTACCTTAAAGGTCAGCAGCTCCGTCACAACATACAGTAAATGAAGCACCAAGTCATTATTCTCCCATGAGGAAAATGACTTGAGGACTGAACAGACACTTAATATGTTGTAACTGTTTTGTACACATTATGTATGTTGTTTGTTAGTAAAAGCCAGATCATTGCCTAATCATGTGACATAGACTTTCCTAGGATGAAGTATGTACCTCGGGCAGAGGTTCTCCAACTTTTTGCTTCCAGGGACTCTTTCCAGTGTTAAAAAATGTTTAATTGCAGCATAATACGGTATAAAACACAACAGGGCATGCTGTTATAGCAAAATAATCAACGACTGATGGTGTGATGCTTGATTGCAAGCAGAGTTTCCATTATTTTTCAATAACAGCATGTCTTGATTTGTTTTATTCCTCTTATACCACAGCAATTTCCCTGTTTCAATTTATAATTTATTCATGAACGACACATCATGCTTTTTAACCATTTATAGTTACATTTAAAGTTGTGAAACATCCACAAGACAGATTAGTTCTTGATGTCACTTCTGTTATAGCAGATATCTTTAATTTATATTTAATTTATAAGAATATATTTAATTTATAAGAATCTTTGGACATCTGACAGTACATTGTGGCTCTATTTGGAATCTTGATGTTTTTCAGAAGATATCTTTGTCTAAGATAATCCCCTCTGGCTGAGTGTAACTCTGGGGTGTGTGTGTGTGTGTGTGTGTGTGTGTCTGTGTGTGTTTGTGCCTGCAGGTGACTGGGGAGGCCAACGAGACTCAGATCTGTGAGGCTCTGAGGCGCTACAGTGAGAGGGAAGGTTTTGTTAGGGAGGCGCTCTTCCATCTTTTCAGCCTCACACACGTGATGGAGAAAGCTCGGCCTGACATTCTCAAAGTACGTGCGCAATCACCCTCACTGTCTTCTTCCCCCTCACTCTGGTCCTCCCACACACTCCCAGAGCTCTACTTTAATCTGAGCATAGATAGTCACCCCTCTGATGAATCACAGGTCACTCATCCCCTATCTCTCCACTCTCCGCCACACACAATGATATTCTGTTCGTTTTTTTTTTTTATTCGCTTGTTCTCGTTTTTGTTCTTTTGTTCCACCTGCTTTTTTTACCTTCACTCTTGTTCTGTAGAGACCTTGATATTAATACGATATTCATAAACTGTTTTCGTCTTGTATTCACCCACTCTGCTGCACATCCCTGCACATGTCCTGTCACTCCTTCCTTTCTTCCTCTTATTATTTTTTATTCTCTTTTTATTCAGCTGGTAGCGTTAGGGATGAAGAACCACCCCACCATTCTGAACGTGCAGTTGGCAGCCAGCGCCTGCGTCTTCAACCTCACCAAACAGGACCTGGCGTTCGGAATGCCTGTACGTCTCTTAGGTCAAGTCACTCAGCTGCTGCTAGAGGCCATGAAGACCTTCCCCAACCACCAGCAGGTACGCTGAAATGCAGGGGTTCTCACAATTGTTTGCAGTCAGTGACGCCTTTAAATATAAATAAATTCCACTGACCCTCTCAGGACAGATTTATTTCCTGGATGTAATCAAAACTATTCAAATATTAGGCTTGTTTTTATTAATAGAGTGACTGTTTGTCGTATCCAGAAAACTTTTAATTCTTGAACTTTCTACTCGCAGATCACATTCAAGTTGATCCAGGTTCAAGTTGACATTATTCATAGGCCTTTTTTTGAGTTATTGATGTTTGGATATCAGATTAACTAAATATAATAACTTAATTGTAGGTCGCGATTTCCATCATCATAGCACAGACTCACTTTAAGAACCATGGCTCTAATGCACACACACACACACACACACACACATTCACTAGTGCAGCACATTCTAGCATACACACTTAACACACAACAGCCACATAACATGCATAAACTTTACTTCATTATATACTTTATATACATTATATACTTTATATACATACAGTACCATATACTGTGATATGATATTTTTGCAATAATCCAGATATACCAGCAACAGTAAAAAAATAAAAAGGCACATACTTTGTATAGAGTAGTAACAGGTTTCACCATCAAATATGTGTTGTACATGATCATTAATATAACAACATGCGTGAATCACGTTGGAGTGTTTTTGACCTGGTTGACCAAACACGTGCTCCCTGTTAGCAATGACATTTATGACTTCTTCATATTCCTTCCTACTGCAAAGTCTGTTGTGTAAAATATTTGGTGAACTAATTGGTTCCTCGAATTTTGTTCCTGCAGTTGCAGAAGAACTGCCTGCTGTCTCTCTGTAGTGACCGGATTCTGCAGGAAGTTCCCTTCAACAGGTCCGTCTATAGCTGCTCACTTTATCCTCTATTCCAGAAAAGAATCGAGAATCCAGCTTTTCAGTATATGTTCTCAGGAATGATCAGGAAAAGCAAATAAAACATAAAGCCTTTTAAATATCGTATGTTATTTTGTGTGTGTGTGTGTGTGTGTGTGTGTGTGCGTGCGTGCGGACATTTCTGTCAGGTTTGAAGCTGCTAAGCTGGTCATGCAGTGGTTATGTAACCATGAAGATCAAAATATGCAGAGGATGGCAGTGGCAATCATATCCATCCTGGCTGCTAAGGTGAGTCACCAAGGACAGTAGGTTTGGTTCGTTTTTGAATGTGCCGATTTAGTGGCAGTTCTGGGACTTGTTATCCGTGTACATTCTCTGCATCTGACATCTATTGTTGTTTTGTTTTTTTTTTCTTTTTTTTCTTTCTATCAGCTGTCTACTGAGCAAACTGCGCAGTTGGGAGCAGAGCTATATATAGTGAAGGTGAATACCAAGCTTCATATTTCTCTACTTGTATCTCAACCAATTAGTCGCATCCATCAGATGCAGTTGCATATGTCCGTAGGTGAGTAGCATAAGTTGAACTTGGACTTGTTCAGGCTCCGAGGTGGCCTTTTGAGCCTCATATCCAAGCACAACACAATATTGACACACCCATGTTCCAGGGTGACAGCTGTAGTGTGTATACGGCACAAGCATGACTGAACACTAAACTGGCCTGCTAAGTCACCTAAAGAACCTAAATCCAATAAAAAAAAACCTACACAGAGGGGAAATAAACATTCAGACACTTTTGTTTTTGCTATTTAATATACTTCCACTGCATGTATTCGATTCAATTTTAAACACATAACTTCTTTTGACTTTGTAATTACAAAGGAGAACAAAACTTATGCATTCCTACGCATAAACAAAGATATGCTTAAAAACAAAATTGATAGAGAAATAAGTATTCAGACACTATATTAAATACACATTTAATATACATAATATACGTTATATTTCTGTGTATATGTAAAGGGTGTGTTACAATAAATCATGGTCTAGATATAAATGCTGCAAAAAAAAAATGTAATTGGATTGTAAAAAATGAAAAGGTGAATGATTACAGAGCTATAGCAACTAGGAAAGACCCTGTCACTACCACTTGTTTCACAACACGCTCGGAGACTAATGATAAGGAAGGTAAGACAGAAGCCGGCAGTCACTCGAAAAGAGTTGCAGGACGATCTGAAAGCATCAGGAACACAAGCAATGAACCGCACCACAGTCATCTCCGTTGCTACATCTCACGTAAAAAAAACTCCTCAGCTAAATAAGAAGCACTAACATTTGTACGTGAGCATTTAGACAAATCAGAGCAAAAGACAAAACAAAAATAGATCTCTTTGGCAATAATTCAGTTCGTCTTGTTTTGGAGAAAGAAAGTACTCAGGTACATTACACCTCATCGACGGAAACATGAATGGAGCGATGTACCAGGACATACGTATTAGAGGAGAACTGAAAGAGGGAGAAGATGAATGTTTCAACAAGGCATGACATTGTTTAAATATATCTTTGTTTATGCTTATGAATACATACTTTCTTTTGTTCATATTTATAATTGCAAAGTCAAAAGACTTTTTGTGTTGGCAAATTTGAAGTGGATATATGTACTGGAAGTATATTAAATACCAAAAGCAAAAGTGTCCAATTACTTATTTCCTCTCACTGTATGTGGAGCAGGAAGCGAAACACCAAAATAGACATCTACAAGCTCTCGCTGAACCAGTTAGTGGAAGAGTGGGCTAAAACTGACAGGAAGACACTGGTGAAATCCTTAGTCAGGACGGATGGGTAGTAAGGCAAGAGGAGGCAGAACCATGTATTAATATAACTATCTTTAGACCCTGCAACTGTAACTATGTGAATAATGCTTGCTTTGTTTCTAACATCCTCAGCAATGTCTTAATTAACCCCCCCCCCTTCTCTCTCTCTCTCTCTCTCTCTCTCTCTCTCTCTCTCTCTCTCTAGCAACTCCTGCACATTGTGCGTCAGAAGACCTCTCAGGGCACAGTGGATGCCACACTGAAGTTCACACTCAGTGCCCTGTGGAACCTAACAGACGAGTCGCCTACCACCTGCAGACATTTTATAGAGAACCAAGGCCTGGAGCTTTTCATCAGAGTGCTGGAGGTATATATATATATACACACACACACACACACACACACAACTGTAATCCAAAAACATCTGTACTTTCAACAGGGTGTCTGTGACTACATACAATTTGTCTAAATTAATGAAAAGGCATTAATAATTTATATGCGAGGATGTACATTATATGTACTTTTTAGGCTACAAACCGCAGGCCATGCATGAAACTGAGGCTAACTGTAGTTACCAGCTGATAAGTTATGACATATTAGTCATAAACAGTTAAGACATATTAGCATGGGGAAATATGTTCTGAGAACAGCAAATACTCTTGATATTAAAAACCTGTAGTCACTGTATACCATGTTTCTTAAACGCCCTTTAACGGTGTGACTTTTACAGCTGTATTTTTTTTTTTGTCATATTAAGTTCAAGACAGAGAAAAAAAAAGAGGGAGAGGCTGGTGAGGGAGGGAACGACTTTTTATAGCTTCCTAAGGGATAACAGGAGCTAACTTGTCTTGTGGACTTTCCATAACATCAAATGTAACTCTGAACAGTTAAACGTATGATGAAACATTTATTAATAATTTAAAAATTGTATTTGTTGGCAAATTACTGTCATATAAGAGGAATATCATCTTCAAAAATAGAGAGCAAAAAAACACTTCAGGACGTGATGTTATTGGAAAATAATCAACTTCAGGGTGGTGTGATGTGGCTCGACACAAAGCGTGCCCCATAGTGTTCTATTCCTTTTTTATTTTCCTTTCCTTTTTTATTCCTTACTTATGTGAGTCCATGTTTAGATGTTTATATTTAAATTAATTTATGGAATTTTAAAGAAGTTTAAAGAAAAGGATTGATATGTTAATCTAGCGTCCTCTTTCTGTTTTTCTTCAGTCCTTCCCCTCGGAGTCTTCCATTCAGCAGAAGGTCCTTGGCTTACTGGTAAGAGACTCTGCGTGTGTGTGTGTGTGTGTGTGAGAGACTGTGTAAACACAGTGTGCCTTGGCTGTATTTGATGAGAAGAAGGGAGTTCTTCATATTCCATACCCAGTTATGCTCAGATAAGACCTGAACAGGGGAGAGTCAGACTGTGCTCCGTGCAGGAAGGATCATTTGGCTGAGTCACTTAAACGGCTTATGCTAATGGATTGCTTTATTTAGCTTGTCCCCATGTGGGCAGGACGCAGCTGCTTACAGTCCTAATTACTGCTCAGATGCTGACGGTTTCCAATCCTTTTTCTTTACGATTTGCGAAAGAGTTGCGAAAGTTCAGCTTCTGTCTCCATGGATTAATAATAAGTCATACAATCTAATATATGCAATTTTGTGTGTGATTCAGAACAACATAGCCGAAGTGGGCGAGCTGCATGCGGAGCTGATGGTACAGGGCTTTCTGGATCACATCAGGTCTCTGTTGCACAGTCCTGAAGTGGAGGTGAGCTACTTCGCTGCAGGGATCCTTGCCCACCTCACTTCACGGGGCGAGACAGTGTGGACCCTCGACCTGTCCCTCAGGACCACACTGCTGGAGCAGCTGGTACGTCTTCCCCCTTTCTGCGTCTGCCAGTGCGGCTTCAGAGGAAACCAGCAAACCTTTTTAAGAGCCAGCCTGTGTTTCCACCTGTTTGAGAGTTGTATCAGATGTGGCGGATTTCCTAGTGTATGACAAATATAATAAAAACGGATGGTTTTGCATGTTGCGCATCTGGTTTTACCAGTCAAGATCAAAGCTGTCAGCATCTATACACAGAACAATCATCATAGAAAAGATTATGAGATGCAAGATGACTGATGTAAGGCCAGCACAGTGGTGCAACAGCATTGCCCAGATGTGTGTGTGTGTGTGTGGGGAGGAGGGGTCATTTATCTGTTTTGTGAGAAAAGTAACATGTTCAACTCATCTTGTATCCCAGCACTCAGCAATCCTGAAGTGGCCCATACCCCAATGTGAAATGGTGGCTTACAGGTAAAAAAACCCAAAAAAAACCCCACACACACAACCTGCACTCTTCTCTGTGTGTGATGTGCTACTTAGAGCTCCGAGCAAAACATGTAAAACTGTGAATGTGTTTTGGTTTTTAGATCATTTAACCCTTTCTTCCCCTTGCTGGAGTGCTTCCAGACTCCCGGGGTTCAGCTGTGGGCAGCCTGGGCCATGCAGCATGTGTGCAGCAAGAATGGTGAGAACCACACAGAGAACTCTTTATCTGTATTAAATATTAGTACCAATATCCTTAACGTGTGTGTGTGTGTGTGTGTGTAGCTGCACGCTACTGTAGCATGCTGTTAGAAGAAGGAGGACTGCAGCATCTGGAGGCAGTGAGTTCGCATCCTGAAACGCATTGCGATGTCAGACGATTGGCTGAGAGCATTCTGGACAGCCTTCACCGCCACAGAGCGCGTACAGGCTACATGGGAGAGACTCAAGCACACACACACAGAGGTGCCGTATATACACCCAGACACACCGGTTATACAAGATCGATTATCTGAAAAAAGGAACTCTAAAACAACACACAGACATCTTTTGGGACAATCAGTGATGTTTTGTACTCTCATCAAAATGATAGACAAGTGATTAAAACTCATCTATTGGTCAAAAATATAGTGATCCACATTTATCAGCAGTGTAGTGACAGAAGTGCACTGATTACAGGTGAAAAAGGGATCCTCTTATTTTGAGCACTGGTTCATTTTATTCTAAAAAGATTATTTTTATATTTCAGTGTGATACATCCTATTGATTCGATGTTGGTTTTTTTTTTTATTATTATTTTAGAGAGAGACGTTCCATGAGAGGGATAACCCGTTACCAGTCTCTGGATGACGCATGATGTACTACCTGGAAACTGTTTGTGTGTATTTGTCTGTGTGTCCTTGTATGGCTTGTTTAATTACCTCCTCCAACCCTCCCCATGTGCTCACTTCCACCAACAAACCGGGGCACTAGGGGGAGAAAAAAAACCTAACAAGCGTTCGTTTGCACAAAGCAAATTATTTAATTGTTTTTTGTTCGTCTTTTCTCGGTTTAGAAATTAGAATGTTTGTTTATTTTATCATCTCTTTTGCCTGGGTAAAATTTGGGTGAAGAGTGGCAAGAAGGAAAGAGAATAGCATGACAGCATGTCTGCATGTGCTGAGAGAGCATGCTTTAGTTCCTCGGGATTCTCAGTATGCACAGTTGGATTGATTCAAATCCAGTTTCGACAGATTCTTGTCCCTGTGGACACATGGCAATAAATATCTCAAACATATGTTTCTGAATCTCCAATTTGTATTGTTTGGATGGTGTTAATTACTAAATTCTTTCACTTGTATGTATATAGATGTATGCATGTATGTGTGTGGGTGCTTGAGGGTCTGGTGGTAATTAGTTTGTCACTGCATTTGACAGCATGAGAGGTTTGATGCAAAAGTATCTTATATATACATACAGTCATGTGAAAAAATTAGGACACCCCATTAAATATTCAGTTCTTTATTAAGAAATGTCAACATGTCAATT
>CM075021.1:3553482-3563515 GCA_037576675.1 Pangasius sanitwongsei | reverse complement strand
TATATTACTTGAATCTCCCAATATTGTTAAAATGAAGATCAAATGTCCATATGTTTAACTATGTTAAAAAAAAAAACCCACACACACAGGCTTTCATGGGGTGTCCTAATTTTTTCTACATAACTATATGTGTATATATGTGTGTGTGTGTGTGTGTGTGTGTGTGTATATATATATATATATATATACTGTACTATACATGGTATCTACTGTGGCAGATGACAAAGATGCTTATGTTGCACGTAAAGAACTAATGATATGTTGATTTTTTTGCTTTTTCTATTTAGATCTTATCTATCTAGAAAAGTAGTACAAATGGGGGAAAAGCTAACTTATATTTGAGAGGATCTATCTAATGAGGTCTTAAGAGCGTCAGAGACTTAGGACAGTGTTGAACCGTGGGCTTCACTGCTCATTATTGCACAGCTCTTAGTGAGATACAGCCTTCTACGACCTTCGCAACAGTCTGTGACATTGGGTCCAAAATGGGTATGGATGTCTATATTTAACAGCCAGACATGCCAGGGATACCAAAAGTCACGTAAAGGGAAGAATTGAGTGAGATGTTCATTTGCAAATCTACCAAAAGGAAGATTTCCTGCTTAGTCCAAACCAAAATCACATGCCTGCTTTGTCCAATTTGTAAGCCAATGAACATTCAGACTTGCTTTCATTTGTTTTATTTCTGTCGGGGGTTATGTGTTTTCTCATGTTGTATTTCTTTCTTTAATCTCATTTAGTATGTGGGGCCATGTACTTGAATAAGAGACTTGAATATTGCAGGGAAGGCACATGGGAAAAAACAAACAAACAGTGTCACAGGGGGAAAAAATTAAATTATATATATATATATATATATATATATATATATATATATATATATATATACACACTCAAATTGTGTGTGTACACACACACACACACACACACACACTGTCCACTTTATTAGGAACACCTGTACACCTGAACATTCTTGCAGTTATCTAATCAGCCGATCATGGGCACAGACTGGACAGTTGAAGACTGGAAAAAGACCAAGTGATTTTTTTTCTTCTAATCTTCAGCCCTCCAGTTTGGGTGAGTCTGTGCCCATGACAGCCTCAGATTCTTGTTCTTGGCTGACAGGAGTGTAACCCAATGTGGTCTTCTGCTGCTGTAGCCCATCCACCTCAAAGTTCGATGTTTTGTGCATGCTGAGATGCTTTTCTGCTCACCAAGACTGTAAAGAGTGATTATATGAGTTACTCTATCCTTCCTGGCAGCTCAAACCAATCTGGCTTTTTTCCTCTGATCTGGAAACAAGGCATTTCCACCCACAGAACTGTCACTCACTCAATGTTTTTTTTGTTTTTTGCCCCATTCTGTGTAAACTGTAGAGACTGTCGTGTGTGGAAAATCCCAGGAGATCTGGTGCCAACAATCATGCCACAGTTAAAGTCACAGAGATCACACTTTTTCTTCATTACCTGAAGCTCTTGACCTGTATCTGCACGATTTTTTGCTTTGCGTTGTTGCCACATGATTGGCTGATTAGATAACTGCATGAACTGCATGTGCAGGTATACAGGTCTTACTAATAAAGTGGATGGTGAATGTATGTGAATTGGTGTGTGTGTGTGAATCTATATCAGATACCAAAGAAAAGATCAATTTATGGGCTAACTCACTACTTGACCATGTGGTATGTTGCCTTTTAACACCTGCCTGAATTGCCTTTGTAGCTGTTGTTAGGTTTTTTGGGGTTTTTTTTACAATTGGATGCATTGTAAATTAAATGGTCTACATAGATAGAGTTCCTGACATTTAACAGCACATTTAACAAAAAAAAAAGGCTCTAAAAGGATCAGAATTGCAGACTGTCACATTAATGTTACTAAAGATGACATTTCACATAGCTATATTCATGTACCTTCCACACATGGCAAGCTTCTGCAGGTGGCATGAAATGTATTTTCAATTAACTGCCAACCATGTCATAAATGTCTGCTGGATCCTCTACAGTGAATTTGTAAATGTTGCTGTAGATAGGTGATGCACCTATTTAGAGAGAAAATACAAGCCTTTGAGCCTTTTCCCCACAAGTGAGAAAATCATGCTGTCACACTTTGGGTATAATTGGACTACACTCTATAGCATTTTGGTCTGTTATCCAAATGCACATCAAGTGTACATGGCCCCTCATAAACTTTTTTTTTTTTTAAACCAACACATAGGATATGGGATGAGAGTCCAGACAAAGCTAAAGTCATATTGTTTCAACCCATGTGTTTATTAAAAAAAAAAAAAAAAAGCCCTTTAGTCTGATTTCAATGGATGTGCTGTTGAGATACATCAGTCTAATCTGTCAACAGGCCGTAACCAGTCAGAGAAATAAGTCAAATGGTAACTTTACACTCTTTTAGTTTGGTGATCGTACTGGAAAAACTACTGAATCTAAGATTAACTAACTCCTCAAACTATAGGAGTTTTTTTTCTTTAATAAAAACTAAATTCACCTATCAGCACTGCAAAAAAAAAAAAAAAAAAAAATTAAAATCTTAGCAAGTGAAAATATTTTGAATATAGTCATACCTATCTCGTATTTCCTATTATAAGATTACAATAAGCCAATTATAAGATTATTAAACCTATTTCTAGACATATTACTAAGTTATGAAATAGTCTTGTTCTGATGGCAGAGCATTTTTTTCTCATTTTAAACATTTATTTCTAGAAAGGAGCAAAATGATGTGCCAACAGAACAAGTAAATTTAAAGCTTGAAATGTGTAAAGGCATCTAAAAACAGAATAATCTGAATAATCTTACATCTGATTTATAATAATCTCATAATAATAAATATTAGATCAATTTGCCCATATTCAGTATATTTGCAACTGCTTTTCTTTTTGCAGTGAAGGCCTTGGTATTTCTCTAATGTAGTGCCGGTCCCCTGGTTTGGTATAAAGATGCACAATCAATTCAGAAAATAAAATTAGCAAATTAATTTGCCAGATTTTGGTAGTTGGGTAAAACATTTGACTTGATGATTATCTTGTAGTTCAAACCTAAAGGGTGTAAATAATTCAAACAAAATATTAAACCCACATAGGATCTTTCCTTTTGGTAATAAATGTTTATTAATCAGAATTACAGTGTTACCCTAAACAGTATGAATACAGTGGCTAAAAATGCATCTGTACATCACCTGTATTATGGTTGTTATGGAGGACCATACCAAATGGTAACTGATACCAAAGTTTTTTTTTCCCACAAAATACATAATATTGTTAATCAGGCAGTGCTGAATGTGAAATCTGAATGTGTTCATCGTGGTTGAAGTAAAATTTGTATGACTGCATTTCTCGGAGTGGTATGCATAGACAGATTCTCAACATATACTATATAATGTTTATTATTAGCACGATGCTGCTGAATTCTTGATTCTGATTGGTCAGAAGGTTTTCCTAGAACAGCACACCCCTCACGTGTTTTATTCCTTACTTACCTAACCAGTTTGTGGCCAATATGTACTGTTTGTTTTGATATTAGAAACTAGGCTAATGATCCAGTAAGACTGGAATCACAAAATAGATCTTTAAAGTGCCTGTGTGTGATTTGGGTCTGTTTATTCTCCAGTGTATCTGGGCTGCCTTTTCTCTATAAAAGCTGCCATCCCCTCTTGCCTGTCTTGTGTTGGAATAACCTGCAGGAGAGAAGCAGGAATGATTCTTCATACAAAACAATTATAACATAGCATTTAAATACAGAAAAATATAAGCGGCAGTCTGTAACGTTTGACGTACAACCTCTAAACACACTAAAATCCTTTTTTTCCCCAAGATGTTACCTTAAGCCTCAGCATCCCTACATTCTTTATAGCATCAGCTTCTCACTGAATTTTTACCAAGGATTAACAAAGACTCATTAGGATATAAGAGCTATAAGGATTAAGAATTTAACATACAGAATGTCTATAATCCCAGCCCCGGCACTGGAAAAGAATATGTACTGTGTTTAATCAGTGTCTCACCCGGCCATAGCACATGCCCTCGATGGCCATTCCTGAAGAGATGTCCACCTCTATTCCTCGGTTCATGGCTTCCTTGGCCATGCGCACTGCGAACGGAGCCTACAAAAGCCAGAGTTGGTAATGTGACAGACTCAAAGCTAATAAAATGATCTGCATCAAGACACCTGTTAAGGTACTGACACCTAATCAGATTCTCACTCTCCAGTCGAAGCCCTGCTTCGTCATAAAGAGGCGATGGCAGTGTTCTGGTTCAACTGGGTTCCATCAATGTGACATAAATAGTCCTCTCATCTCCGCTTCCACCGGTGAGGGATAAAAACAGCTTTGTTTTGTGAAAAAGGAGGACGCAATTAAAGTACAGCTTAATTGTATTTTGACACGAAGAATTACACTCCTTAGATGACTTTTTTCTAAATAGGTTTGTCAGTCATGTGAAAACAGGAAAAAAGTTTCAAGGTGGGAAGTTCATGTAGGTTAATACAAACTCTTTCTAGAGGATTTACTTATTAACCATTAGTCATAAACAGGTATTTAACTACTGGCAACTTCATAATTATTGGCACCCTTCATGAGCAAATATTTCCATGACAGGTGCCAACATAGTATATAAAATAAATACTATATGCAGTGAGTGATACAGAGACACTATATAGTCATTATTATTATTATTATTATTATTATTATTATTATTATTATTATTATTAAAACAAGCGGGATGACAGGAGGGAGCATCTTCATGTAATGTCTAATAAGCACAGAGGGAACATTTCAAGCTCTTTTATATTCTCATGTTTATGCATGTGGACTGTTTTCAAAAGTGTTTATATCCAGACACTCAGCTGGCTAATGCAAGACATTGATTTTTAATAAAGATCCAAGTCCTGTCACCGACAACCATATTTTGGGCTAAAATATCCTGGCAGAATTCATGAAGCCATCAATTATCAGTCCGAGCTGTTGGGTGTGTGAGCTGTGTCGCCCCAAATCATCACTGATCTACCGTCATATTTTACACTGGCTATGAGGCGACACATGGTGGAAAGTAGTTATCACCTCTCTCTTATTATCAACCCCAGTCTCTCACACAAAGTACAATAGGTAGTCATGCTGGAAGATTACACAATTCTGGAAGATTACTGTACAAAAAGTACAGCTAGAAAGGGAACAACACAGAAACTCTGAGCGAAACTCTGTGCTCTAGCAGGATGTCACTCTGACAGTAGAATCCATTAGGTCTTTCGGTGAATCACAATAAGAGAAGCCGTGCTTGTGTGTCAATCTGACCCACCTGAGGGAGGATTTCCTGGGCCAGGTTGAGAGCCTCTCTATGAGCTGCGTCTCCGCTCTGGTTTTGTGGGACGGCACGGTTCACTAATCCCAGGTGTAGAGCCTGTTCCCCCCCTACACGCCGCCCAGTAAAGATCAGCTCCTTCGCCACAGCAAATCCCACTGCCCGTGGCAAACGCTGACTGCCCCCTAGTGCACAGTGAGGGGAACGCACACTCAGGTTGATCAGCTGGTAGACTGTTGGTATCTTATGGCTTGCTTTGTGTCTTCACTATAAACAAAGATGTCTTTTTTCCTCTCTTCTCCATTATCTTACCCGCCCCTGGAAGGAGTCCCCGCGTGGTTTCAATCAGGCCCATCTGAGCAGTGTATGCTGCAAGACAAAAAAAATGTGCACACACACAAACACAGAAAGAAAATGAGAGTAGCGCTCAAGGTATATGCATGCTTCTGCCATGATTGCTTAGGTAAATAAATAAACAATAAACAAATCCTACAGCCCCAATCTGTCACGTGGGGACTGTGCTCCTGTCCCTGCCCTGCCACGACCTACACTACAGGTCAAAGAAGACACTTACCCGCTGTACGGAGGTCACACGCCAGTGCCAGCTCCAGCCCACCCCCTAAAGCAAAGCCGTCCACTGCTGCGATGGTTGGCATGGGCAATGCCGCTGGCAGAACGGGAGCAGAGCATACATCAGACAGATCATATATCACACTAGCAGACAGCTGGGCTTTTATAGGGCAATATTATGCTGAAAGTCTAAGGCCTTTATTATAACTTGTTACAAAACAAGATGCTTATATTTCTTCAGAGAGGCCTTCAGAAAAAAATTAAAGTGTTCCCGGTGCATGTTCAGTGTTCCTGAGATAGGATCCGGATTGACTGCGACCCTGACCAGGATGAAGTGGTTAATGAAGAAGAATGAATGAAGCAGTAAATGCAAATTTAGGGTATTGGTCATCAACTGTTAAAACCTTTTTTTTAATTATAATGAATATAGTTAGAATTTGGAATAGTCAATTGAGCAATATATCACATGAAATGTTGACATTCCAACACCACTATTATTTTTTGTCATCATGTCTCACCTATTTCATTCATTAGTGAACGCAGTCCATGAACAAACTGCTCAGCTTCAGAGTTGCTCATCTGGGCTCTCTCCTTTAGATCAGCCCCTTTAACAGAATCATACATCACTCACACTCAGTCTAGCTTAGCACATGAAATGGCTTCTAAGAGGTGAAATAAATGTAGGTTGCATGTATGTATGTTTTCTGTATAGATGAACGCTGACCTGCACAAAAGACTCCAGGCACCAGACTCCTAAAGATCACCACACGCACGGCTGCGTCATGGTGCAGACCTGACACCAACTCTCGCATCTACAGAGAGAAATGTGAAGCGAGTGGGAGAAATATTGATAAAACTGAGAAATGGAGCCAAGAGAGAGAGGAATCAGCAAGAGCAAAGGAACATCATAAATCTTGCCTATCTTTGTAATTTTTTTATATTCCACATATGAATTTACTGCTGTCAAAAGATGAGTTAGAGCTTCCTCCAGGTACAGCTTGACTTTGACAGATAAAAGAAGTTTTAAAAAGGACAAAAATATCAGATAGAAAGAGTGTGGATGGGAAGTGTGATCATACCTGAGCCACAAACACATGACCCAGAGAGTTCCGCGCCCGCTCCCGACGCATCAGAACCTCCACAATGCCTGAGAGAGAGAGAAAGAGAGAGAGAGAGAGAGAGAGAGAGCGAGAGCGAGAGCAATGCTCACACAGGTGGTACACACTTTTCCAAGAAGTCCTATAAGAAAAGTTTTAGGTTAAAAGTTGCACATTTAACTTTATCCTGCCAAGTAGAGGGAGAAAAAGGTCAGTGATAATGCCATTGTTAATGATTTAACATCTCTCAGGGCAGCTGGAGGCAGATTTTCTCTTCAGCTGATGCCACATGCACATGGTCTCAATTACCTCAATTAATACGGTAGCTAGCTGGAAACATTAACCATGCAGTGAACAGCCGGAAGGTAGCAGTGGGAAAACAATGGGGCTTAACATACAATCCGAATAGGTATGTCAGAAAGCATTAAGTGATGCAGTACCTCTGTTGGTGCACTATTCTTGTATTGAATTTTAACCAGGAATGTAGTGGTCTCTTAAATTGCAGGTTAATGCAAAGTCTCCACAATTTATTTTTTGTCAATATTATACATTACGCATGTCTTTTTACTATACTACATTTGTTAATATTCCTCAGTAGAAACACACTAGACAGTAATGTATATTCAAATAAACTGTCCAGAATAGTACATACTGCTTTATTGCTATTTAAGGCACAGCTACCTTTTGTGTATTTGAGGCAATGCTAAACCTACTATTCAGCAGAGATGTATTCGATAGCTTTGTTGATGGAGACACCTGAGTGTCAGGTTATCTGGCAAAGTCAGTACTCTACTACTATTATCATTCAGTAACCAGCATAAATAAATAATAAACAATACTTCTTGCCAGGGGGATGTGGTTTGGGTGTGGAGTGTATGCAGGACCCAGCACATTTATGCTTTGCTCCAAAACAACTGCTGATACACAATTAAAGAACTATACAAAGCATGGCTACCCCTCTGGCCACCGTAGTAAGACATTATTATTATTATTATTATTATTATTATTATTATTATTATTATATACGATGTGGAACTGAATGACTTGGCACACACACACACACTTTAGAGATGATAGGCCAGTTTGATTAATGTATAATGTTCAATGTAACTGGAAATTTTGAAAGTTCATTTCATTATTGTCCACATTAATGATATTCATTATTTGGAAGCATAACACTGGATTTCTTCATCCATTCATTCATTCATTTTCTGTACCACTTATCCTACACAGGGTCACAGGGAGCCTGGAGCCTATTTCATCATGGGGCACAATCGCACACACACACTTTAGAGATGTTAATCAGCCTACAGCGCATGTCTTTGGACTGGGGGAGGAAACTGGAGTACCCAGAGGAAACCCCCAAAGCATGCAAACTCCACGCACACAGGACGGTAGCAGGAATTGAACCCCCAACCCTGGGGGTGCAACCACTAAGCCACCATGCCCCTTCATTATTACTGTTATTAGATAATGATAGTGAAATTTGTAATGTATAATGTATATCTAACATACCATTAAGGTCCATTATATAATAATATATAATGGACCTTAATGTTGTTAGATATTAATTTTTGTAGCTTGCTAGACGACAAACAAATGTCACCTAGCTGCGTGCCACTGAGGATATCAGATGAGGATCCTGATCAGGCGATACCCAAATGGGGAAGCTACATTATGTCATTTTCTGTGGATGTGGATTTGTATTTTGCCCCATGCTAGGCTGCCACAACAAAAAAGTCATTGAGTCCAACCTGGCCACCCCATTGTACATCTCCTGCCTACCACACGTGTAAATGTTGTGTTAGGATTATGTTTATCAAAAGTGTGTTTGATGTGCCAGTAAAGTCATTTAATTAACCAATTAACAATTAATTGTAATCATCATTCAGACACTTAATTGCCCTCTAGAACTCCTTTATTGTTAATGAGTGTTAATGCTAAAGAAGGAATTGCAATAACACCTGCTTGACCTTCTCGATGCAAACGCTAACTTTCAGCCTTCTGACACACGGAAGTGAAGCGCAATGTGTGGTCACGTGATTAAATAGTGCGGTCATGTGATTAAGCAGCGCAGCGCCATTGGCTGAATTTCAAATTGGGCATATAAACCAATATACAGTCTGTAGAAGCTCAGGTATATACCATGTAGTGAGTGCACTTATGTAGGGAGTTTTCTGCTATTAGGATTGTCAAACTAGCTATTAATTAATGTATTATATCTGTTAAGGTTAATCAGAGTTTTCCCAGCTGACCATGCAGCTTTATGTTTAAATACATTTTAAAATGGCGCCTCAGGTTGGCAGCTGGAACTAAAACACGAAGCACCTACCATGGTCTTCACCTTCCAGACGACTGATGTCCACTTCAACAGCGTCCCGGTTCGGCACAGCGCTAAACCCCCGAATAAAGCACTTCTTGCTGTCAGCTGCAGTAATGCAGTCGGGCAGTGAGCGCTGAGGAGCAGAAAGCAGCCTGTGTGGTAGTTTAGCATGACTTCTGCCAACCGCATAAACTCCTCCAGCTAACCTCCCAAACACGCTCATGTCCTGTCTGGTAGTCTGTCGTCTTAATCTTCTGTGACTGAAGTCTGTTTTTTCGGAAATTTAGCTATAAATCACATTCCGACCTTCCAAAGCAGTGTGAAACTCCGTGTAGGAAGGAGTTTGTCATTTAATCCACTTTCCGTTTGTGTACACTTCCTCATATCACCATGGAGACCTGCACGTCATTCAAACAGTGACCAAGCAGAAAGTTTCTCACACACGCGCGCGCGTGTCTGTGTGAAAAATATGTTGCATTTTTCACTTTATTTTTCACTGAAATAATAACTTTTTTTCGATAGGTCATGTTTTACTAATCCCTAATGTTACAAAACAAAAACAACAACAACAACAACAATATAAAAGGTTCATGCCAGTATGGGCTCAGTGGGGTGCAATGTGGGCCCAGAATGCAGCAGCGAGAGTCCTTACGAGAACCAGAAGATATGACCACATCACCCCTATCTTATTCACACTGCATTGGCTCCCAATCAAATTTCGTATTGATTATAAAATACTACT
>CM075021.1:3530612-3543188 GCA_037576675.1 Pangasius sanitwongsei | reverse complement strand
CACCTGATTTGGATGTAAATACCCTCAAATTAAAGCTGACAGTCTGCAGTTAAAGCACATCTTGTTTGTTTCATTTGTTTCAATTGTGTCGATGTCCCAATATTTATGGACCTGACTGTACATGTCCTATCATATAAATCAGTCTTTACAGACTCTTGTGCATGTCATTAAGACCAAGCTTCAATAGTCATCAATTTGCTTTTTAAAAGAGCTGCTACCTGGAGATCATGTGAGAGGGAACACAAAATGTAATTAGGATTTGAGGACAAATGACACATTTTGTCACATTTCACCTATTTGATATGCAATAAATCTGTTGACACTTGACAGCGTTGCTCTCTTATGTCTGAATATAATCCTAAAAATGTGATATTCTGTTCGTTTTTTTTAGGACAATGTAAAATCTTTATGAAGATTTTGTTCTAACCTTCTATCTTGGTTTACAGAAGATGTAACATGTCATATTTTTAAGTATTATAAGGTCACCAATTGATAGTGACCATAGAGTCTATGCTCTATGAAGACATGGTGTGTTAAGATCTCGAGTGTCCTGCACTGAGCCCTGACCTCAACCCCACTGAACACCTTTGGGATGAACTGGAACACCGACTGAACCCCAGACCTCCTCACCAACATCAGTGTCTGATCTCACTAATGTTCTTGTAGCTGAATGATCATGAATCCCCACAGCCACGCTCCAAAATCTAGCGGAAAGCCTTCCCAGAAGAGTGGAGCTTATTATAACAGCAAAGTGGGGACTAAATCTGGAATGGGATGTTCAACAAGCAAATATGGGTGTGATGATCAGGTGTCCACAAACTATATAGTGTATATTTGATATGTTCAATGAAATATATGCCATTGATATGCCAGTACTAATCTTAAAACTTTCAAAGCAGCAATTAATTGCCATGTATGCACACATTTAAAGTCTCACAAAGCAAAAATCTGAAATTATTTACCAGACCATCACTGCTGTCCTCACCTGTGCCTGTTTGTCTCCCTGTCTGCAGGTGGGATTATGGGTAAACGGGTCTTGCTATAGGACACAGCAGGGTGGCTGAGATCATGATTGGAGTGTTGTGATCCCACAGTGTTCAAGCCTCTCCACCGGTTACCTGAGTCCAAGTTAAAAAATTCATATGTGAGATTTAGAGAATTGCTGCCCTTAAAAGATTAGAATCTTTGCCCTTAACAGATTAGAAAACACTCTAAACACACCTGTCTTAAGGGCGATGAGATGGCGGTGTAGTGCGTGTTGCTCTCGGGTCAGTGTGTTAAGATGGTAGCGTTTGGCCTCATCGAGCCGTTGTATCCCATGAGCCAGCCTGGCTTCAGCCCTCCTCTCCTCTCTCCTCTGGGCCTCGCTTGGCCACAGTAACCAGTCTGTACTACGACGCATGCTTTACCAACACACACACACATAAACACTCACACATTTATCATAGCTACACGAATATGACAATAGAGTGAATCTAAAGCAGAGTGACCTCTAGAGTGAACTTTCCACACCTGGAACTAAAACTTGACAAAATACTCAATACTGAGCAAAACTGCAATTAATATAAATTACTGCAAAACAGGGAGTCTGTTCCTTTCAGGTTGAAAACTTTCTATCCTCTTAGTGTTACTGCACTTGCTTTTAGTAAAGCTTTTATATTCTAATGTAAAAAAAGAAAATAGGTTAGACTACTTAAAATATTAGTCTCACACAAGTACTTCTTGTTAGTTATTTTATTTAACAAACTCTTATCAGTGGCACTGTACTAAAGGACACAAGGTCAGTTGTACATTAAAACTTTACAAAATAGTATAAAAATGATACACAGAGTGATATTCTTTTATGGGCAATGGTGTGTAAACCACTGACTGTGCTGGGAACTACAGTACTTCAACTGAATGCCTTCATTAGTTCCATTTCAGCAAGGAAACTTGCTGCCTGTCAGGGTTTTGACAGTGAAGACTTCAAGCAAATAAAGCAAACTGGCAGCTCTCCAATTAATCTCCCTCTTGCATCAGCCTTATTAGTTTGTAATCCTTTAAGAATCCTGTTGTAATGGGATCTTTAAGTGTTTCGTGTTGCTTAAATGGATGTGGTCAGTCTTTGGAGAGTTGACCATTCTGTCCCAAACACTAGAATTCATAACAGCTTTGTGTTACTACCATAGAGTTAAAATATATAGAGAGTGCACTGATCACGTGATCGCATTCTTCCATGGAGAACCTACGCCATTACCAAAACGGAAATCGTCTGCACTTATGAAAAGCCTGATAGCCCCATTGCTCCGAATCGCAAGCACCAGCAGTATATAGTCACACAGAGCAAAAAAAAAAATGTGTTTATTATTTTTATGTAGTATATACACTGCCAGCTGTCTATTTATGTATACCAGCATAGGTTATTGTTTCCCATTTTAGACACCATAATGACAGCACCATGCAGTCATTGGACAGCATAAATTGTATAACAGACAACTGCACAACTGTGGTCTCTCTATATGTTAACTCTATATGATTCTAAAATGTCAACAATTTTAAGAAATTTCCCAAAGTTTTACAACACACAGAATCTCTTTGATCAAAAGTTATTGAGTATTGTTACTTTTACATGTTAATACAGTGGCCAGGGTGTCATGAGTATTACCCATAATGCACTACAAGACTGACAAATATAAGATACAATAAGCATTAGTAGTTATAATCTAATAAACATTCTTTTACAGGTCACAAAATCATGCTCTCCTAAACTCCTGAATTTTTAGTTGACATACATAGATGGAGTCATTGCCAAAACCTTTACAAACGTTCATAATCTTGGAACAGTTTTTCGATAACACTCGTTTTTGAACCAAATATGAGGTCACTTAGCAAATCTCTTACTGAAGGCAGAAAGACCCACAAACAAGCAGCAACTGAAGGTGGCTGCAGTGAAGGCCTGGCAAAGCATCTCCAGGGAGGAAGCTCAGAATTTGAGTTTTCAGAACATGGGCTCCAGACTTCAGGCAGTCATTGACTGAGTATGTTATAGTTATAGACATTTTTTTTTTCTAACTTGGAAATACTGTTTTGTTGTAGAATGCATGGCTATAGAACCATAAGATACTAGAACATAGCATGTGATCAATATCTTTAATACATTAAAATCATTAACCTTATTAGTATGAATACTAATATTCTGTATCTAATTCTAAATTTTTCTGCATTATAACATAGTTCATATTTACTAGTTAGTGTTAAGTATCTTGGACACCAATTCTGGTGTTTAAATACATTTAATTGCATTTCAATCACATTGTTTAAGGAGACCATAGATTAGTGAGCTTTCATTAAATTATGGTAATTTCAAATTTAAAAATCCATATTAGCACTTCTGAAATATTACCTTGTTTGGAACTTATCTTAAAGTGGGATATGATTCTGAAATGCTGGTTTACTTGGTTACTAAAGACATATATTTGCCCATAGAAAATTAATGTTTGCTTGCTTCTGTAGCCATCTGTGTAGAAAGATGGAAACAACTTTAAAAATCTCTGAAATTTTCAAATGTCCACTTACTTGTAGGCTGTGAGATTGTCCTTACAAAGTAAGATCTCCTGCAGTCCTACCCATCAGAATGTCCATAAAACCTGAAGAACAGCACAGAGTTTGAACAACACAGATGAAAACTGGTTCATTCCTGGTCAGTTGTACAAGTTGCTTACTTGACTATCAATGAATGTTTGCTCTTGTAGTCCCCTAAGTCCCCTACCACCTAGTGGGTTACCAAGGGCAACTAGGGCACTGGGAAAAGAAATGTGACCAGTCCCACTGGCAGATCTCCATAGCTACCAGAAAACTTTTCTAGTGATTCTGTGCTTGGTTGATTAAAGCAAGCTTCTATACTTTTTTTTTTTTTAAAATAGGCCAAGGTTCTTCAAGCAGGAGAAGTTCCTACATAGTGGATGTTTTATGTTATGTTAACTTTAAAAGGCCTTTCATATAATTACACCCTTTTGTTTGGCAGCGATGCCGTGAGAGTTTAACAAGGCAAACATATGCAACAGCTGATTGTGGGTGCCAGACAAAGCTACCTCTCAAGTGATAAATACAGTAATCACTGGATTTACATTGGACCTGCTGTTATAGCAGATATTCAGAAAGCTGTTTTTTTATTTGCATACATTAGCATCATGCTGAGCATTGATGATAATTAATGAAGTGAGACAAGAGTAATGTGTTTACAAGCTCCATCTGAGGCATGTACACCCATGGATCTCCTAAATATGTGTTTCCTAACTTACTGTTATGTCCAGAGCAATAATAATTTTGTGCTATGGTAGACTCAGTCTCATCAACTGTATGTATAGTCTAACTGCTGCACACACTCATGTAATGTACTCGCAATGTAATCTTCTGTGGTGACAGATGCTGTCATCCTATTGCCATAAGTAAATAGTTACTGGTTTTAATTTAGTTAGCAAAGTTTCATTACGATCATAATGTAGTGAAACATATTAAAATGCTTAATAAGACAGGATTTCCTTTGTATGTAAAGTTTGTCACAGTCCCTACCAACTCACTGAGGAAAACACAAAGAAATGCCTCAGGCTAATTTATAATAATATCTGACCAATTCAGGTCAGCTTTGTAAATGGCAAGTTTCCAGTCCCAGCTGACTTTGTGGGGAAAGAGACCCAAAGACATTTATCTCTGAGCAGCAGTGTTCAGCTGTCATGCCAAGCTTGGATTAAGAATTAACCTGAGAATCATGGAGCACGGAGATAGGCCTGAACAGGGAAAAGAATGAAAATCAACTTTGTGTCTGTTGGTGCAGAAAAGTAGAAGCAAGAACTTTGTTCTGAAATGTGAACAAGACCCTATTATTTTTTATATCATGAAAGGGATTTTGCTAAGTTGGTCCTTTGTGTTGTTTAGTTGTTTTATTGGTATTGTTCCAACATTTGCAGTGTTACTGTAAGATAGTACTGTGTTATGATCCAGTCACATTTTCTTAATGTGCTGTTTGGTGCTATGACATGTGCTGATGGTACGAAAAATAGTGAGCATATTTCATGATGATCAGGCTCTTGAATTGCTTCTCTCTCCCTCATGCATATGAACATTGGTCAATTTAAAACATTGCTTTAATCTCAGACTGGCAAGAGAGTAGTTCATCTGCATCTCCAAGAGGAAGCATGCACTTGCATTTGAATTTCTGTGAAGCTCCTCAGTGTACGTCTCTTTTTTTTTATCGATTTGAAGAGCAGAAACTGTTTTTAGCACATGCCTACAGCAAAAAATTCTTAACCTCTTTCTATCTCTTTTTCTCTCTCACTTTATCTAACTCACTCTTTTCCTCTTTTTTTCAATCTTTCCCCCTGCTCTTTCCCTCTTTCACACTCTCTATCTCTCATTCCCCCTCCCAGTACGCTTCAGTTGCTTTCATGTACATGTGAACACTTACACAACTGTGCATAGCTTTTCCATGCTTATAGGTGAAAACAGAACCTGAGGGGCTGCATGTTTGAAATCAGAGGGCTTAAAATCAGCCTTCGCTATGTGTATACACTCTTTGGAAAAAGAGTGCACACTCACACACAAGTAGCCTCAACATCAAACATGGACCCTGAGAGAATACAATGTACCAGCAAGTGAGAGAAAGCAAGAGAAATTGGGTCAGATGGGTCTGCATGTTTCTTGAGGTTCCTCTCACATTCAGTCTGCTGAATCAGCTTTTCGAGCAACGTGAAGAAGAGATGGAAAAAATAAAAGTGGATTCTTTCTAGTTTTTTTTATTATCCTATTTAGGTTTAATTGAAATAAACCTATTTTTATTCGACAGACTCATTTGCTAATTGAGCAGAAATACGCCATGAGCTGTAGATTTTGCATCTGCGCTGCCCCTAACTGGTTAGCATTAGCCGATTAGCATGGGAAGACAACACTTAGCACCACAGCTATGCTACTGAGGTTTAACAAGTGATTGTCAGCAGTGTTTTAACAATTTACATGGCTTGCTAAGCTCACAGCTAATGTTTCTAGCTTTTGTTATTCGTGATTGGGACTGACTTTGGGTGGCAGAGGGACTGTCTCTGTTTTGATGTGTATTTCTGTTTGGGTTTTCAAAAAATAAGACAATGAAATGCTCCTATTGAAAATTAACTTTTTATACGTATTTTTATGTCAGTATTCTGCACAGATTTTATTTTCTTCTGCATGGGAGCACCATCAGAATTGCGTGATCTTGTACACTCTCTGTAATGCATTGCTAGCAAAGGCACACCAACATTTATAATCTCATTGGCTATCTGCACCTTTTCTGCATATGGACCTCCATGCACTTATTTTTGGCAGTTTGAGAAAGAGACAAACCCTTGAACACTGACAACAACAAGCTTTTTGGAGAAAGATATAGTCACTGAATCAAAAAAAAATTGCAAGGTTCACTGCATTCTAGTCTGGCTTACCAAATCATTCTGTTTCCAAGTTATTCCACGAGTATGTTTTTGTTGGGTCACCATTTTCACAATTTTGTCCTGCTACATGTTAAGAAAACATAATAGACTGTAGTATAACATTTGCAAGGTCAGCTAAAAGTAGGAAGTCCGTTAAGTCACTTTGATTGATGAAAACCACACTGTAAGACATCAGAATTCCCTGCACTGCTCCATCCACCTCACATTTGAAGATTTATTGTTTGAATTAAGTTCACTTTAGTGTGTTTCCCCCATTTCTTCTATATTACTGTAGCAATAAATAGCTATTACAATTCAGTAGACACAGATTGTAAAAGAAATAAAGAAAGAAGCTGCACTGATAACTTTTTTGCTGTTAGAAATACAATAACAATAAATGGACAAGGGCATGAAGAATTTAATGGGAGAAAAACAGGTTAAAACTAATGATAGACACTTAAAGACTTAGTTCTGGATCATAAGAATATCAGTGCTACCATTTGGGTCCACTATTTGAATTCCTTTCCAAATTGAAAATGATCGTCCTCCACCAACTTGTTAAAACACATATGGGTAGCTGTCAGGAAAATAAAAATAATGGAATTACAATTTAACAGGTGTGTTTTTTGGATATAAAAAGTCTACACACCTCTGATAACTCTCTGAACCAGTCACATTCGAACTCATGTTCAAATGTTATCACACACCTGTCATCAATGAAGTGATTCTGATTAACTGCAAATAAAGATCAGCTGTTTCTGTAGGATTTTCTTGACATCTTCTTGGTTTCATCCAACTGCTGAAGCCATGGTCCACAAAGAGCTTACAAAACATGTACAGGAACTCATTGTGGAAAGGTATCGATCAGCGTAGTCGAAAACATTAGATGTACCATGGAACACCATGAAGGCCATCATCAACAAGTGTAGAAAATGTGGCACCACAGTGACTTTACAGTCAGATCTAAATCCTGTTAAAAACCTGTGGAATGGCTTGAAGAGAACTGTGCACAGGAGATCCCCTTGCAATTTGTTAGATCTGGAGTATTTTTGAAAGGAAGAGTGGAATAAATTTGCCAATTCAAGATGTTGGCAGACTCTTATTCAAAAAGACAGAGTGCTGTATTACAAGTAAAAGGTGCTTTAACAAAGTATTAGTTAACAGGTGTTCACACTTGTACAGCCAGGATATTGTAATTTATATCTTTTTGTTTTTTCCTCTAAAATATTTCTATTTGTTTTTCACTTGAATATTGTTGGTTGCTATTTCACATTAAAGGTAGAAAAAGATCTGACGATTTATCTTGTTTTTTTTTTTTGTTTGTTTGTTTTTTTATATCGCAAAAACCTGCAATTTTAACAGGGGTATGTATACTTTTATATACACAGTATGATGCAAAATGTGTCCTCAAAGGTACATTAAATAAAAGTAGAAATGACAGTACAAATGGTACAAATTGACATATTATTGAGGGTACTCCTCTACTTATTGTACCTTTATAAATACAGGTTAGTACATTTTGTCCTGAGAGTCTGATTTGTATCATTCTGATCATCAGGTTTACCTTGTACTTTGATATTTATTTTGAGTTAATAAAAACCTAATTACCAGTACAATGTATTTGATCTTGTTTGTGAACAAAGACAAGCAACCTACAAAGAAAGAAATATGGATAAGAATCACACCTACATGTATCAGAATGTGTTTTAAGGCATGTCTAATGTTTGTCTCTCTTTCATATTTTACATATTTAGCTCCAAGCCTCAGTTAATGAAAACATGTTAGATAAATAATTAATCAAGTGGCTGATTGTGTGTGTGTGTGTGTGTGTGTGTGCTTGTCTTTTGGAGCAGGCATGAGTGACAGGCATGAGTAAAGCCCATTAAGTTCTAATTTTAGGCCATCAGTTTAAATCTCTCATTGAAGGCAAAGACTGCCCCTCCCTCCATCTGTTCCCTGTAAATCCCAATAACTCATTTAAGTTACCGTGGAGCTCTACAACATTCTCATAAAGCTTTATAGGCATTTCTGTGTTTTTGCAAAATTTTATTTATAATAAAATTAATAACTGATAGTGACATATAATGACATCTTGCCAGAACCACACACACACACACACATTCACACACATACACAGTGTACTGTAGACAGTTACAAAAAGGCAAAATCCCTTCTCTGTTTGTTAAAGATGTCGGGTCAACAATACTGAGTCTACGCCAATTCTCTAGCTACTCCCAGCTGCACTGCATCTGAGGCCCTCACTCGCAGCTCAAACAGCACAAAGTTTAGCTCTGTATTACAAGCACCAGTGCATGAACGGGAATCTCAGTACGTACCTAATGTATTTATCTAGATTATCTAGATTTATCTTTCCACACAAAATCAATAATTTACTGTGCTATTCAATCATGAAGTCGATCTGGAAAGTTTAGCAGACATTATCCAGTTCTGTTGTAGCTGGAAGAAAAAAAAAGATATACCTAAAAAAATAAAATCTCTTTCTGAAGTTTCCATTTTATTTCACCTCTCAGATTAATCATTTTAATTAGTCAGTCATTTACTTTCCTATCTCATATTTAATTTCACTCCTAGCTTCTTTCAGGTGTTGGGTAGATTCTCTCCAGTGGTCTCTGTGGTCATGATTTTTTAAAACATAGCCTGAGTCATGTTACAAATCCACGTAAAAACAAGAAATTCTGCAATGACGTTCACTTGGATATGTTGCTTATAATGAGAAAGCTATCATTTAGAGACTCATTATCAAACCTCATTACACTCCAGTGACGCACAAAGCATCACTGTCTCTCCCTCTGTCCTGGGGGGTGGTTAAGTTGGGAAAGAGATGAGATTGAGGTGGAGAATTCTTGCCGAAGATATCCAAATCAGGAAAAGGTGTCAGCAGAGTCTGACCTGCAGAGGAAGCATCCCAAATGAAGCCAGCACCACCCAGATGAGCTGCAGCTCTATAATGAGCTTCATGCTCTCCAGAGAGGCCCTTCCCTATTAATGAATACAGCCCACTATAAAAAGAGCCAAGTGCACTGGGGAGAAGGCTGGGAGGCCAAATCAAGCAGAGTGACTCTCATTTGGGATGAGAGAATGGTGGCATCAGTCTGTGCTACATGGAGGAAAGGTTGAAGGAGTGGAAAATGGGAGATACCAAGTTTAGAGTCATGGGAATGGAAAATAGAAAAAAGGAAACTCACATTTTGGTCTTGGTCTTACAGAAGCCCTAAAATGCCATTGATTCACACATTTTATGGACATAATTGTGTTTTTTGTCAGTGACTTTAGGCTACTGTCTACCTTCATTTTTAGGAAATACATAAAAATAATGTTTTTTTCACTAAATGTTTAAACACATTTTGGATTTGTTAATAGTTAGTCCAAGATAGTAATCAATCCAGGTATACAGTTTAACCTTGTTGGTATCTCACTTCTCAAAAACACAAAGAATTTTTGTGGTAAGAAAGTAGAAAAACAAAAACTAAACCGATTTTTGGGAAGGACTGAAAAAGAGGAAGAGAAGAGAAGCTAATTACAGTAAACCTGACAAATAAATATCCAATTACAATAATATTATTCTTCTATTGTAGAAGAATACTGTATGTACCGTAAGTAAGTACAGTAAGTACCTATGTTTTCTTTAGACAGACAGACTCCCTGTATAAATTAAACTTTGCAGATTTATCCGTTGAGAAGCATTTCACTTGTGTTGCTTGTCAGAAACCTGGCATTTGGGTCACAGGCGTCTTCTCTCATCGTCCACGCCACAGGAGAGTGCTGCTGAGAAACGTTGGTCTTATACACAGCAATAGAAACATAAGACACAGGACACTTTACTCTGATGACTTTTATTATTGGGAACGAGAACAAAGTTGGCACTTTGCTGTGCCGAATATGTGGACAAGTGAGAACCACACGCAGTCACAAACACACTCAAAGTTGCTGCGATGACACAATTGCACACAAACACCGGCTCACTCATTCATTTGCCCGTTCCCTCGGATGACACAGCCTGGAGAGAACATTCAGCTTTTCCTCACCTCACTGTCTTTTAGTGCTGCCATGGGTGAGCTTCCATATCAGAGTAATTCAAATTAAATTCAGAATGAACCCCCCCACCTCCCACCCCAAAATAATCCATAAACATTATACAGTACTTCTATGATAGTAAAATATATATGTGGTACTTAATATAAGTTACTAAGTTTTCTTTAGATAGACATAGCTCCCTGTATAAAAGAAGCATTGACGATTGATCAGTTGACAAGCGTCCTGCTTGTCAGAAACCTGGCATTTCGGTCACAAGCATCCTCTCTCCATTCACTCATACAGAAAGAAAGGATTTTGAGTGAGACAGGCTGGTTGTGGACAGAGTACAGTGTACATGGGTCTACATTTGCGATAATTCAGAAAGAGATCTGTCATTTTGTAGCTTGTGCGTCCAACAGGTGCATTTAAGATGACTAAAATGTGAGGTCTTATCAGAGGCTGGTGAGTGAGTGTACTCATGCCTAAGCATGGCAAATCATCTTAAGGATATTATTTGGAGAGATACAGTACTAGACCTAAGTTTAAACACACCTACTCAGAGCCGATTTCATTACTAACACTATTTCACACCTCAATAATAGTCATAACTATGAAATAACATGTTTGGAATTATGCACTGCCAAAAATGTGTTAATGAAGCCAAATATAGTTCATATTTTAGGTACTTCAAAGAGACACTCTTGGAATTTTGCCAACACATCTTCCTGAGATAGCTGCCAAGGATGCTTTTCCAATAGTCCTCATGAAGTTCCTATATATGCAAAGCACTTGCAACAACAACAACAAAATTAAACACCTACATGTCGGGGGCAGATTAAACAGTCCAAATATTTTTAAAAGAATTGCTAGATTTGAATATCTTACATCTGTGGTTTTCATTTTAGAAGTAAATTCATATATAGGCAACTTACAATTAATATTTGCCTCAGAAACAGAAGACACCATTAGATTAAAATGGCTTTAAAATTACGAAAAGCCCTATTTGGACAGTATTAGTTTCCCTGCGATAAGACTCTTGCATCCATATGACTATTAACATTAACTAACATGGGACAGGTTTGTTTCTAGCAGGTTTATTTTTCAGTGAACCCTGATGTTTGTATCACGTATGGTGATTTGATTACACTACTTAACCATGAATTTGTTTACAATCTACAAGCATTATATTGTGACATGCATATGAAGTAAGGCTTTAAACCTGGCTGAAAGCTGTAGCTTTTATTATATCACTTATTGTATTAGTATCAGCCTAAACATGTTCACACTATTAAGTGACTTTCTTTTCATTTTTAATGGGCTCTCAGTGAAAACAATATGGAGCTGAAGCCCAAAGCATCCTTTTAATGATTACCTGAAGTAATTCAATGACGATCAAAAACATTTTTCAATGGAAGGCGCAAAGTCTGAAAGGACTCCATGTAGTAGAAGCTATCCAGCCAACCTTTAAAGGATGTGTGGAGAGTGTAAAAACAAATAAAATAAAATTACACAGTAGCGTCTGTAACAGATCAAATTAGCTGATGCTGTCTGTGAATAGACTTAAAAACATACATTCAGTCAGGTGTGTCCAAACTTATGACTGGTCCTATACATGTGTTGGTCCAGTGAATCTACACAAACCCACATCTGACCCAAATGCTCTCATACAAATCTCCTGACCAATCAGAGGTGAGACACATCATCACATATCCCTATGTTGCGAAAAAAAAAAAAAAGCCCATATTGTAAAGCAATATTATATATATATATATATATACATACACACACACAATTAGGTCTGGAAGTATTTGAAATAAAATTTGAAATAAAAACAATCAAGATGTGATCGAAGTGTAGACTTTCAGCTTCATTTTAAGAGGTTCCACAAAAATATGTCATTTAGCATTTAGGAATTACAGCCATTTTCAGCAAAGTACGTCCATTTTCAGGGGCTCAAAGGTATTTGGACAAGAAGTTAATTGACCAGGTGCGGTCCATTCGCTCGTTACTTCAAGACAAATGAAGCAGACAAAAGGTCTGGAGTTGATATCAGGTATTGAGTTGGCATTTGGCAGCAGTTCGACTGGAGCTACCAATATGAAGTCCA
>CM075021.1:3509641-3530512 GCA_037576675.1 Pangasius sanitwongsei | reverse complement strand
TTTTTTTTTTTTCAAATCCATTGTGGTGGTGTATAAAGGCAAAATCACAAAAACTCTGTCATTGTCCAAATACTTCCTGAACTAACTGTGTGTGTGTGTGTGTGTATGTGTATATATATATATATATATATGTGTGTGTGTGTGTGTGTGTGTGTGTGTGTGTAAGAGCAGCATTACTACAGGATTGGGTCAGGGCCCCTGTGTGATGCTGTGTGTCACCTCTTACGTAACGAGAATACAGCTGTCTCAGAGAAACACACAAAATTCCTACGGAGCGGCGGCACACAGCCAGAACCATGCAAACGCACACTAGAGCAGAAAGTGCTGTTGCTTCTGAAGGACAGATTTCATTCCGTACCTCAGTAAAGAGGAAACTGACTACCCCTGGATTATTATTATTCTACGCTGACTTTCTCTCTCTCTCTGGTTTTCTGTGGAGATAACAATTCTATCTGCATGTCTGAAAAAATACCCACTTTACTATATGGTGCACTAGATAAGGAGGCTTACTATTATGAATATTATATGTTTTTTGACCTGCTGAAAACCCACAATGCAGTGAATTATAATAGTAATAATAATAGTCTATTATAATAATACATAATACAATAGTACATAAAGAACGCCCATAATGTACTTTGCAGTTTATAGGGCATAAGGAGGGGAAGTGTGTGTGTGTGTGTGTGTGTGTGTGTGTGTGTAGAATGTAGACTACTGTAAGGTGCAATGCAGTCATGGAACATGTTATAGATCTGTGCACTTTAGCATCCTGCTCTATTTTGGTCATCAGTAAGTAGAAACACAGCTCATAAAGAGAAACACATGCTCTCATATACAGTACATCTTGCATACACACACTCTCTGGCGTGTCCAGGTCAGTTCCACTTTCTCACTTTTTCAGTTCCAGGATGGACAATTAGAAATCTATTTTTTTTTGTCCTTTATTTTTTAAATTCCATTATAATTGTATATTGCTTATTCTTTTTTAAATGTATAATGGGTTGGTTAAAAGGCTGAAATACAGTTGCAGCAGAGACTCTGCCGTGAGTTATTCTCAGTGAGCAGCAAGCTGAATCTGTAGCTTTGGCATGACAAAGTCTTTAGATTTTTTTTTTAGATTCAGACTCAAGACTCCATCCTACTGCAGCATTCTGAACGCATGCGAGAGAGTAACATAGAGCGAGCGGGAGGTATGAGAGAAATCAGTAATCAATAAAAAAGTATGACAAGAAAGTGCCATTATGTAGCTTTGTGTGTGTGTGTGTGTGTGTGTGTGTGTGTGTGTGTGTGTGTGTTGGTCTAAATGTGTACATCTGTCAGATTCCTTTCTGGGCTTTGTGCTTTCTCTCTGTGGCACCCATCTCCTCTCCTCCCAGCCCCATCAACTGCAGACCAGACGACCAAAGAGACTCTCTCACACAAGAGTGTGTGCATCTGCATGCACTTGTGTTTGTGCCATATGAGGAAACTAACTTTTCTAAACGTACAGCTGAAACTTGAACCTAACCCATCCTGTCTCTGTAGTTGTTGGTTTTCTGTGCAGTACAGAACAGTAACAGTGTCTTGAATCAATTCTCACATCCAGCATGCGAAAGATTTGTTAGCTAAATAATTCGAAACAGTTTTGCACTTAGCATGTAATTACGCACAATACCAATGCAGTGTATTGCAACGCAATGCATCATGCCAGTGCTTTTTCCTTCCTCACAAACTCCAGCAATGCAGAAAGACGGGAGCAAAGAGAGGAAGTAGCAAGAAAGGGAGGGTTACAGAGAACAGCATAAGAGAATGAGTGTGAGAGAAGTGGGGTGGGAGAGAGAAGGGAGACAGCAAAAATCCCTGTACACTCTAACTTTGTTTATTTGTAACCAGCTGTAGATGTAAATTTAATACTGCCAGTGTTAATTCAGTACCGTAGACTGGGGAGTTTGCAGTGCAGCTGCAAGGAAAAGAAGAGAGGAGAAAAGAAGAAGAGAGGAGAAGAGAACAGGAGAAATCCTCAGTACTGGTGTTTAATACAGCACTGCTGCATGCATGGTATAATGGGGAGTGATGAACACCCCCAAACTGGTTCAGTAGCACTAACAGAGATACTGTCAGTGTACTAACTCAGAGATTCTCGACCGTGTCCTTGGGCGCCCCCATCTAGAACACATTTTAATTCAGTTTCCGCACCAAACACACTTATGCCAGATAATGAAGTCTGCAGAATGTCAGTTATGTGGCTCAGGTGTGTCAGGATGTGGGACACCAAAAATTATGTATTGGCTGGAGCTCCCTGGGGAGTAAGCCCACGGTGGTTATCTTGCTGCAGTGTGTGTGTGTGTGTGTGTGTGATTTCTCTGACACAGGCCACCCTTTTTACATTATCAGTCATGATTTACCTCTTCCAACTGCACTCACACTCTTACTCTATCTCACACACACCTGTGTGGTTGGCAAACATTTGGCTGAAGTACAAAAAGAAATTATCATAGAAGTTCGGCTTCAGTGGTATTGCTGGTCTGCTGCTGTTGTTGTTTTGAACCTGACTGTTGATAACATACAATGCCCTCTACTCTATCGGGTAGACAACTACACATTCATATCCATAGAAGAGTAGAATTGTTCCAACCCCCTCCCTCTGTGTGCTTTTGAAAGGGCAATAAGATGAACATGGATGATGACTTTTAGAGGTCAAAGTAGCCAGTAGCCACACACACACACATATACACACACACACACACACACACACGCACGTCCAACCTATAAAATCACATCATGTACTGGATATGTGCTTTTTTAATACCATATTTCACTACATACCTCAGTGTCCTAACAGTTCCTTTGCACACAAACAGCTCTGTACACATACTGCTCAAATACTCATAACCTCTCCTCTCCTTCAACCCTCGGGGGCGCGACAGTGGGGATAAAATAAAGTATGTTATGGAAAGAAGGGATCATAAAAGTATGCCTAATCAGATATATGTTAAAGAGAAGCTCAGGCCCAAAATGGTACATGGAGCTAAGCTCTTAAAACCAGAGCAGACAGATTTAGCAGCTCACAAACAAACAGGGCCTCACAATGACAACCCAGCTCCCACACTTTCTTTCCAAGCAGGAAGAAAAGAGAATAAAAGGAAAGAAAGAAGTGGATACAGGGTTGGAGGCTTTAGCACTGCCCGGGAGTGTCAAAGAAGGTTGAGTTCTGTGTTCAAACTACATATTTTTCCTCACTAGCATGTATTTTACATATAAACGCGTCTTTGCGTTCACCCAAGCAAGCAACAAGTTGCAGCACCCATGGATTTAAAATTGAATTTAAATATGAAAAATGTACATCTAGATTACAATTCATCTAAAAATGAAAAGAATTCCAAATTTTAAAAAATAAATGAAACGTAGGTGTATCCTGCAACAAGACAGCAACCTGAACCACAGAGCACAGAAAGTATTGTCTCCAGATTTGATTTAGAGAAGGCATGACATGATGGATGACATGAAAGGATACAAAAATTGTTCAAAGGATACATGAACGTTCATTCATTCATTCACCCTGTATGATGCAGCAGTCCATCGCAGGGCAAAATGCACACACACATTAATACACTCACTCACACCTAGGGGTAATTTAAAAAAACAAAACATGGATGCTTCCATGTTTGTGTTTTCTCTCTCTCTCTCTCTCTTTAGTAATGAGCTAGCCAGCTAACTGTGATGAGTTATGTATAATTTCTCCTCAAAACAGCGAACTGGACAGTCAATGTTACAGATTTAAGAAGCTAATATATCTGGATGTTGATCTAAAGCAAATAATTGTATATACAGAATAAATCATTTAAAGATAAGAGGAGCTACTCTATTTCTACTGTTCATGCTGTGAGCAGCCATGTTCAGTTGATGTCATTTGCTAAACTCAGGACTGAGGAGACTGTCCAGAGTTCCCGAATTGAGGGGGCATGATTTTCTTTGGTTTTTCCTAGTCGGAGGCCGGAAATTTCATTACAACCTTTAGTCAAATGCAGCATTAGAGCCTCCTAGAATGAGAAACTCCACACAGACTGTAACCTGAGCTCAGGATCGAACTGGGACTTGTGAGGCAGCAACGCTACCCACTGCACTGCCGTGCCACCGGGAGCATTCATGAAGATTAAATTTAGTTTCTCTTGTTTATTTTGTCCTAAGTGAATACAAACTTCTGCACTCGACTGTAAATTAATCAGTGTGAACATAGCTTAAGTCTGAGTCTTGCCAAAGCCACAGTATGCTGACCTGCTTTCGCAATTTCCTCATCTATTAGTGCATACACACACATACACAGCTATAGCCACAGAGACATTCATGGGCACTCACACACACACACACACACACACACACACACACTATTGCCATCAGGGTGACCTATGCAGGTATGTTCATGCTGCACTGGTTTCACTATGTGTAAGGCTTAGGGGTATAGTGCATACAAACTTGCTTGCTTAGTGTGTCCTGACTGATCCAGTCAATCAATCAATCATATGACTGATCATCCCAACACCCTGGGTATCATACCCCCCAAACCCCACCCCCAACCAATACCACCACCACCACCGCCCCACCCATTTCTCTAGCAGGTTAGATTTACAGATTATCTCATATGCTACTCCTTTTTTCCCTGCTCCTTTCTGGATGAGTCATTCATATCAGCCCTCATTCCCTCGCTCAACTCATTGACCTGACAGAGGGACAGTCAGCCTGCCCTGTGATTCACTCCATCCCATCTCATTAAATCACTCTCTAAGCAAGAAGTGTGTAGGAGAATGTGAATGTATAAGAGCATTATTAACGTGTCATTAACTCAGTCCAGATGTCAGAGATCAGTGACCTGTATATGCTGTAACCCTCTTTCTCAGGCCTAGTCCACACTAACACTAAATTTCAAAATGCATCTTTCCTTATCCATTTTGCCTCTCCAGCCACACTGAAAACAGCATTTTTGACCACCGGGAATGCACTGATGTGTGACTGCCACACAATTCCAAGATGGTGGAACTTACTGAGATGCTGTTTTTTGTATTAGGTAATTTAATTTCATGTTTGACTGCTTTGTATCGTATACAAGCGAGGCTAGGGCATTCATGTCAAAACAAATGAAAATGTTGGAAATGATGTAAAGGTCACTTCCCAGAAACCCACTGTACATGCCCATCATGTCATTTTCATCATCTTTTTCACATTTCATTTTGGAATGATAAGCTTTTTTGGAAATGGACTCAAAATGCTGGTGTGGCCAAAAAAAAAAAACCAACCAAAAACAGTGTTCGTGGGGACTAGGTCTCATTCTCTGTCTCACTCTGCCTGAGTTTTTCCTATTCAGCCAGGCTGGGACCTGTTCAAGCCCCTTACAGCTCTGTGATCATGTTTATATGCACACATGCACACAGTGTCCAGGTTTAAGTCTATTATTACTAGTTATAAGCCCACAGACCCAAAGACTCTCTAAACTATTTGGAATAGGTGAAGAACCCAATTTGATCCTCTGGAGAAAAAATGCACTCTGTCACTTTTTCCCCTTCTTCCTTCCTCTCTCCAGAACAACAAATCTGATACATTCACAGAGTGCACTCAAGTCACTTTTATCATTAAAAATGCCATACTCCATCTGGTTAATATGTGGTCAGTATCCCTTCCGGCCGTCTCTCTTATTAATCCTCCTGTTATGTGTCATCGGGGGTAGCGGTGATCACTGTCGTCCTCGTCCAACCCCCCAATCACACCTGCATGCTGGGCTTGCTCAGGTCCCCGTTGCCATGGCTACTCCCAGGGTTGCGGATGGGCATGTTCTCATCATCCTCGTCGTCCAGCTCCTCGCTCTTCCTCTTGCTGTAGCGCTCATAGAGCACCATGAGCACACCCATCACCCAGGCTGAAACGGTGCCTGCTGAGAAGATGACGAAGCCAATGGCGATGAAGAACAGGTAGTCCCAGTAGCCTAGGCCCTGGTGGCATTCAGAGCGCAGCTGCATGCCCACCTCTGACAGGCGACGGCCACGCATCTCCACCGGACTCTGGCACACCGTTTGACCTTCATCTAGAAGAAAGGTCATAAACAAAGGATCAATATTTTGAGCATGTAAAAGGATACGTGTACTAAAATGTGCACTTGAATAAATTAAAAAGTGCAAGGGTTAAAAAAAAAGAAGAAGAAGAACTTGTGTCCATGTGATAATATGTTAAATAAATTTTAATTATTTTTTGAAAATGAAATTGTGGAACTTTGCACAAATGCACAAAAACTTTGCACAAATGATTTTCAATGATTTTCAATTTTAAAACCGGTAAGCAAGTCAGCTGATGAACTAACTTGCTGGTCAGTTCATTTGTTAACATTGCTTTACAGGGTCAATTTTTTTACCTTCCCAGGAACAAATGATGGGCAAGTGGATCTGAAGGCAGTCTGAAGGCAAGACTTCTGTCTTGGTGTGACTAATTTCTTAATATCTGCTTTTTAGAATAAAATCTCTGGTTTCCACTTAAGAGATAAGAGACAAGTGAGACAATGTGCACAACTTTGTTTTTGTAAGGGTGAACAAACTCTGAGATGCTTTTCTCATGCTGCCAGACATTACTTATATTGCTACTAAATAGATTATAGAGTCTATTTGCCTTTTAATGCAATTCTGCTCAATTTTTCTCCTTTTTCTTCCCTACACCCACCCACACGCATACACGCATACACGCACACACAAACACACACGCACACACAAACACACACGCACACACACTATAAAGTCCTGTACCCCTGCCCCAGAGGAGGATACAGGTCAGTAACCATCATCCCTATCTCAGAGCCAGAGCGCAGCCCAGCAGTAGCCTGTCAGCGCTACATTGCACTTTGTCAGAAAGATCCAGCACACACACACACACACACACACACACAAACACACATTAACAGGCACTTCTCTTTTTTTCTGTTTTTCTCACACACATTAATGGATGATCTGCTCTGGTGATGACAGGGCCATCTCCTTGATGTATTACTATAATAAATTGTGCTAATCAAATGATGCTCACTTTGCAATAAAGCATAAAGAAATGAGAGAAAGAGAGAGGGACATTGCCAGTGAGACAGAGAGATATGGCTGATGAATAATCTATGGGTCACACTGTCTGGCCAGCCTTGGGGCTGAGGTAAGACTGTTATATGGGAATCATGTCTGAGGCTTTCTGCACCCTGCCACTGCAGCAAATCGAACACAGTCTCTAAACACAGTTCTGATATTGAATTTTAATGTAATCTAAAAATAGATTAGACAAACCTGCAGTACTGAGGGCTAGTCAAGCCCTGGTGTATGTTCAGATTGCATTACACAATAAAGTGGATATATACCATGAACATAATTATTACACTGTAATTTTTTTATATAGCAAAGTAAATGCGTGAACATGTAATGTTATCCAAAGAAAGTTAAGCTCTGGCTCCAGTTTAATGTGGGATCCATGATAGTGCATTTAGTTAAGATTAAATGCCAGGGTCATTATTTACAGTCCCCTCTGGGAGTATTGGAATAGCAAGGCCAATTCTTTTGTTTTTGCTATACACATTTGGAAACATTTGAGATCAAAAGATGAATATGAGACGATAGATCAGAATTTAATTTCCTGATATTTACATCTAGATGTGTTAAACATGTTCTAAAAACCATTTTGGGTGAGCAAAAGTATTGGAACAGATGGTCTTAAAGGAAATTAAAGTAAATAACACTTAATATTTAGTTGCATATCTCTTGCTTACAATAACTGCATCAAGCTGGTGACCCACTGATATCACCAAACTGTTGCTTTCTTCTTTTGTGTTGCTTTTCCAGGCCTGTACCACAGCTTCTTTCAGTTGTTGTTTTTTTAGGGGATTTCTCCCTTCAGTCTCCTCTTCAGGAGGTGAAATGCTGTTCAGTTGGGTTAAGGTCTGGTGATTGACTTGGTCAGTCTAAAACTTCCACTTTTTCTCTGATGAAGTCCTTTGTTGTGTTGGCAGTGTGTTTTGGGTCATTGTCTTGCTGCATGATGAGGTTCCTCCCAATTAGATTGGATGCATTTCTCTGTAAATTGGGAGACAGAATGTTTCTGTAGTCTTCTGAATTCATTCTGCTGCTACCATCATGAGTTACATCATCAATTAAGATTAGTGAGTCTGTTCCAGAAGCAGCCATTCAAGCCCAAGCCATGACACTACCTCCACAGTGCTCGACCGATGAGATTGTATGTTTCGGACCATAAGCAGATCCTATTTATTTGAACTGTTTTTTGAATTAGAAGTTTATACTCAGGCTTTTTAATTAGAATGGCTTTTTGAATTAGATGTTTCAAAGATATAGTGCTGATATATCCATAGCACGTCCATTATAGGTGTCTATAGATGCCGTCTGTAGGGAGGGGCATTTGGTCATTGATGCCCCTACCCAAAATCTAAAGCTGAAGGGGCAAAGCCCACCAATCCCAAGCAAATATTATGACATTAATTAATATAATATCCTTTAAGTTATTTAAATTCTCCACTTAATCTTGAATCGATGACTGAGGCATTTAATTCAGAGTTTAAATGGCTTGTTTTTTATAGTAATACTGCAATCTAATATACTATAATATTATGTATAAATGACCACAAGATGTTTTTTGCAGCCAGCTTTAGGAGCAGGCTGACTTTTAGGGGCTTGGTAGAGTATTAATTATTTGTCATGCCAACTCCGGAATCAGTGTCAAACTACAATTCCCAAAGTACAGTGCAGCCTACAAACATGGCCACCAAAGACTACAACTCACAGCCATTACAGACATTCTCACGTTCACATTCACCTGATTACTGATCACACACCTGGACTCAATCACAAGTCACAGTACTTAAGGGCTCTCACTCCACTCACTCACTGTGAAGTATATGTTCTGTGTTTCTATACCAAGCCTTTGTTTACTGACTGGCTTTCTGGGTTTTTGATCTAGTTTCTGGTTTTTTTGTCTTGCTCTTGCCTACCCTAGTTCATGTTGTTTCCTGATCTCCTGACCCTTGCCTGGACTTTGACATTGCTCCTGGATTACGTTTTTGTTTGCTAATTCTAATAAAGCTCTGTATACCTGCACCTACATCCGTATCTGCCGTTATGACATTATTACTATAGTATACCAAAGGTTCAAGCCCAAGGCTTGTGTAAACTCCCTTCCCAAACTATGAAAGGGGAGAAATTCATATCCCCTCTTTCAGACTGCTCCACTTGTTCTGTGCCAGCATCAGTGCACTGATTTGGATGCACATTTTACACTGGTGAGGTTTCAGATTATTAGACTGCATGCCTACATGAGCTATATGAGGCGAGGTTTAGGGCTGAATCGTATATGAGGGACATGTGGGGTAATAGCACTGGCAGTGAAGATGGTTCTCAGTAGTGGGAGGTTTGACATCACTGAGCTCAGAAACACAGGAGGAAGCAGACACAAAGAGATTGGGAGATCACTGAAGGTGACCCTCAGCAGCCTGATCAGTTAGGCTCTCTCTCACCCTGTCTCTTACCATCTCCCATCTTTTTTTAACACAAGAGAGAGAGAGAGAGAGAGAGAGGTCAGAAAAAAGGGGGAAGGATAATTCAGTAAGGAATTGGGAGTTTATGTTCTTGCATACCAATCCTAATGTAACATTCCTAAACCAGTTATAAACCAGTATGTCCACACACTTATTGAATTTCACTATTTGTGCTCATATTGCTATGAAATAGATAATAATTTACCGGGGGTTGGTATTATCTAAATAATAACTAAAGTCCAAATGCAATGTTATATGTTGTCAAATTTTCTGTTTTAAAATACATAGACATGCTAACTTAGCACTTAGCTAGCATATCTACTGTTCCTTTCAAACAATTTCATGACCAATTAAATGTTGGTGCATGATATAAAAAAATTCAAAAATAATAAGATTACTTTTACTGCTTTTATTTTCAATAGAGGGTGGAAGCCATCTTGTTCAATTAAACAAATTTTGCAGCAATATATTTAAAATATAAAAATATACTACACTCTTAATAGATGTTTATTTCAGTGCTTGCCATTTTCTCATTCATATAAATAAATAATGAATAAATAAATTCATGTATTAATCTTTTCTTTTTTCCTTGACAGAAAAGGAAAAACTCTATTTCCTTCTTCATTCCACATTTTCTATCCCTGATTTTTGTCAGATTAAACGCAGCTGCTGTTGTTTAAGGCGATAGTCTGTTTGCTATTTATAAACACCATATCAGACACTTCTACTCCTCAAGAAAAATCTGGTAATCTTGGAGGCATAAACTATACCCAGGTAATTTGAATAAACTGAATGGCACACCCAAAAAATTTACTTAAGCATGCATGTAACCCATCTATGAATGGGTACTTTTAAGAGAACAATTTTTCATGAAACCTATCTACCATTAAAGCTTAACACAATGGTAATTGTAAGCAATGACATAAGAAATATATTTACTCATATAGCAGACAATTTTACCCAAATTAAAATTGAACTGAGGAGTTGAAGGTCAATGTCCTTGCTCAAAGTATTAACCTGCCAATCACCTGCCCAGAGCCTTAACCCGCAAAACTACCATTATTAAGAACATTTCGTTTTGAAACTAAATATTTCATTAATTCATTCATTTATTCATTCATTCACTTTATCCTGATCAGAATCATATCTAGTGGCAATTTAGGGTAGCCAGTCCACTTACTGGTATGTTTATGAGAGGTAGGAGGAAACTAGAGAACCTGGAGGAAACCCATGCACGCAGAGGGTGAACATAGTGTCTTTAAAAATGAAAACAAAAAAAAAACAACTCTTACGAGGCTTTCCTCCCATATTTTACTACATTAACATCATCAAACCTGATCTCAAATCTAAAGTACAATGTAAAGTGGTTTTCAGTGCACTACACACACAAATGCAGGATTCAACAAGCTTCAAGTGTTTCATCTCCATCACTCTCTCTCTCTCTCTCTCTCTCTCTTTTTGTCTCACACACACACACACACACACCACTCAACAACCCACACATCTACTTCCCGAGGACACAACATAACCAAAAGAAACATGGCCACTATAATGTGATGTTGCATATCACATTATTACAAAGCAGCTTACATCACATGCAGCAATAAAGTAACTTAGACAATACTCAAAATTAAATTTATGCTCAAGCTCCCACCAAGCAGTCTGACTACCACAGCTGCAAAATTATCTGCCAATACCATTCCATTTGGAGAGGTAACTTGTAAGAAATCTATGTAACAAGTGCTGATGAAAGACAAATATTTTTAAACTGACACTGGAAATTAGCAATGTACAAAACTTTGTTTGAGAGTCAGCACCATGTCAGCTTCATTTGGACAGATAATGGACAAGGTAGTCAAGGCGTAATGTTTCACTTATTACGATTCAGGATTTGAAGTCTGTGTGGACCCCGGATAGAGATGGAAACTATTTTGGTATACACCAAACATTTTGGTACACACTCTGCCCATGTCCTGATGCAAATAGATAAACTCTGGGTTATTGATCAGAAGATCAGGGTTCAAGCCCCAGCACCGCCAAGCTGCCGCTGTTGGCTGACCCTGTGCTCTGACCCCAACTTCCTAACAACCAAGGATATGTGAAAAAAGAATTTCACTGTGTTGTAAATGTATATGTGACAAATAAAGGCGTCGTCTTCTTCAGAAGGTGTACACATTTTAGCGTGACGTCCTGCTTGGATTCTTTAGCATCTGAAATTAAGAATTCACAGTGTGGGGTTGCTTCCGGCTACGCTGGCATTAACTTCAACACTAATGCCAACACTCCTGTGAGGTATGCCACCTTAAAATGACCAGTCAGCTTACCTGTGCACTGCCCAAGCCAGCAGATTCGCGAAAACCATGTGAGAGAACAATCACCATGTGTGAAAAACCCCTGCTCGTAAATATTCCCTCCCACCCACATAAAATTCTTATTTTGGCTCATATTTTCAGGTAAACATCATATTTTTTTCAACAACAAGCTTTACAGTGTGTCAGTGTTGAATTGAAATCCTTTATTCAAAGCTACAGTGTGTAGGATATTAAAAATGAAAAACTGTACAATAAGAATTTCCTGCGGTGCTGAGTCGTCCTGACAGTCATGTAATAATAAATCACATTCATCACTATGTCGGGGTGTTGGGTCTGTGAAGAGTTGTCCGGGTGTTCCTCTCCTTTCTTCCTCAAGTCATCTCAAATAGTTTTTCCTTGCCACTGTCACCTCCAGCTTGTTCGTTAAGGAACTAAATTTATCTGTACATAAGGATTTCTTTAAAGCTGCTTCGTGGTAATATCTGTTGTTAAAAGTGTTACGCAAATAAAAGTGAATTGAACTGAATTGATTCATCTAACAGTCCTGGAGATGCTCAGAGTTTCAGGGTAAACCAACACATTTTCACTTCAACCAAAACTTTTGTTTCAGCTAGCTAGCTGCTGTTACGTGAACAGTTTGTTCTGTAGGTTATCTGCTGTTTCTGATACCGCAGAATTTGCAAATTTACGCTGCGGCAGGTTGTCAATGCTCAGGCACTGCTGCTGGATCAGGCAGACACAATAAGAGACAACCAGCTGATGGTAGCTAAAAGACCTTGTCAATCTTGTATGTTTTTTGCTGATTCATCTGGTACTCTGCATACAACCATAATAAATAGTCTGTCATTGCACTATTTTTGTCATTGCTATTTAGGTATACTGCTTACTATACTACTAAAAAGTGTGTTTTTGTGGGTTGGGACACAATGTTTAATTCTGAATGTGTGTGTGAAATTAATGCACACAGTGGAAGAAGAACACAGCACAACTTACATTATGAAATGTTCTGCAAGTAGCTTGCAGTAGCATTTGTTTTTACCTGAGAGGGCAAAATTCCAAAATCTTATATCTTGTAGATTTAAGATCGCAATTTAAAATTATTTTAAAAATTAAATACTTAAATTGCTCATACACTCCACTATGCTACAGGAAAAAATGTATAGCCATGACTTGTGTTACATACTGTACTACAATTGTAGTCTGCTGTTTTTCTTTTCTCCTTCTTTGGTGTGAAATATTTCCACACAGTTGATATGACAGCAACTCCCACACATGCTGAAGAGCTAGCTACTCACAGTTGTTTATGTCACTTAGTGACTGTTCTTTAGCGATTGTTCTTAATTGTTTCTTTAATTTTTCATTATTTTCATATCATCTCAATATTGTATCAGTGCCATTTCTGCTGAACAAAAATCACAGCACCTCATGGGTGCCACAGCAGGCATATTCTTCTTCTACCAGTTCTCATAGACATTGTGTGATGGAGAGAACAAGCTGGATTTTAGCCTGATTTTGCTCAAATGAGGCTAAAGTGTACTCTCAAGTATATTGTCATTAACAGATATATGGATAACACACTAATATTTTCAAAGTATAGTTCACAGTAAACTATAAAATGTCACAAGTTACCAGTCTAGAAGAAATTACACAAGTAGTACACTGATTACGATGGCACTTTAGGGCCATAGTCTTAAAAATAATAATACAAGATTTCAAGAACAAAATCATAATATTTTGAGAATAAAGTTGTAATATTTCAAGTTAATAAAAAAAAAAAAAAGGTCTGATAGCATATATGATATTTTGAGATAAATTGTAATATTTTGAGAAAAATGTGATAATACTATGAGGAAAACAGTCACAATATTTTGAGAATAAATCATAATACTATGACAAAATTTATCCATCGATAGCCTTGAAAGTGACCACAGCCTGCAATTTCTTCTCCTCTAAGCTCATGTGGTACTTTCTTCTAAATAGACACAATTTTTGCAGTTATTTCAAAGTTCTAATACTAATAATAAACTGATTCTTGAGTTCCTGCTTTCCTAATACTGCTCTCCCCATTATCATAATCACCGGAGGCTGTTTTGGAATTGGAAAGTTCATTTATTTTTGAACACATTGCTGCATCTGCCAGTAAAGCTTTTCTTTTCTTTTCTTTTCTCATGCTTTCTCCACACCACCTTTCCACTTGCTCTCCATTGTTATCTAGTCTACATACAGTCTACATACAAGTTTTTTCTCATAATGCTTCAGTACTTTCCAGCATTTTCTTTAATGTATTGATAAAAACAAATTCAGTCTGCCTCACAGTTTCATCTGCTGTAAGTTCAATCTGTACTTTAAGTAGGTAAATGTTTACTGCCATATTAATAGCATCAAAGTACAATGTAACACCACCACCAGGGCCGGATTTTGGGGGTTGCTGGGTTTGGCTTCATGCCCTGAAATTTTCCTAACACTCGCCTCTGGACCTTTTTTTTTTTTTTTCCCCCCATCAAGTACATTAATTATTCACATATTATAATACAAGTATATGATATATATATATATATAGATAGATAGATAGATAGATATGCACCCACAATCAACACAGGCTAAATCCAGCCCTAAAAACCATGATTATTAACACCCATGCTTGTTGTAAGTAAAATTATAGCTAATCCAGCTGTAATGGGTTTGGGGCTACATTACTCACTGGTGGCATGAATCGTACTCTGTAACCTAATTAGAATCATGACGAGCTGTAAATGGCTCATTATGTATAAGCTTGATATTCTTCATCTTCTATAGAATGCAGCAGTTTTCATTTACATTTATAGCATTTGGCAGACGCCCTTATCCAGAGCGACTTACATTTATCTTATTTATACAACTGAGCAGTTGAGGGTTAAGGGCCTTGCTCAAGGGCCCACCAGTGGCAGCTTGGTGGTGCTGGGGATCGAACTCATGACCTTCCGATCAGTAGCCCAACGTCCTAACCACTGAGCTACCACTGCTCATGCTCATCTTCTAAACAGAGCAGTGCATAGTTCCCTATCAGAAACACATTCACACAGAGACAGACAGTCACAACAAACAACCCAAGTGTAGTCTACTTCATCCATCCTCCTTCATCCAAAGAACACAGTCCACAGATGGCTCACTGTCTAAGAAAACCCCAGCACTACATCAGATCTGACAGATTTCTCTCTTTTTTCTTTCGTTTTCTTTCCTACACCACAACACCTGCCACTAGAATAATCTAACATCTGACATCAAATCCTAATTAGCCTGCAAACCATGTGCTGCTATAGTTCCTCAGTAACCATATTTGAATTTTCTGTTGCTAGTATATCTCAGCAGTTTCATTTCACAAAGAAGCTTGTCACAATATGGGATTTTGAAGCACTGACAGACTTATATAATCCCACCTGGGCAGTTTAGTGGATTTCCACATGACTCAGTAAAAGCCGTGTCTAATAATGCTGTTGGGCAACATTGAACCTTGCTTCCATTTCAAGCTAAAACATTATGACAGGGAATATAACAGAACACAAAAAGCACTGCAGTCTCCTTCCTTTTTTCGATTACTTGGAACAATAAATTCTCTTTACAAATTAAACTACTCCTTTGTGCATTGCAGCTGTTAAAAAAACAACTGTGCAAGCAGAAATGTTAAATTACTTTTGGTGTAAATAGGGTAATCAACCCTGTAAACGAGTCTTTCCCCGTTCAGCTTAAATTCTGTAAACCCCCGAGCGAATAAGTGTCAGATGATTTAGGAAGCTGTTGTGTTTTCAGAATAGTACACGTATACACACACACACACACACACACACACACACACACACACACACAAAGTGAAGTAGCCTAGGGGCTTGTATCAATACTGCTGAGTTGGCAGTAGAGTGACTGCTCCATCACCCCTGTTAATGAACACTAGTGCAGCTTTGCAGCAACCAACCCAAAGCATTTACCACACAGGTCTTCTTAAATATAGGTCTTCCCTTTTCTTTTTTTTAATTTCCCTGGTTTTAATCTAAGGATTCTAAGGATACAAATTTCCTGTGTTATCTATGTCTGCTGGTGTTTTCACCTTTTCCATGAACAGATGTTCAGAGAAGCCTAAATGAGAAGAATATGCATGTGTAATGCATAAATGCTTTACTACAACTTCTTCTAAATATCAAACATTAGTGTATCTGTTTTAAAGTAAGATTTATATAGTATAATTACATATTAACTGACAGAAATTTTAAACTATATTAAGGGCATAGGGCAGCAAGGTGCCGCACTGGATAGTGTGCCTGCTTCACAGCTCCAGCGTTTCCACTTTGAAACTGAGCTCAAGTTACTGTGTAATGTGGAGTTTCACATGTTCTCTGGGTTCTCCAGTTTCCTCCCAAAACATGGCACTGTCAATGCAAAATTGCCCTTAGATGTTAATGACAGTGTGAATTAGTGTGTATGGTGCCCTGCGATGGACTGTTGCAATGTTCGTGCTTTGCACCCACCGTTTCCGAGTTCAGCTTTAGATCCGTCGCAACACTGACCAGGATAAAGCAGTTTCTGAAAATGAATAAATGAATGAATGAAGCTGTGCACCTGTCTCTAACAGAAGAACAGAAAATAAATGAATAGTGAATACAGATTAATGTCCCATTTTTGCCTATCATATCCTAATGAAAAGATGGGGGTGCTGACTCTTTTTCTCATAGGTTATTACTAAGCCATTCATAATTTTTCATGTGAAAAATCTAAGCTGCTAAAAATAGCCTAAATATGAAATGCACACACTGCAGCAATTAAGAGATGAAAGGAGATGAAAGGAGTCTATCACCAGTTTTGCAGGACAGGCTTCCTGTAGCTCCACCCATAGTCACAAGCTGTTATATAGATAGCCTCGAGCTGCACTTGAGGTCTGACATGTGAACAAGGTGGGAAGAAGAAAGGAGGAATGATGGCAATATGATGATGGGCTGCTCATATGGTCACTTTGTGACTTTGTTTATGGTCTCGTCCTGCATGTGCATGCACACAATAAAGTGAGAACAAGTGAAAGAAAACTCCCATTACAGCATCCTGCCAATTTTATGATGCATCATTTGTCATAAACAGCCCCATGTATCCCTCCATCTTATCCCTATACACCCAAATCACTCTCACACTCACACACACATCTCATTTTCTTGCTTTGTCCCTAATTTTAGTTGTTAACCCTCAGGGCTGAGATGAAACAGTGGGGCTACCAGCCTCCCGCTGAAGACTCTAATTATGTAATTTCATATGTTCATTTTAAGAAGATAAGAAGGTAAGAGTTGGGAGACTTCTGACTCATGTTTCTGCATAACAATGAGGATGAAATGGGAGACAGACAGCAGCTCAGTGGAGAGAATTACTGCACAGGGCTTTTACGCTGAGCTCAGCTCGCTATGGTGAACTCTTCTATGCAGTGTCTCACCCTCTGCAAGCCATTTCAGTGTTTTACTGTACCCTCTGTACTTTCTGGCAGATCTACTGGAGGGGTGGCATGTGACAGCTGCCACCTCCTCCATGGTGCTTACCACCCTAACTGTCATCCCACTTCCATAGCCTCTAAAATATATGGCATATTTTATTAAAAACAAAATGATTATACTGCCAAAAATCCTGAAATGGAGATAAGAACTGTAAGAAAAATCCATTATTCATGTGGAGATTTAGCTTTCTGTCTAGCTAATGTTTTGGTTAGAATGTTTAAGATGGCTGACTAATGCTACTGTAGAAGCTAAAAGGTATGAACTAAAACCATGCTGAAAAACAAGTAACTGCCCCTCAGTCATTCAATCAACCAATTAACCAAATTTAATTGATAATCAGGTCTTAGACTAGACACACCCAGGCTTGATTACTGCCAGCCCTGGATCTAAACACCGCTTAAATAAAATCTTTCCTGAAATATGAAGTAGGCTAAAATATCTCAACATGCAGCACACTATGCTACAATCAAAGGAGAATCTGTAAGAGAAGAGAAAGAAAGTTATTGAAATATATCAGTCTGGAAAGGGTTCTAAGGCTCCGGGACTCCAGTGAGTGTCATTATCTCCCTACCAAATCGTGAATCTTCCCTACCAAAATTCCTCCAAGAGGGTACTGACAACACAAAACAGTCACAAAAGAACCCAGACAAACATCTAAGGAACTGCAGGCCTTGCATGCTTCAGATAATCTCAGCGTTCATGATTCCACCATTAGAAAGAGACTGGGTAAAAATGGTATCCATGGAAGATTTGCAAGGGGAAAACCACTGCTAACCAAGAAGAACATAAAGGCTTGTCTTGCACTCGCCAGAAACACCCTGACGACCCCTAAGCCTCTTGGGATAATATTCTGTGGACTGATGAGTCAAAAGTGGAATTTTTTGGAAGAAATGGGCCCTGCTGCATCTGGTATAAAACTAGCACTGCATTCCACAATAGGAACATAATATCAACAGTCAAACATGGTGGTATGGGGCATGCGGATGCTTTGCTGATTCAGGGCCTAGGACACTTGCCATAATTTATAGAACCATGAATTCTTCTCTCTTCCAGAAAATCCTGAAGGAGAATATCCAGTCATCAGTCTATGATCTGGAGCTCAAGTGCAGTTGGGTTATGCAGCAAATCAATGATCCAAAGCACAAGAGCAAGTCCACCTCTGAATGGCTCAAAAGGAGCACAGTTAAAGTTCTGGAGCAGCCTGACTTGAATCCAATTGAGATGCTTTGGCACAGGCAGGTCATGCTCAAAAGCTCTCCAATATGGTTGAATTAGAGCAAATCTGCATAATAAATTAAGTGATTGTTTAAAACTGTGTCTTGTGTTTCATCATGTCCTTGCTTTATATTATATTTTGTATGAAGATTGGAAACTATTCAGTGTGACAAATGTGCAAAAGTAGAGGAAATCAGGAGGGGGCTGATACTCTTTCATGGCACTGCATCTAATCAGCCAATCATGTGACAGCAGCGGAAAAAAAAAACAACTTCCAGTGAGTGGCAGTTCCCCAAGCAGAAATGCCTGGTTGGTGTGAGAAGTCAGCGAAGAATGGCTAGACTGGTTTGAGGTTACAGGAAGTCTATAGTAACTCAAATAAGCACTCTTTACAACTGTGGTGAGTAGAAAAGCACCTCAGAATGCACATCAGAGCTTAAAGTGGATGGGCTACAACAGCAGAAGACCACATCAGGTTCCACTCCTGTCAGCCAAGAACAGAAATCTGAGGCTACAGTGGGCACAAACAAAACTGGACAGTTGAAGAAAATGTTACCTGGTCTTTTTCAAATCTTCAGATGTCCTTAAACCAGCCTGTCTGGCACCAACAACCATGCCACGTTTAAAGTCACGGAGATCACACTTTTTCCCCATTCTGATGTTTGATGTGAACATAAACTGAAGCTCTTGACCTGCATCTGCACAATTTTATGCACTGCGCTACTGCCACATGATTGGCTGATTGGATAACTGCATGAATGTGCAGGTTGAATGTGTTCCTAATAAAGTGATCAGTAAATGTATATTCTGTAAAGCACACTTGATTAAAGTATTTGTATACTGCTTTTTAGCAATGTGACTGTCCCGGTGTGTGTTATTGTATGCTATGTCACTGGCTGTGTCCTAATGTGTTGTACACACCAATATTAGAATAGCAGCACATTGTTCTATTCAAATGGCCTGTGATAAAGTGACCTTGCTCAGACCGCTTCTCCCCTCTTGTGTCCAGTGCCTACTAAATAATGAATTGCCACCAACACTGCTCCAAAGAGAACGTTCGATCCCAAGGTTAGCAAATAAAAAGAAAGGTCAACATGCAACTAATTAAAGAAACATCAAAAAGCAATCAAAAAAGTGTCACAGAGTTAAAGGACTTTTTATTGTATTGGAGTCAAAAACATGCTACAGCTTAATGTTCTCGGCTGGCAACTAGTGAAGTTATTACTACACTGATTACGGTTAGTCTCTGTCTGGTGACCTTCGTCTGGGTCTGCAGGCTCCGAGCTGTTGCCGATTACACTCGGGTCATTACCAAACACACCACAGCATCTGAGACGCCCCAGACTGCAGTGATGAATGACTCTGTAATGCTGAATCAAACTCCATTGGGTTTAACAAATAACAAGGCTCAGATGTGAGTGCACATTTCAGATAGAGCTTTCTTACTGGAAAACAGCCTGTGTCTAAGATATCTGTTTGGATTTTTCATTCTTACACAATCATGCTTTCTTGGTCCACCTACCAATTATGGGTTCCTGAGTTGGCTGGGAACTAAACATGCTCTGAGGCTCTTCCTCTCTTCATGAATATTCAACCACAGCCCTGTGTCCACCTGATGTTTGGCTCTATGCCTAGAAGCTCCATGCCATACCACTGCCTACCCATAGTGAGCAAATGTGCATAGGGCAAGAAGCGGAGACATACAGTACAGACACAAAACAAGAGCAATGTCATAGTTTGATTGTAACGCTGTTTTCATCTATTTCTGTCCCTCACTCTTACTCTCTTTTGCTTTATTTTTTTTTAAACAGTGCTTTGCTGGAGGGCACAACACTCAACACTTTAGAGCCTATTCTTTTCCCACTTCTGCCGCATACACATGCACACACACGCACACACACATGCACCCACACGAAACAGTCACACACACATTCTCACACACCTAAGCAGAGTCACACAAACACAAATCATTTGCTGCATCCATTGTGAAGACAGTGACACTGTGTCAGTGACTGTTTCCCCACAGCTGACCTATAGATCCAAATAAACACGGATGACCTGTAGGTCACAACATGATGTCCTCCACACACAGACAATTCATAGGTCAAGATATGTCCAGAGATACTAGCTGACTGATCCATATTCCTCACATAAAGGACATTTTGGTAATAGGCAGAAACAATGTGGGTAAGACAGCCATCAATCATAGGAAACCTCACCATCACACCCACATGTGCTTGTTGAACATCCCATTCCAGATTTATTCCCCCTTTGCTGTTATAATAAGCTCCACTCTTCTGGGAAGGCT
>CM075021.1:3498944-3509541 GCA_037576675.1 Pangasius sanitwongsei | reverse complement strand
GGTTGAGGTCAGGGCTCTGTGCAGGACACTCGAGTTCTTCCACTCCAACTTTGGCAAACCATGTCTTCATGGAGCTCTCTTTGTGCACAGGGGCATTGTCATGCTGGAACAGGTTTGGGCCTCTTATTTCCAGTGAAGGGAAATTGTAAAGCTACAGCATACAAAGACATTCTATACAATTGTGACTCATGTGCTTCCAACTTTGTGGCAACAGTTTGGGGAAGAACCACATATGGGGGTGTGATGGTCAGGTGTCCACACACTTTTGACTATGTAGTGTATTATAGCGTATACACATATTGTCTCTGAAAAATCTGAAACTAGACTCTGATATGGAGCATTGACCTCAGTTTCAGGAACTACATGCCTTGTGAATTAATATGTATTATGCAGAAAAACCCAGAACACCAGGACAGAATTTGCTTTACTGATTGCTATCTATATGCCATAAAGAGCCAAAGCCAGAGCAGATCTCATTCGGATAGCTGGATGAAAACAGCTTCTACTGATGTTCAAGGCAAGTGGATGAACCTCTGCCTGTGTCTTTCTCAGTCTCAGATTTTCTCTCTCGATTCTCTTTGCGCCAAAGCAATAAAGCAGACAACAGTGCAACTCTGGATTGCCAGTCTACTTTAAAAAATAAATAAATAAATAAAAAAATGCTGACAGAATCTGCAAGGAGTCATCTGAACTTTAGGATTACAAAACTTTTCTTTTACAAAACTGAAACTGAATGAAATCATCACCCTTGCTTGTTAGAGTTTGTACAAATTGTTCCACGATGTTCAGAAAATTATAATTATTGTTGTAGCAGGAACATGATAATCAATTTTTAAGGGGTAATTAGGACAATCCAATAAATTCTCCAACCAGGCCTTTTGTTAAAATAATTTTATTCCAAATATATTTGTTATAATGAATGCTTGCTGATGTCTTGCAGTAATTCTAATGCTGTAATGAGTTCAGTGACCTGCTGACTCTATCTGCGTCAACTGATAAGCTGTTGATTCAAGCTGACAGATGACGTGCTTTTTACATTTGAATGTCTGTCAGTCCGACTGAGGATGCGTATAGGGCAATAAATGGACCTGACGGATGAAAAGTATTCCCTCTCAGCTTAGAAATCAAAAGGAGTGGAATCTGATTGGTGCAACTCCATTCTCAGTCAGTTTGATTTGAACCCAAAGGACTAAAGCCAGTTTGGTGCAGGACTAACATTTCCAGCCAATATCTTAGAATCAACTACACAATAAAGCATTCAGGAGCAACCTATCACAACAGCTTTGTGATTCATTGTCCTAAATCTGCAATCACACATCACCCTTACATCTGGAGCGTCCACATGACTCCCCCATCCGCTCTGTATGCACCAGCAAGGCTCAGCTATGTAGCTTTCACCGCACCAGAGGTCATGAGATACATCATGCTTGTATTAAAATGCATACCTGCACCTCGACAAGCAGCACAGCAAACAAAAAAACACCTTGAGACATTTGTCTTTGGGTGGATTACTGGTTGAACTGTGTAGATTATATAGTTTAGTTTCATATTAAGGATTGGTCATAGGTGACATCCTTAAAGGACACCACTACCTGTCTCAGAATATTAAAAAGGGTGTATTTACCTGTGTTTAGCAGGGAATGTTTTGAAATGTATAAGAAAGAAAGAGATTTTCTTATGTGTCTGAATTCATGCATAAGACAAGCTATGAAAAGACGCCTCTGTGTTTATGATCATGCGTACACACATCACTTGAACACAATCGGGATAGTCAATTTATATGTAAATCTGAGGCATAACATCCTAATTCCAAGATGCTAAAAAAAGAAATGTGGGCGTATCCTGCAAAAAGGCAAAATCACCCCCAAGCACAAGGTCAAAGTTTTCCCACAACTCTCATGACATAACTGATAGGTCATACAGAAGAAGCTTTGACAAGCAACTAGAACTGATAAAGAATATTTATATCACATTCGGAAATGCAAACTATTAAACTGATATCATTTTTTGACTATTTTGACTATTAATTCATGGCATACACTATTTGACCATTTAGTTTATTCAAGATCATGAAGAAACAACAGTAAAACCTAATATACCGAATATCATGTTACTGTAAAATTAGATTTGTCTTCTTCATATTCTTCATACATGCAAACTTTTGTGCTGAACTGTAACAGATAGGCAGGCAGACAGACAGGCAGACAGATGCAGGAAAAAAAATCTGTATTTACCATATACAGTATAATGCAAAAGCATTTATTAGACTAGACAACTGCAAATAATGAGAAGGAGAGAGAGATTAAAACAGGTGTAGGGAACGAAATGACCCACAAATGTTAAAGTGAATATGGCATGAATTATCTAGTATTTACTAAAGTCCAATAAGCACAACACACACCGACAGCTGAAGAAATTGTTTCCACTTAACAATCAGCCAAGACATGTTTGTGCCTGACGTTGGTTTCTTTAGTTTTTGCACTCGAGCTATAAAGAGAATGAAGCTAACAAGTGATGGAAGTCTGTCTCACCCCACATCTTTTCCATAAATTACCCCCATTCCATCAATTCACATTTAGTTCTTATTTAATATCACACAAACATGCTGATGTGTTTAAGACAGTAGCTTTAGGGTAACCTTAGCCTAATCTATAATAAAATGTCATCATGTAGTGGACAGCCAGAACACTTTTTTCCTCTAGTGCAGTAGGAACAAATTCGTTTCAACTTATAACACTGACGCAGTAGGCTGGCATGCTAGATCAAAGATGCTGAGCAAGTGTAACATTATGTAGAAAGTTAACAACATGTCTGTCCAGAAATTTGAGGTTCTTCTTTTGTTTTGTTTCGGGATGCAATTACTTTTACAACATCAGAAGTAACAAACAGTTTTACTGCAGGTAAGCATGACAGTACACACACACACACACACACACATTTGGGGGCCAGAAAGAAAGAGAGAGGAGTTATTATTGCTGTAGTGTGATAGTGTAGCAGATGAGGTCTGATCGGATTACATAATAGGAGAGAAATTACACTCTTCATAACCACTTAAAAATGATATAATTAGACCACAACTCCCCGCAGACACAGCAACACCAAAACGTCAGAGCAGCTAATCATGAGAGAGAGAGAGAGGGAGAGAGACAGAGAGAGAGATGAGCTGTGGAACAAAGATGGACTGTTCTACGGTTTGCTTTCCAGCATTGACAGAGTAGTCTGAGATGGTGCTAAATTCATGTCTAAAAACTACACATCACACAACCCAGATCTGGAGGATCACAGCATTGCATAGCTTATTACTCTACTTAATTTAAGATTTAACTGTCGTCAATTACCAAGGTCTTTGCAAGCTTAATTCAGTGTACATCTGTGCACGGCTATCACCTTTTTCTACAGCAGATCTGTAAATGTTAAGTAAACTTTGGCATGACAAATCCTCCCTCTTTCTCTCTCTCTCTCTCTCTCTCTCTCTCACACACACACACACACACACACACACCAAGCTGCATGTGAGCAACCCAACTCTATTGGAAACAGAAGATACATGTTTTTAGATTTATTCCCCCTTTGCTGTTATAATAAGCTCCACTCTTCGGAAAGGATTTCCACTAGATTTTGGAGCGTGGCTGTGGGGATTTGTGATCATTCAGCTACAAGAGCATTAGTGAGATCAGACACTGATGTTGGTGAGGAGGTCTGGGATGCAGTCAGTGTTCCAGTTCATCCCAAAGGTGTTCAGTGGGGTTGAGATTAGGGCTCTGTGCAGGACACTCGAGTTCTTCCACTCCAGTTTTGGCAAACCATGTCTTCATTGAGACATGATTTCATGCACAGGGGCATTGTTATGCTTGAGCAGGTTTGGGCCTCATAGAAAATACGTTTTTGTTCTTTTGAAAACATCCTGTGTTGTTGTTGATATGAGGTTTCTGCAAAACCATGGAAGATGAGAAGTGGGTATCCTCAACCCTCTTGACCCCAGCTCCTCTGAGAGTGACATTTGAGATCAAATTAGCGATCTGAATAATGTGATAAAGTGATCTGGGTGTTGTAAGTCTGATAAAGAGCCAGAGCCTCTCTCAACCCTAATGAGAATTCATTAGCTGATCTCTCTTTCCTTGCAGTTTTACACACACACACACACACACACACACACACACACAGGAAAATGACTTAACTGGTTGAGATTATTATGGCTGGCTTATATAAACTAGACACACAGCAAAACCCCCAGTGTTACATGAACACCTACAGTGTAAACTTATGTGTTCAACTGTACTACATACATACAAACACTGCTGAAAAAAAAAAAAAAAGTAGACATGGTACATCATTTCAGTTTGAGATATAGCCCAAGTATAATACCCTACAAAGATCATGTGCATTTGGGCTTAAAATTATAAAGGCCTATTGATGTTATCAAATTAATTATGTCATGATATACTTTTGAGTATCATGAATATTGTCCGTACTTTTATAAGTACTGAACAGGCTGACACTTAACAAGCTGATTCCACAAAACATTTTTTTTTTTACTACTGCTTGATTTATTTCTTAATTTATTAGTGATCATTACATATTTGCCCTGTCATACATCATTTAGTGTAATGTGCAGATTGAGACGTATCCCAAGTATAATATTTACTAAATATACATGGTTCTAGTAACGTATTATGAATGTATTATGAAGGAAGAAATATATTTACAGAGTAAAGGTTTACTGGTATTTTTTGCTATTAGGGCTTAATAATTACTATACAGTAAGTGCATTATGTGCCAAACACAGAACGCGTGTTTGAGCGCACGTACACTGTAAAGGAAATTTAGATTTAGTATTAGAAAAGTACTTGTGGTACTTTTATTATTAGTACTTAGTAGAGAAGAGTGAAGTGAGGTAGAAGTGTACGGCCCTACCAGACTGCACGCGTCGCTCACCTTGAAACTTGAAGCCCTCGATGTGCACCCACAGGCAGAGATCCTCAGTGTCGCAGTCGCAGCGCCACGGGTTTCCGCTGAGGCCGAGAGCGCGCAAAGCGGGAAGCGCCACCAGCGTGCTCACGTTGAGCGTCGTCAAGTTGTTGCGGCTCACGTCGAGCACCTGCAGCGCGCTGTTTTCAGCGAAGGCGTCCGGGTGGATCTCGGACAGGCCCGGGTTGTCTGTGAGGCGCAACATGACAAGGCTGGCGAGCGCGCCGAACGTGCGGTCCTCGACGCGCGCCAGCGCGTTGAACGACAGGTCCAAGTAGGCGAGCTTGCGCAGGTTGCCGAACGTCGACTCTGAGATCTCGGTCAGAGAGTTGTTGCTGCAGTCCAAGTACACCAGGTCGGACAGGTAGTTGAGTTGCAGCGGCGGCAGCTCGCCGATGCGGTTGTCGCTCAGGATGAGCTGGCGCGTAGCAAGCGGCAGATCTACAGGGAAGACGCTCAGCCTCTGCCCGGCGCACTGCACCACCAGCTGCTCGTCGCACACGCAGCGCTCCGGGCAGCCGGCACTCAGAGCCGGTGAGGGCGCCGCGCCCGCCGCCACCATCAGCAGGAAGGCGAGCCGCAGGCACTGAACGCTGGCCTCAGCCAACACACGCATGATAGCGCCGGCCGCCTCATCAAGCGCGTGTGCCCGAGCGCACGCGCATCCTTCATGGAGCCCGTGAGGCCGTGTGAAACGGGACGTCGGCGCGAACGAGGGCACTTTGGGGATTTCACAAGAAGACGCGGGTTACTTTGCGTATTTCGCTACCAGTCAGTGTTCACACGAGCACCTTGTGTGCAGCATCAACTGCTTAATTGTTTGGTGTCGCGCGCGCGCGCAGGCACGCACATGCCCACTGTTAAGTCCTGAAGTGACCGTGATCCCGAGTTAATGTAGTCCGCTTTGCTAAATCGTATTCACTTGAAAGTCAGCTGCCGTCTGCCCTCGCTGCAATGTCATGAGAGGTTTCCACGAATTGTCTTCTGCGTCCTCGCCGATGGCAAATTATCTTTGTGTCTTCTGTTTCAGGGTCAGATATCCTCAGAGCAGCTCGTGTAGACAGCCACAGGTAAATTGCTCTGAAGTTGCGACTTGTCGCTTATCTCTCTGCAGCTGTGTGTGTGTGTGTGTGTGTGTGTGAAAACAGGAAAGACAGGGCGAACGGGAGAGACTATCCATGCACTGCTAGTGTCAGTATCGTGTCCCTTTTATTAGCTTGCCTGCGAGTGTATGAAGACCGAACTGTCCGTCTGTCTGCGCTCTTGGGACATAGCGGACACCGACAGTCCTCCAGACTGTAGAACCGGGTCGTTCCCGACGGTGACGCATTCAGGGGTTTGTGACACGCGCTTCCTCAGTCCAGACAAAAGTCCACGTGACGCGAGCGCCTGAGAAAGACAAGGTCCCGTGCAAAGACTTTGGATAATTCGGGTTTCATTCACTTCTAACCTCCTGCGTGTTGGGTAAAAAAATTAAAGACAGAGTCCGTCTGTGGAGGAGCAGGAACCCATCGGCGGGTTTGCCGTCTATCTGCGCTGCATCTGCTGCTCTCTGTAATTTCATTCAGCGGCACGTGCGTCTGTCTGTCATCGCGCTACAGTGTGTGTGCGGTCATCTCAGTCACTGACGCTGTATGTGTGCGGTCATCTCAGTCACTGACGCTGCAACAGAACAGAACAGGAGGGAGAAAGGGAGACAGAAAATGGGAGAAAGGCACAGAGAGAGAGAGAGAGAGAGAGAGAGAGATATGTAGGCTGTTATCTGTTTAGCAATCTAATGTATGACTCTAATGTATGCCTCCCCTCCCAACACTTTTACAAACCTCCACACAAAAGCGTTTTGCACTGTATCACTGGTTGGTGCAGTTATATAACAGACAAAATAGTGCAGTCATTAAAATATTCATACGTAGTCATAATTTAGCCTATGACTAGTCGCCAGGTCCCGGGAAAGTTGCATGGGAAAGCCACAGAGAGACTCTAAGTGGCAGGTGACTCTTAGCTCCTCTGTCATGAAAAAATGATGGCTTCAGGATCAGAGCAAGGTCCTGTAATAGCCATCCCCTGGTTTGGCTGAAAGTTGAGTATAACAGTTACTTTGGAAAGACAAGATAACAAAGACCATGCTCTGCACATTCAAACTTGCTTACTGCATTTGTGTAGCTCTTTATTACAGGATGTGGTGGTCTTCAAGTCTGAGACCACACTGAAAATCTGGGATTTTTTTTTTCATCTAAAATTGGAAATAAACAGAAGGTTTTAGAATTTTGAAATATTGAAAATAAAGAAAGTAAATATTCAATATCTTGAATATTTAATATTCAAGATTCTGCACTTTTTCTAGGTCCCTATTTACATATAAGCAAATTAGTGATATTGACCATGTTATGTGCTTTGTACAAAAGGTCAGATTTTCCTCTTGTCTAATCATTTCTATTGAAGCATGTGATCAGATGACACTGATGGATTGAATCTAAAATGGATCATAAGGTTTTGCACAAACTTGTGGAGTCCATGCCAGCTCGAGTGCACACTGTCATTAAAGCAAAAAGGGGACGTACCAAATACTAATAAACTCTGAAATTCATGTAAACATTTCTAAGATTCTAATTTTCACTCATGTTTTTGTCAGTAATATAATTTGTAATGAAAAGTGTTGTATTAAATTAGAAAAAAAAAAAATGCAAAATAGAAGCGTTTCCACCAGTGGTCTCAGACTTTTGGACCCCATTGTAGCTATGTAAGATTTGTGATATGCATCAAGTAATAAACAATAAAAATTCTCAGTGTAATTCTGAATCCATGCTGAGATGTTCAGCTGGTTTACAAGATTCAATTATAACTTATATTCTAGCAATCAATGAAAAACATTTCCAATTTGTCTTCAAGGTCCATTTAAAAAGTCAAATATAACACGTAGATATTACACATAGACCTCTAAAGCAAGAAGAGCATAAATTAATGCATTAGCCCTCTGAAGAGTTAAAAGCTGCAATTAAACAGTGCTTAGGGTCAGTGGTTTTAGACAGTCCACATATTAGCCGGTCAGTGCACTCGTGGCGGCCCTGGCAGCAGGTGGGTGGTATTCTCTGATCAATGTCAGTATACACCGTACGATTGAGCGCATTAGTGTAACTTTCATCCTTGGGTAGGTGCCAGGGGCTCAGCTTGCAGGTGGAAGGGTGTCAGGTGAGGGTGAGGAGAGAATCTTCATTATTATTTAATACAGGGGTCACCTGTCAGAGGACTTGTTGCACTGCCAGGAACAGGGTGTCCATCCACAGAAAGAGAGAAGGAGGGTGGTTTCTGAGTGGAAAGATCAACGCGATCTACCTAATTTTACTCATAGGCAAAGCTTATAAATTACACAATATAAATGATCAGAGAGATGAATAGTAATATATTCCTACTCTCCCAGAGAATAAGGTAATAAACGATTGTAATGCTAGTCTTTTACATCCCATTGTGGTGTCAAAGCAGCTTGAGAGCAACCTGGATTTATGTCTAACATTAGAAATAGAAAGCTAGTGCCTACTCAGAAGTGTTTTCATGAGGACTCTGCTGCATTACTGTGATCAGTGGTCCCCAAGTCAGCATAAGCTGCTCACAAATAATCTCTGAACATGACAGCAAATTCTTCCCTCATGCTTTAATGGAGCACATCCTCCATCAATCAGACACATCAGACTGGCTCAGGAATGGAGCTTACAGTTTACAGCCTGCTCCCTCACTGCTGTTCTCTGGTTGAGGTTTTATGAGATTTTATGACTTTGTGTCTTTTTTGTGTAATCTTGCAGGCCAGAACTCTAGATTTACCAATAAACATGGCCTACTTTCACCCTGAAAAACAGCCAACCAAAAAAACTGTCGGCTTCTTTCAGTCCAGTGAATATGTCTTACTCTGAAAATCTCAAGATATTCAATGAGCTTTCCTTTGGAACCTGACATATTACACACATGCAGATGAAAGAACAAAGAGCTAAGTAGATTGCAGCCTTCAAGATTCTGAAGCTTGTGGCCAGAAAAGTGAACAAAAGATTTTAGATTCTCCTTGAGTGGTTTATCTGCGGCTCAGACTATCATTTTTGTACTAAGGTCAGTGTAGCCTACACTCTTTTGTTCTTGGATATTTGATGGTATTTCACTTCCTAAAGCAGTTCTACTTAGAATCCACACTGAGAGAAAAACTCTGTTCCCCCAGACGTGACAAACTAAAGAGGCCTTATGGTTTCTAGCATTAACTGTTGCAGAACTACAGGGCTGCAAGATACAGTCTTGTTAGAACTGGTAATAACTCACACAGTCCTCATTCTGTCTGAAATAATGTTCTGGCCATAAGCTGCACAGTAGCTTGTAATGTACAATAGTCACTGTGTTACAATAATATATATTATTAGGGGCAACAACAACAACAACATAAAAAAACGTAATAATTCCCGTTTCGCAGTTTTTTTCTTTGTGCATCCCTTTTTGACAGACATCACTAGTTAGTTTCTTTCTTCTTTTTTTTTTTTAAAGAAACATGCCGTATCATCAGGATACACATCAGGTATTGTTCAAACACCTTTATAAGATTATATTTTGAGACCCCTTAGGTTTTAGTCCCTACTTGGATAAACTGGTTACACTGTTAAAATACATGAAATCCAATCTGCCAACACTGATTCATTCCTAATTAAATGATAATGGGAATAGTGTAAAGAGGCTCAAGTTGACACCTCTCTCTCTCTGTCTCTCTCTCACACACTGTACACACACTGTACACACACTGTACACACACTGTACACACACTGTACACACACTGTACACACACACAAAAAAACAAAGCTTTTCACGAGATGAGAAAAAAACATCTAATTCGTTCATGATCTGGTCTGATTAACACAAGCTTCAAGCTCTAATACGTGTTAAGAAAAGATGTATTCTCACAGTGCATGCAAATCTACAAAGAAAACACAAACACCTGATTAACAGTTATCCAAGAAATTCAAACAGTTTTTGCCTTTCATTCATTCATGTACAGTAACCACTTTATCCTGGTCAAGGTTATGGTGCATCGAGAACCTATCCCAGGAGTGGAAGGCAGGTATACACACTGCATGGGACAATGGTCTATCACACTCATTCACACAAAGGGGCAATTCAGAGGAGCTAATCTATCTACTGCTGGAAGAAAAACCACCACACAGACATGGGGAAAGCATGTGAAACTCTGCACAAACAGTAATCAAACCTCAGGACTGAACCCCAGACCCTTTTCATGGTTTGTAATTTAATAGTACAAGGGAACTAATAATACACTCTGAATGATTTCTGAATTGCTAAAAGTCTGAATAAAGTCTATAAGGGCAAAAAGAAGGTAGTGATGATGTCTAGGAAATTTGGAAAAAAATCTTTCCAAATGCATCTAAATGTAAATACAGGCCATTCATGTTTTTATGCAGACAGCATGCAGAAAGGAGAAGTGCTGAGGCAGAAGAGAGATTTGTGCTGCTGGAAAAGAAAACATGGCACGAATTAGAAAAAAAGAGATGATTAGGATGGTTGAAGGAGGTATACACTGCCCTCCAAAAGTTTGGAAACGCCTGAACAAAATAGGGTTTTTGGGCAATATCAGCATAAATCCTCT
>CM075021.1:3466139-3483352 GCA_037576675.1 Pangasius sanitwongsei | reverse complement strand
ATTGAGGGTGGAAGAGAGCGCTGGTCATTCACTCCCCCCACCTACAATCCCTGCTGGACCTGAGACTCAAACCCACAACCTTCGGGTTCACCTTCAGGGCACAAGTCCGACTCTCTAACTGTTAGGCCACGATTGCCCCCAATGTCTTCTTTTTCCAATGGCCAAATAATTCAGGCAAGTTTCAAGACTTTTCCATGGATTTTGAGATGTAGTTGGGATAAAACCTGGCAACCCTGGTTAATGATATCACCTCTTCTGTGTGTGCCTCGCTGGCAACAGGAAACACATCTGCTGTATCGAACAAAGTTGAACAATGGTACACTGAACCTTTGGAAACGAGCTGCTAGGCTGTATGCTGGATGACTGTAGTTTGTCAACTCTTAACTGCCTATTATGGGGTTACTCTAAGAATTCACTAGATAGAAGCCTATAGCATAAATCAAAATGTGTGATAGCCTTTTGACCTTATTTTGCTCGAGACTGTCATTATTAATGTTCTACTGCCCCACCAAAATCTATAGACATGAGCCGCTGCTGGACTGACACATGAGCTCAGTTTAAGCTCACAGTGAGCGCACACTGATCACTCATAATGGTTTGTGACTAGACATGTGTAATGGAAATTTTTTTTCTTAATATATAAATGTGTGCCACACTTACCATGCCAACATTCTGTAAGATTAGTGCAGTGTATTTCTAATGCTGAAGCCACCATTTTATCCTGGTCATTTTAGCCAGGTGTGACTTCAAAAACACAAGATCTCGTCCAGCAGGGCCAATTTCTCTGAACGTTACAGGCTAATCTCTGTGCTGCACCACTTTATTCCTAAATAGCTCTGGAAAAGATGAGTAGTAACCTGAGCATGAGTCAATGTGTATGTGGATGCAGGCTTCACTGAGTGTGCACTTTTATAGAAACAAGGTAGAGATTGTCCAAGTGTTTTTGCGTCAAAGCACTCACCCCCTCTGAAATGAGTGGGCAGGAAAATGGCGATTTTAACGTTGCCATACAGACCTTAATGAAGTAACATTCTCCATAACTGACTTTCATAAGCATCTTTTCCTTATAACCCCTTCAAGTCCCAGCTAATTACTCAGCATAATACTAAGCAACAACTATGAACCATGAGCATAATATTAAGCAACAACTATGAACCATTCAGTATGTTTTATGAACTTCTCTGTAACTACAGTGAGACTAAAAAGAAAATATACGCAGTCAGAAGAGTGGGGAATGCTGATCACTGATGTGTCCTAGGAGACTAGAAACAAAATTTTAGAATGCTGAAGCTAGTTTTTCACAAAATTACACCCTATTCAGAGAGGAAAATGTAAATTTGAAGCGTGTTTGTGCGTACTGCCATTACTAGCCTTTGTTCATGAAGAAAAACATCCATCAGTCGGAAATGATTGATCAGCATGAGAAAGCTGATAAACAGGAAAAAAAAAAAAAAAAAAAAAAAACTCACTTTATTCAAAAAAACCTCAATGCGTTGTTTTGCATTAGTGGATGCAAATCATTACTGCAAAATAGATGCCTTATGCTTGATCTCAAATGGGTGTGTGAACGAGTGCCAACATTAACAGGGTTTACAGCAGATCTCTAATGAGATGGTCGTATTTAGAAGTGTACTGTGTGTGCATTTACAGACAAGACCCCCACTATTGTTGGATTTAAACATTCATACAATAACAATTTTGTACAGGAAAAGTTTGAATGACGTTTGGGTCGTGTCTCCACTCAACAATAAATCTAAACTTTCCAGTGTATCAGGGCAAAAACAAAGACGAGATCTTGGTTTATAGATGTTCCTGCTCCAGGAAGTAAATGTGCTCCAATGCTTATAAAGCTGGTTTAAATCCTCAATAAAGGAAACTTTAATTTAGTGTGTCTTTAATGAAATTTTAAGAAGAGGAGGGGGGAAACTAACTAAAGAGTGCCCTGTGCTCATCTGAAGACTCTCATTACTGTTTACCTTCACCCTTCTACACCTGTACATGATTTATGTAATAAATTATAATCCCACTATCTGCTGCCATCCAGAAGAGGATGGCGTCCCTTTTGCATCCGGTTTCTTCTTCTTCAGGTCATCTCAGGGAGATTTTCCTCACCACAATCCTCTGCCTTGCTCATTAGGAAACTCGACCTACATCTGGATTACTGTACAGCTGCTTTGTGACAATAATCCATTGTTAAAAGCGCTACACAAATGAAACTGATCTGAGTTTGCATGCCTGTCATCCAAGCAGCAGGACACTCAAGGTAGAAGACACAGAATACAAAGTGAATAAGGTTTTCACCCCCTATTGAAGACATCTCAATAGCAGTGATCATGTGCTGAAGTTAAAAAAAATAATAATAATAATAAAAATCAATGAGTGTTGGATGTATGAATGATGAATGTGGCATGCCATTTTAAATGACTGTAAAAACATTTACAAAAGATCAGCCTTAAAGAGACTGGAGTCAGCTGGACAAGCACACCCGTACTGCTTTGCTGGTGTTCCCAATTCACTTGACTGGAACATGGGTTTGTGTTGGCTCGCTTTCTTTGTTTTTTTGTTTTTTTTTCCAAATTCTTTAATTAATGGCAAGAATATAAATCCACTGGGTTTGATAAAATGTTCTTGATGGTGCTCTTAGTCCCTGACCGAGTGAACTAGCGTGAAGATCTGTTTTTGCGTCTGCTAAACGCTGTAAACGTAATAAAAATAAGCTATTTAAACTCGAACGAATATTCCAGATATAGAAGTGTAGTAATCAAGCCGTGGCTTACATTAGCAAGCCTACTTATGCATAAATTTAAAAGCTTATACGAATGATTTACAAATGAATTCCTTCATATCCAGTTTGATAAATGAGGCCTATTGTTTATGTGATCAAATACAAAGTTATACATAAACATTTATTCACACACATAATATGTAGTGCTTTTCTTACAGTGTCAAGAAATGACATTTTTTTTTTTTTTTTTTTTTTTTATAACTAGGTCTATGTCAAAATCTTGATCGCACTTGAGGAAGTGTGTGTTGTTTTCATAACATTACATAACACATTTTGCCATTTCTTATTCTGAGGACTAACATGGTGGTAAACAACTCAACGGACAGTCGATGATAAATGCATTACAGACTATAGTAATTATTAGCAGCTCCTCTGTTTTTCTTCTTCCTGCATTGAAGGATGGCTAATCATTAACCCTGATGATGTTTGTACGATGTGAAAGTGAGTGAGGACTAGAGAGACAATAGCAGCACGCCCTCGCCCTCCCAATACAACAGGACGCTGCTGTCCAAAGCATGATAACACATTGCGACAACACCGAGGAGTCACGGAGTCTCAGCTACAAGCTTCAGCGGCTGGATGAGAAATGACCATTATAATGGACTGTAATGGTGATTATATAAGCACCCTGGTTACCAAATGTCATTACTGACATCAAGCAATAACAACACTGGAGTACTCATGAAATCACAACAAATCGTGTGTGCTAATGGCCAATTTCTTGCCATTATGGAAAAAATGCTAACTGGTCATGTTTAAAAAATATAAATATATAATGATTATCTTAGGCTTTAGCTATAAAGGCAGTAGAAGTTCATGTTAATTAATTAACACACAGTACTGTGCAAAAGTTTTAGGCACCCTATTTTTTTTAGTACAAACTTTGTTATAGATTTATATTTTATGACTTCTACATTATTGATTCAGTACAAAAACATTTTAGATTCCAAGATTAGTTTTCCAGCACGAAATTAAATGTTACAGAAAAATGTTTGTAGGTCAGTAAAGAAAGCAGCAGATTACATAAGAGACACTTTTCAGAGAGAAAGAAAAAGAAAAAAAAAAAAAAAACAATGAAGGCTGCTGGGTTTTGCGGCAAAAATAAGAAGCAAGTCTCCAGTCAAAGTGTCCAGAAGAACTGTGGCTGCTTCTGCAGGACGCTCAGTAACACTTACAGCTCATTTCCTTATAAAACTGCACTAATTGTACCCGAGACTACTTTTTTTAAAGCGAAGGATCGTCACACCAAATATTGACTTTGTTTCATTCATTACTGTTTACTGCTCTTTATAGTATTTTTAATGAGGAAATACTTTCATTTCATTATTTTTGAAGGCATCTTTGCTCTACAGCATTTCTTTGCACAGTACTGTATGTATACACCGACAATCAATGGAGCCACGTGTAACATTACTGCCAAATAATCACTGCACGCTTTCTGTTCCTGCTGATCTGCTGCTACGGAACATCTGACCAGTCCTGTTCCGCACCTCTGCAGGTCCACCCATGCTCAAACAAAGGGTTAAAAAACGAAACCATGCACAAGCTGTTATAAAAACACAGGAAACACTAGTCACCTAGTAGCTGCTGAAAACAACCTGCACGTATCTTCTGTATCAAGATAGCGTATATGAGGAATAATGTTAATGAAGGGAATATTCGCTGTTAATATGATTTTCGTTTGTGTGTCTAAAGGTAATAGACAGGAACGCATAAGATAAGATCCTGGTCAATCAAACAGACCAACGTTACATCCATTTATATGTACATTGTGCTATCAGAAATAACACGCAGGAGGATGAGAGCTTTCTTCCTGAGAATGTAGTGCTGCGCCAGAAACTATGGCCTATTCTCTATATGTAAGGAATTTCGCACGAGAAAGAATGCTGCTATACTGAAGATCATCTTTTATACAACAGTTTTATAAACAAAAAAATTATATCAGGTAGCTGTATGGCTGAATATTTTTGTTAATTTTTGCTGTCAACTAAAATAGTTCCCAAAGAAGCCACAGTTGGATAGAGCGTTGTGTGTTGCCATGCCAACGCACAGACGGACTGACAGCCCGTAGTAAGTGCAGTAATGGTTTCAGTGTAACGAAATATTCCTAGAATTGGAATTTTATGTAGTGAACACAGACAAGCGGAGTGATACACACAGTGAAACAGAGTGAACTATGTACTAAATATCGGCACTCTTGGAATGCTGCTTGTCCAATCAAAGTAGTGGACTGGAACTAACTGTTCCACTTTATAAAGAATGCCTGTACACCTGCTCATTTATGCATTTATCTAATCAGCCAATCATGTGGCAGCAGCGCAACACACAAAAATCATGTAGATATATGTCAAGAGTTTCAGTTTATGTTCACATCAAACATCTTAATGAGGAAAAAGTGTGATCTCTGTGACTTTAACCGTGGCATGGTTGTTGGTGCCAGATGGGCTGGTTTGAGTATTTCAGGAACTGCTGATCTGGGATTTACACACACAACAGTCTCTAGAGTTTACACAGAATGGTGTGGGGAAAAAAAAACAAAAAAAAAAAAACACATCTACAATTTTTTGCATTGTGCTGCTGCCAGATGATTGGCTGATTAGATAACTGCATGAATGTGCAAGTGTACAGATGTTCACTATTTTTTAAAGTCTACTATTTTTATGTGGTCTCCAAAAGCATATGGAGAATAACATGTGAATCTCATAAATCACCGCAACACGTGACTATTTATCACTAAACGTGGCCAAGCCCTTTAGCAAACATGTGAGGGTATCTCGTGGCCTTGGAGTGGAAAACCTAAGGCTGAGACAACTACCTTCTCCTGCTCTCCCCTTTTGGACACGAGAACAGGAACAATTAAGAGAAACCCCATTTATACAAAAGGAAAGCACCCCTTTAAGCTTGTGTCTTCTACAATAAAACCCTGCAGGAAAAGGATCAGCTCTGGAATTTACACACACACACACACACACACACACACACACACACACAATGCTTGACCAGGCAGAGAGAGTCCCAGCCTGCAGAGCCTCCCTACAACAGTTTCCATGGTAACCGAGTGAAGGCTCACATTAAAGAGAAGGACAGCTGTTAGGAGTCGGAGGCACGAAGGAGGTTACTGTGCCATTTCTGCTCACATGCCAAGCTTTCTGGGAACAAAGCGAGGTGATGCACAGTGTAGTGAAGAACAATGCCTTTCTTTTCCTGCTCAACTTATTTTGCTGTATGGAAACTGACTGTCGAGAAAGGAAGGACTCACCGGTCTATGCTGGAGGTCATTTTGAAATGTGATCAGGGCTGCAGTGGGACACAGAGGAGCTTTAAGCGTGAGGTAGACATTTGTACATGAACCTGGACCAGAGAAAAACACACAAAAGCCAGAAGAGAAATTGCGTGACAGTTTATCTGATAGCGATACATGATATCAGAAAAATGACTTTATGGCCCGTTCAGACCTCATATTAACATGTATCTCGGGTGAACTGATTACACAGTGTGTGTGCAGAGTGTCTTCTTGTGAAGAACAAGGTCAAATGTGTTTTGGAGACTCATTGTGGTCCTAACATTTACCATTTACACTCACCGAGCACTTTATTAGGTACATCTTCATGCAATTTTATATAATCATTATCATAATATATAATATATTATATAATTATGTATAATATATAATCATTCAATCAAGTGGCAGCAGTGCAATGCATAAAATCACGTCGATATGGGCCAGCAGCTTTGGGTAATGTTCACATCAACCTTCAGAATGGGGAAACTATGTGATCTCAGTGATTCTCAAACAGGCTGGTTTGACTATTTCTATAACTGCTGATCTCCTGAGATTTTCACACACAACAGTCTCTAGAGTTTACTCAGAATGGTGCAATAAAGAAAAAACATCCGGTGAGCAGCAGTTCTGCAGACGGAAACGCCTTGTTGATGAGAGAGATCAAAGGAGAATGGCCAGACTGGTTGCACAACACACCAAGCCTTGAGGTGGATGGGCTGAAGCAGCAGAAGACCACACCGGGTTCCACTCCTGTCAGCCAAGAGCAGGAAGCTGAGTCTGCAGTGGGCACAGGCTCACCAAAACTGGACAGCTGAAGACTGGAAAAACGTAGTCTGGTCTGATGAATCTCGATTTCCGCTGAGGCACACAGATGATAGGGTTAGAATTTGGTGCCAAAAGCATGAATCCATGGACCCAACCTGCCTTGTGTCAACAGTCCAGGCTGGTGGAGGTGGTGTGATGGTGTGGGGAATGTTTTCTTGGCACACTTTGAGCCTGTTAATACCAATCAATCATCACCTGAATGCCATAATCTATTTGAGTATTGTTGCTGACCATGTGCAGCCCTTCATGGCCACAGTTTACCCACCTGCTAAAGCCTACTTCCAGCATGATAATGCACCATGTCACGAAGCAAAAATCGTCTCAAACTGGTTTCATGAACATGACAATGAGTTCAGTGTTCTTCAGTGGCCTTCCACTCACTGGATCTGAATCCAATAAAATACTTGGGATGCGGTAGAACGAGGGATTCGCAGGATGAACGTGCACCTGAAAAATCTGCAGGAACTGTGTAATGCAATCATGTCAACATGGACCAGAATCTCAAAGCAACGTTTCCAACATCTTGTGGAATCCATGCCACGAAGAATGGAGGCTGTTTTGAGAGTAAAGGGAGGCCCTACCCAGTATTAGTGTAGTGTTCCTAATAAAGTGCTTCGTGAGTGCATGTAATGATGCATTCTAGACAACCAGATTACTAAATGATTACTGTTAATCAATAATCCAAGTAACAACTTCAGGTAAATATCAGGTAAATAAAGAAAACTTTACAGATAATACTGTATCTGTTAGAAAGAGACATTCAGATTGACTGAATGGACATTAGCAATTACAGTTTGTATGAACCACAAAAGATGAAAAATGTGACAGTATCTTGAGAAAACACAGCTGTCATTTTATCTTCAGCTTTTATGTCTCAGATTAATTTGCGATTTTCAACCCATTTTCACGCAACAACAATTTGGGCTAAATCCCAAAAGGCTTCATAATGACTTCATAGGCTCCCTATATATACACACGTAAGAAAAATTAAAACATAATGGTGTTTTCAAAATAATATATACTCAAAATAAGGGTTGATTTATACTTTTGCATGCGTGTCTCTGCATGCATGTCTGGACATAATGCACCAACACTCAGACAGGGTGAAGTATTCATACTTGCACGTAGCGTGCGCCTAAATATGTATTTTAAATAAAAAAAATTTTTTTTTTTTTAAATTTTAAAAATGCTACGTGCAGACTGTAACCATAACAACCTTCTTACCAGTATTAGCTAGTATCAGCTAACTAGCTAGCTAAGCTTACTATCTAAATTAGATTTATGATCATTTTATTAGTAATAAAGATTAAATAGATAAGGATAACTCGGGTGATGAGGAGGTTGTTTGCCTTCACTGAAACGTTGGGAGTTTGTAACCTGATTGGTTGAGAGTTTGAGAGGGGGAGGGGGAAAAAAGATCTTGATGTCTTTCAGCATTTCTTCTGGAAAGTTTAATTATTTTCAACTTTGGAAGTCATAACAGAGATAACAGTACAAAGTGTAAATTGTTACTACCCACCTCACCGATAGCTTTAAAGAACTGCCTGGACAGCTATGTTATTCAAGAAGTACAATCACAAATGGTCACTGGAGAAGCGTTCAAGATGCATGAAAATAGGTGTTAATGGCTATCCGCCTCAGCTGTCCACTTGTAATCAGATCGCCAGATCACCTGAGACAGGTGTTGATATCAGGTCTGAACGTGGCCTCGGTTTCATTTTGAAGCCAAACCAACCTCCAGTCCTGCGTGCAGAGTGAGAATGAGGAGCTCGTCTCAGGATGAAGACCACCACAATCCACTTGGGCTGCGAGTTAGTGTGGATTTGCCTCAGTTTTTCACGTGTAGTAAGGACAGCTTAGGGAAATCTGAGAGAGGCTGTAGTTTAAAATGATCATAAGTGTGCTGTGGGTCCCTGTAGCATCTGAAAGTTTTCCAAGGAGGGTGAGCACACACGTACCGCATGTCAGCAGCAAACTCGTCCTAAGAGCCATACATAGACAATAAATAACCAACAAGTCACCATTCTGCTTCAAAAATGTAACAAAATGTGAGGGAGGAGAGTAACACACACACACTTACTTATGTCATGACGTCAGAAATGATTCCTTTTTGCCTAGGTCTTCAGATTAGTGTTGTCACCCTGAAATAAATTTAAAAAAAAAAATCATCATCATTTTAAATAAGAACAGCCAGCAACATGCATGCAGTTACACCATCCAAGCAATCGTACAGCACATTAATTAATAAGTCACCACGTCTTTTCAAACTGCTGCTCATGCTAAGCCACATTGTAACTGAACACACTAGCAGGAAAGCACTATCTACTCTCTTCCTCATACATGAGCTCACAGATGCCTACAGTTGGCTAGAGAGCTCACGAAAGTTCACTGTACAGCTACAGTCAGTCACTTAATATTTGTGCATTTGGTGGTTATAGCGAAGCACAAGACCACCCATTAACAACAAAAAGGACAGTCTCACAGAATACAGTAAAAAAAATAAATAAATAATAATAATAATAATAATAACATGAAATTAATGGCATTTAAAAATGACTTTGACCTGCATGTGACTTAATGACAAACAAATTAGTGGCCAACTATTTCCCGTTATCAGTCTGCATTTTTTGACCACACAATGCATAAAATACTCATAATAAACCACTGCAAGGTTCAATGTTTTGTGCATGCTGAGATGCTTTTCTGCTCACCACGGTCATAAAGAGTGATTATATGAGTTACTATATCCTTCCTGGCAGCTTGAACCAATCTGGCCACTCTCCTCTGATGTCTCTTATCAACAAGGCGTTTCCGCCCACAGAACTGTCACTCACACAGTGTTTTTTGTTTTTCGCACCATTCTGTGTAAACTCTAGAGACTGTTGTGTGCGAAATTCCCAGGAGATCAGCAGTTTCTGAAAAACTCAAACCAGCCCATCTGGTACCAACATCCACAAGTCACAGAGATCACACTTTTTCTTCATTCTGATGTTTAATGTGAACATTAACTGAAGCTCTTGACCTGTAACTGGACGATTTTTTGCATTGCACTGCTGCCACATGATTGGCTGATTAGATAACAAGAATGTACAGGTGTTCCTAATAAAGTGGATGGTGAGTATTTTCAAGTAGAAGAATGGGACTGGCAAATAGACTTGATTCAAAGTCAAGGTTTTTGAACTTCTTGTTGCCTTTGATAGGTGGCAACACTTTCAAAGCACTTTCTGCCTCCTCACAGTACTTGTCCAGTACTTTGCGGTGCATTTTAGTGACAATGTCTTAGATTTGGGTGTGAAGAATCAAAAGGGTTCCCTTTCGTGAAGCTCTTGTCTTATTATCTAAACACTGCGTGGAGGAAATACTCATTGTCATAAAATTCAGCTTTGCTTTGTTGACCTTTTGCCATGGTGCAGAAGTTCATCAAAAACCCTCTACTAATAAATCGTAAACCTGTGATTTATGATCAATAAATCACTCGGCCATAAAGGCATACAGTACATAGATATAGTACAGTAGACACCCTACTGAGTGTTTAGTTTTTATTCTGTTTATTATGCTATATAGTTACATATTATTCTCTGAAGCCTTCTTAATCTAATCCTAGTCCCTTTGTAATCCCTCCATCAGGCCTGAAAAATACACACATGCAAGCCCACCCTTACAGAAGAAAAGTTATTACATAGAGATGTTTGATGGTTAAGCATTTAATTAATTTCATAAGAAGCTATTTTCACTATGATAATGCTCATTTCTGCTAGGACCATTAATAACCAGACTGACCACCTGAGCTCTGCAAGCAAGACGGAACTTTCTTATAACATTATACAGGTCCTTCTCAATACGTTTTCACAAACGTCCAGAAGGCCACTGTCCAAAGAAGAACGGGGATCCCAAACTTAAGCTCCTATCTAGCTGGTCTGGATGCCTGAGGTGAAGAGAAAGTGACATCACAACCAGGATCACCTAAATTATCAAAATATTGCAAATGTATTAGTACCTTCATTATTCTAGGTACTAATAAAGAACATGCACCTATTGATCGAATATTCACAGCAGATCATAACAGACCAAAACTTGGGTACTGTGGGGTACATGCTTTATGGGTTTTTTTAATCAACGCAAAGTTTTACTGTGAGCCAACAACTACTGGCCTCTGATTTGCCTGTGTTACCATACTATAGATCACAATATTTGTGGAGTTAAGGGAAAGGCTCTTTCCTGGTCCAGGTCTTATCTGACTGACTGTTGTTATCTGACTTATCCGACCTCTCAGTGCATACAAGAGAAAAGTCTGGTGTTCCACAAGGTTCTGTTCAATAATTTCATAAAACATGGTATTATCCTCCACTGCTATGCTGATGACGTGCAGCTGGAAGTTTCACCCAAACATACATGATGACATACACCAGCTTAAAGCTGAGGAATGTGTAAATGTTTTTAACCAGTGCTGTTTAAGTCTTATGATCTGGAGGTCTAAATCCAAAGTGAAAGATTTTTATGCATGCAAATCCAATGGAAGTCCTATGCAATTCACATAGGTCATGGTCAGGTTTTGCAATCAGTGGTCTGATAACTGCTAGATTAAAAGAATTAGGTACATAGCCAAGGATAAGAGAGAAGTTTATTACTGTAACAGAGGTCTGACTGCCTCTGGTAGCTGTTGTTCCTCTTTCGGCTGCTCCCAGTAGAGGTCACCACAGCGGATCATTGGTCCGCATATCTGGCACAGTTTTACGCTGGATGCCCTTCCTGACGCAACCCTCCCCAATTTTATCCGGGCTTGGGACCGGCACTGAGAGTGAACTGTTGCACGCATCCCCAGTTAGTTCCCTGGCTGAGAATCGAACCGGAGCCACAGCAGTGAGAGCGCTGTGGCCTAATCACTAGTCCTCCAGTGGCCCCTCTGATTGCCTCTGGTAGTATTTCCTTAAAAAAATGCATAGGTACCAAATCTTATCCCAAGTTTTATTAAGTCTGTTGGATTGGGGTAAAGGATTCTAATGGTTCCACTAAAATGGTTATACTGGACTCTAAATAAATAGCATCAGATTGTCTTAAGTTCTAAATCACAATTTTCTGTCTAATGTTTACAAATTTGTCATGGAAAAATTCTGAGCTAGTATATACTCTTGGTATCTGTACATCAGTATCTGTCATTCCTAGTTAGCTTTGCTACTGGACTAAATAGGAATCAAGAATTATTTTATCATCTTCCATCAGAGTGGGAGATTGCAGCAGTTTTCTATAGCTGATGAGGTTTCCTTCCACAAAATCTGGAACATTACCAGTTTAGTTTGATGCTCTTTATGTGCTAACTAAGTGATTTTAAAATGTAAGTTTGATTATTATACCAATGTGTGAGCTGAAGGAAGGAAGCTATCGGTTATAGGTTGGTAAAAGCATAGTCTAGCTCACCGTCCATCAGCTAGAGGCAATCCCAATGTACTGACATTCAACGAGAAGCACTTATCACAGGCAACAAGAGTAGGAAGCAATTTTAATCCTGTGTTCAGCATCAAGAATCAAATAGTGCTATATAAAAGTATTGCAGTGTTGTGCAGTTACTCTTTGGACACACAAGGTGTCATTTGTGCTTCTATGAAAGGCCATGCTTGAAGTGCTTCCCATAGTGAAAGAGCAAACAAATGATTGCAACAGAGCCTGCAGCCATTCATAAACACTATTACTCAACTGGGGCCTTCTAGGAATATTGTTTCTAGCAGCTTCTAGAAAATTATTCTCGTTGAGGGAAACAAAAAAAAAAAAAAAAAAAAAAAAACACCATCTGTCTTGAAGCTTATTGAGACTATCAGCTGACCCACACATTCAAAATACATTCCTAAATACACCCACATAAATCTGTCTTTAGATTTATGATCCATCTATGAGATGTTATTCTGGGCAGTGGCTTACTTAAAGATAATCCCAGTTGTCACTACTGCTGCAACAAATATTTGATAAATATTGATAGCACATATTTGACTCAATCTGGGTTAAAGAACTCACCAACGTAAAACAACCCGAGAAACAGCTTGACTTGAATCTCGTTACCCTACTGACTTTCCCCTCTCTTCTACTGCTCACGCTTTTACGGTTCACAAATTCATGTTTAAGTTCACACAAACTTGGCAGCAACATTTTTCCCCTATAATCTGACAACTTGTTTTTATGTAAGCAAGAACCCTACATTTTTTTTAAATTACTTATTTGTTTATATTTGTGATAATTTGGCTGGCTAAAAACAGTTTTGCGCCCAGCGCTATGTGGCGCCCCAACAGCTTCATTATGCTATTACATTCTACCCAGGAATGGAGGCTTATGCAGTCTTACATTATAACGTTTCTGTTTTTAGTTAATAATCAATGTGTTAAATATAAAAATCCATATCAATATTTTTTTTTAATAAACAAATGTAATTAATTATGCTGACTAAACATTGCACACAGACGTGTTTCTGTGCAGAACAGTGTTTAAAGTAATGCTACATAAATATATGTTAATAATAGGTTACAAATGGAGAAATGATGCAATAGATAGCATGGTGCCTTAGGACAGTTGTTGCTTGTGACCAGGGCACTTAATTGCTCCCAACTCAAGCAGATCTCAGACAGCTCATGGTATGGGACTGCTTGGTGTCCTCCTCTTTATGTGGGTGACTACTAAACAGACATGCACTTATACACTTATACTGACACAGCTGTTTGCATTTTGAATCTATTTAGCTAATGCCAGCATGAACGGTCACCTTCAAAACCTACACAAGCCACGGTCTCAAAAGTGAGGAAAGAAGGAAGGAAGGAAGCACTTATGGCAGACAGGAAAGTATCAGGAATGTCCATGAGAAAGCAAACCCATTGAGAAAAGCCAGAAAAGAGGAGAGAGAATAAGTAAGAAGCAGCCTGCGACAGAGAGAGTGAGAAAGAGAAAGGGGCCATGAGGCAGTAGTTGCTGTGGCGAGAGCAGTGTGAGCATGCTGTGGTTTTGTAACTGTGATGTCACCGAATGCTTCACTGACCCGCTGACCCAATGACCTACTTTCCTTCCTCTGCCGCTCGCTCGCTCTGAGATCTAATCTCCACTCAGCAGTGAGACAGCCTGAGCCACTTCTCTCCGAGGCAATGACATTCCTTCTTGAGGCACAGCAAAACAAAAGAAACCTAAACACACCTAAAGCTTCTCCTAGCCTGTTCCATTCTGCTCCTTCACTGAGAGGATGGTGTTAGGCAGTGAAGATTCAGCGATAAAAAAAAAGCAAGCAGTTCAACAGCAAATGTATATAGGAATCCTCTGCCACACACAAATACTTTTTATAAACCTCATGGTCTATCTTAATGACATCCTAATGTCAAATATTTAGTGTATGCAGGATAAGGCAGCTCACTTTTGTCTAAGGCCCAGCAATATTTCATACATGTGTTTCTGAAGAAATTTGTGCCAAGAGCACACACACCCTGGGCATTTTCATTATTCTCGGTCACTGCAAGCCCTTACAAGCTGTCTGGGTGTGTGTGGGCACGTGTGTGTGTAGGTGGTGGTGGGGTGGGGGGGTTTGGGGTGTTCTCAGATGTAGGTCAGTGAAGCTCCGAGTACTTGAGTCACTCTGACACGGATCCTCAGTGTGCCACTCGGCATGCACGGCGCCATGACAACGGTGCCTATCGGCAATGCCATAGCAACCGCTCACACCAGCCGGGGTAAAAATAGACACTGAATTCCTCCACAGTAGAAATTCCCTACTTCCCCATCTCTCCTCTCTCTCTCTCTCTCTCTCTCTCATTCCCAAGCATTCAGGTATAGAGACCGCAGAACCGGAGTTCCCTCTAAAGCGCTTTTTTTTACGAATCCAAAATCCAAGGTGGTGGGGTGGTGGAGTGGTCATATCCCTTCCTACACAAGGTTAATGGTTTAAAAAAAATTAATTAATTTAAAAAGAAAATTAAAAAATGAACCTTTGCTCTTGTTTTATATGAAGCAGCAAGATATCCTTCTAATAAAGGAAAAAGGAATCCAGTTTTCCATACATTCTGGAAGAAAAGCGATTCCAGTTAGTCTGCGTTCGAAACTGCATATTATCGGTTCCTCTTAATAGTACAAATTCGGGGTGCAGACGTAGTCTTTTTTCACAGTGGTGTTTGTCTAACCCAAGTGACACCCTGCGGTGATTGTGTGCTGACTGCACTACAGTATATTGCATAAATATTTACCCCTTGAATGTTTCCATATTGTTTTTTTTTTTTTTTTAGTGTTACAACCTGGAAATCGATTGGACTTAAATTGGATTGTGTCATGAATCTACACAAAACAACCTATACCATTGAAGTGGGTGGAAAAAACCTAGGTAATAAAATTATTTGCAAGTAAAAGAGTATAAGTATTCACCCCCACTAGCGTGAAACCCCTAAATTAGTTCTGGGGCAACCATCAGAAATCACATAGTTGAACCTGTGTGCAATTAAAGCATCGCGTGATCTCAATAAACCTATTCCTGGAAGTCCCCAGAGTTTGCTAGAAAACATACCTAAACAAAACACCATCGTTAGGACCAAAGAGCTCTCAAAACAAGTCCAGGACAAAGTTCTGCTTTTGGTTATATAATTAAATATCCTATCCCATGGAGAGCCATTAAAACCATCACTAAAGATCTGAAGAATATGGAACAAACAACTACGACTCTGCCTAGAGTAGGCTGTCCACCCAAATTCAAGACTGGGTAAAAAGGGGATTAGTCCGAGAAGCAATTCAGCATGGTATGTCTCCTTAGGCAAAGGTAATGACAAATTTGTTTGCGATCACACCTTTGTTACAAATACTGCCAGGCGGTGAAGTGCATTCACTGATAATGAGCTCTAACAGCATGTAAAAGGATTGCTTTTTTCTCCGCAGCACATTAATCAGAAGTACAGGGAGGACTTTAACAGTCACATTTATTGTATTAATTTACAGGTTGGTTTTGGATTGCTTTCTGTCAAGTCATTAATCTAAAACGACTAAGCTTCACAAAAATTTCATTAAACCTGTATGTACAATTGAAACAGGTTATTTAAAATTGCACAAAACGGCAGTAACTCATCGGCGATTATACGTTTTGAAGCCAATCACTCAAAGTTAGCATTAGTCAGTCTCCTTACAAACTCAGGAGCTCTTACAGGATACAAACGTTTCTAACTAACTAACTGGATCTTAATGAATACCACATTGTGTGAAAGCTCCTGCAAATGATTTACGAATAAACTCATTTGTATTCAGCTTGATAGAAATGACACACACAGAGGACATGCACACAAATCCCCATCTCTCATCATGTGAAACCAAAACACACACTAATAACATATGCAACACATGCAAATAAATTACCGATGAGCCATATCTAAACAAAACAGGGAACAATAGATTTTCATGGTGGTGAGCTGTGAAAGGCTGAGCGCACCTAATAAATATATATATTAAAAACTGGAACAATGCTATTTGGTAATATTCTATCACTGAACACTGAAACTTTCACTCCGAGGTGAAACCACTCCAGGTGGTTGAGCTGTGAGCTACATGCCCCATGCCTGGAGCTCACAAAAGCTTCCTTTGTCTGACGAGGACTTCCAGGGACCAGTAACTCGGAAAACATCTGAAAACCTCTGCTTTCCACTGGTGCCGGGCCTCACCGCACAACTGGCAGCAGGCCTCACCCTGGAGCTGCTGCAGCCTTGGAGCCAAATGCTGGCACTTCTGCCAAGTGGGTCAGCCAAGATCTGCTATAAAGGGGCAGCGAGCAGGAGAGGAAATGGCGAAGAAAGAGGATTTCATAGAACTAATTGTTTATTCATCCGCCTGACCTCTATATTTGCTTATCTATATCCCTTTTTCAAAAACAGCACCTAATAAAATGAAACGCTGGAGTGCCTCCATGCAAAGATCATCAATCCTCAACTGGAGAACAGAGAGCTGTTTGAGCTTTCAGTACAGATTAATCAAAAGAGAAAAGGGTTCAAGCTGAAATGAGAGACTGGAAAAAATGTTGGTAGAAACATGCTAAAAATTTGTTGCAGAGTTGCGTCTACGCAAGCATAACCACACGGGATGTGACTCAATAGAACCACTGCCAGATACTTTGCCGAAAAACAGACAGGCAGTCAATATCTTGGTGAATGTTTTTTCGGAGAGGCAACAAAATTTCTGCCACCAAGATTTTTCAGAATTTTTCAGCCAAAAAGAGAAAAAAAAAAAAAAAAAAAAAAAAAAAAAAAAAAAAAAAAAAAAAAAAAACCCAAAATGTAAGTGACCGCCACGCACCCCACACACATTTTTTTAAAAGACAAAAAAAAAAAA
>CM075021.1:3422415-3454383 GCA_037576675.1 Pangasius sanitwongsei | reverse complement strand
GCTGAATGAACACAAATCCCCACAGCCACGCTCCAAACTCTAGTGGAAAGCCTTCCCAGAAGAGTGGAGCTTATTATAACAGCAAAGGGAGAATAAATCAGGAATGTGATGTTCAACAAACACATGTGGGTGTAATGGTGAGGTGCGTACAAACTTTCAGCCATATAATTTATGTTCCAATATTACGGCTGTACTATTAAATAACTGTTTCCGGGGCGACCCTTCTTTATGTGTTTACGTCTAAAAAGGACGAATGATGTAGAAAAATTAAAGATAACAAATTACTGTTATGTGCTTTTAACCACTATGCTTTTAAAAACAACTTTAAACCACTATATTTTGGTTCTGATTACAATTGAAATGCCATAACTGTTTGTACTGAATCCTTTAGAAACGGAAACAACAATTTCAGTTACAATAATTTTACTCTTTCAGCCTTAAACTCATGTCATTTATCTCCAGATTCAGCCAAAGAAAAAAAAATGGTGGTGAGTGAGATTTCCATACAATGGTTTAAAACTCTTGAGAGAGTCACTTTGTTTTGAAGCTTCATAGTCCATCTCACTACAGCATGGTATCACCGAAGTGATTAACCATCACACACTTCCTAGAAGCTTAGAACTCATTCGCAGAATCGAACACACGACAGGTTGCATGTTCTTGTGGGAGTAACACTACAGTCACACACGACAGAGATTAAACATGAGGCAGAGTCCATACAGGCCGTATTTCTAGGTATTTTTACACAGGTACGCAGTAAGTGGTTTTTATCTGGTGTCACTGTGCACAAGGACGCAGAAGCTGAACACCGTTCCATTCATCTTTCTAAACAAGCTCTGGATTAAATCAGCTGCACAAGAACGAGAGAGAAAGCAACAGATGACTTTCACTTAAAGCAACAACACTCAATTATGTATGAAAAAGTTTTAAGGATTATTGATTAATTACATAAGGAAGCTATTCACCTCCTTTTCTTATAATTATTTTGATTTGGATTTTCTCAAATCAAAATAAGAACAATTCAAACAGAGTTTAATAAATTGAGCAAAATAATAATTTTAATGCAATTTACATGTATTTCTCGGACATCAGGATAGAGGTGGGTGATATGCCCCCCCCCCCCCAAAAAAAAAAAAATAATCATATCACGATTCTCAAAGACATTTCTATGATACACAAATTTGCAAACAAACTTCCAGCAATAGTGTCTAAAAAAAAAAAAAAAAGAATAATAAATGTTTATTTCTTTACGTTTTAATATATTTATAATATATTTGGATTTATATTTATTTTCTGCATATACTGTAATTAACATTTAAATACTTTAATTTGTTTATTTATTTTATTATATTTATTTTACTTTTATTTATTTATTGAATTTTATAACATTTCTATTTATAAAAAATAAATCATATTTAACACTGATTTTTTTATTTTATTTTAAAGACTTAGTACAAAATTCTGCTTTAAGTTTATAGGTATTTTTTTAATTAAAAATTAATAAAAGGATACATCACAATATCTCAGAAAAGCATATTATGACATAATTTATCGCGATGTCGTTTTCCCCAAAAAATCACATAACACAAGCATGACATTGGCAGTAGCAGCATAATCCCAACTGTGTAATAAGAGCAAGGTTGAAGTGTTCTAGGTGAACTCGTGGAAGCTGTGGTGTAAGACGCAGCACAGGTTGGCGTTACTGCTACTCAGACTCGTACTGAAACGTGAGCATGCAGGGCTGAAGCCTGTGATGGCTGAGCTAACTGGCATCTGCAAATCATGATATCAATTAAGTAGGGAATGTTTGGTTTAGTGAAACCAGCTTACTTCTAAGAAAACCCTCACCATGTTGAGCTCACTTCGTGGTATAGCTCTCTTCTCCAACGCACATGTAGCGTATAACAAAATGGAACCACACAGGCACTCACACTAGGCTCATGCTTGCCTCTCATTACTATGGTGTAATACAACCAGGCTTCGCACATCTGTACAACACACTTCACCTTAACCTTGCTGTATTCTACACGAGAGGTAAAATACACTCTATCAGCAGCTGGCACAAGGACAAATGCAAAGTCTCAGAGTAGCCCAGCAGCTGATGTACAAAATTATGACTTTCCTTCAACCACCACTGCAAGACATCCCCCCCAAAATCAGGGAAAAATAAAAACACACTGACTGAAATCAAGAGAAAGTTAAAGACGTCCATAAGCAGTACAAAGGCCCTTTTTTCCTTATAAAGCTTGATTAGATGGAAAAAGTTTCTGGGAAAGTCTTGGTTAGTCCCACTGCCTGAACTGAACCTTAACCTTAACCTGGCAGCACACTTCAAACAAAAAAAAGGCGATTTGGCACAACAATACATCTTTCAAACGAAATCACATTTTGATTTGAGTCCCTCCCATATCTGTGATCACTCTAATACGGCATTCGACCTCACAAGTGAAGGAGCTCGGAACAACTTCATTTTCGACCTACCTTCATTTGAGCTACATAGTGGAGGATTTAGGGGGATTTTTAAAAAAAAAAAACAAACAAAAAAAAACCCCATGGACGCCTCTACGTTCTTCTTTTGTTTGCAACAAGCTGGCCAGCTAACTGTGATGAGTGATGTACAGTGTTAGTGTTACAGACTTAGCAAGCGAACGTCACTGTACGCTGATTGATCAGAAGTAAACACTTGTATATACAGTATAACTCATTTAAAGATAAGAAGGACTACAGGCTCAGGATCAAAGTGGACCATCTCAATATTTTAAAGGAACTTCATGCTACACACTTTCACATCATATTATATGACGGTCTATCTCAAAATCATATGACAGGGATGGAGCCGTAAGCACCATTAAAGGTTCATATATGACATTGTTTTGTTGTTAATTACCATTTCTGAAAATACTGTGGGAGTTGTTGTTACCTGATCCACGACTCCTGCCCAATTTGCGGCAGTCCAAGCACAGAGAATGACGTACGACACAAGGCATAAAGTACTGTGAAAAAGTATTAGACAACATAAATTTTGTAACGACCCTTGTATTAGTGATTAAAAAATAAAGACCATACAGTTTCATTTAAATGGCTGAAAAACATTTTAATGATTATTTTAGTTCATTGCACAATAGAATAGACCTAACATAGCTCCTAAGTGTGTGCAGATACGTCATTAATTACTGACCCTAAATTATGGGGACTAGCATTTTAGAAATGGCTCTAAAAATAGCCCTATATGTGAGAACGGCCATTAGTAATGCTGTGAGATATAGTATTTCTCTAATAAAAAAAAAAAAGTCCCTGCATGGCCTGTGGAAGAAAACCAACCCTGAATGAGGATCAGTCCGTTTACGCACACCCTGCCAAATCCATGACCAATCAACATTCGTGCATGCAGATAATTTGGTTCGCTTGAAATGCACTGCAAGGTAAATCCAACCGAACCAAATGTCACCAAAAAAAAAAAAAAAAAAAAAACCTCTGGTGCAGACTATAGTACATGAGCTAGGTGTGAAAACAGCCTTGAACCTCGAAAAGGAAATATGAGGACTGATAATCAGCGGGTAAGGTTCGGCACGTGTGACAGTCAGTGAGTCACTGCCGCGTCCTTAACATCACATGTAACCTTGTGTTCATCTACATGCATCAAGTTTCTTACTCTTAAGTCACTTTTGATAAACGCTTCTTGCCAAATAAATTAAACAAACATTTCAAAGAAACCCTTAAATCTAAGGCTTGCCGCATTTAACTACTTTTTACTTTAGGATGCCTGCAAAGGTAGTGTGCTTCTTTTTCAAAAGAATATCCTAAAATTAGAGATAGCACCAATCCGATACCCAGGATCGCTAAGGGGCTGACAACAGCAAAATAAGTAAATAAATAAATAAACAAACAAATAAATAAACAAAAATTTAAGATGGTGGATCAGATATTGGAGACAAAGAAATAAAAATTCAAGCTGAGCCTGTAACAAAAGTAAAACATTGGAATTGGATTTTGATAAGATTTATTATTTTTGGCCTATTTCATTATTTTTTTAAATAATGTTAATTAATATATGTTTATGTTATTTATTTATTTATTTTGGATATGGAAATGTTTACATATAAAGAGTCATTATGGTATTTTTGTTAGGATTGATTTTATTACTTTAGTTACTTTATTATATTTGCTACGTAAGTGATTTGTGTGTGAACGTGTTTAACCAAATAAACAAAGCTGCGGCTTTCCGTAAGTCATGTTTCTAACTATGTATTTTTTCCTGTGTTTTTTTTTTTTTAAGTTTTTTTTTTTTTTTTTTTTTTTAGTTTTTTAAGTTTAGTAGTTTTTAAATAAAAAATATATTGGATGATTATCAATATGCAAGGTTTCAGTACCGGAAAAGAGAAAGTAATATCAAGCCGCCTCTATCTGGCCATAAACACTCCCTATTGGCGCTTTACTGACCAAAGAATTGACCCCATATGATCCCATAACTAACTAACTAACTAACTAACTAAGCACAGCGTGTCACATTAACCCTACAAAAACCCATTGGAATATACAGCTTAACATGGTGTACTGAGAAAAAACAGTGAATTTGGTGAATTTTTCGGACACATAATAGATTACGATACTGTCTAATAAAAAGAATGACACAAACTAAATATAAAGCACAGTGCGTCACATTAAGCTCGCCTCTATGTAATATTAAAAGCTTATTATAAGGAAACAGTAAGATATTGAAATTACCGTGCTGTTTTTGCGTTACATTAGTTTGGTCCTATTTGCAGTAAATACTGTGTGACATGGTATTTGTTTGTTTTGTCTTGTTTTGTTGTTAAGCTTGATTTTCCTTGTAAAATGTCTTTTACAAAAGCTTTGAAAGTGTCCTGTGACTTAAAGAAAGAGACAAAGAGACATCTTATTTACAAATTTTACCCTTTAGAAATTTAGCTTCTTTGGTGTTGTAATAATGTTACCAACAACTAAGAGAAGCTTCTAGCTACTTAGCATTTTGTCTTCAAACTTTGGGCCACGCCTCCTGAGCAGGTAAAGAGCGGCTCTTTTGCGCATGCGTCGAGCTCTCAATTACTTAACAGGCGACTGTAGATGACACACAGCACTACTTTGTTTTTTTTAATAATATATAAAGCTCTACCGAAGGCATTAGGCTTTCCAAAGTCGCGTTGGTGTTTCCACATGCTTCAGTTAATCCTTTCAGATCATTTAGACGAATGTTATGGTGAAACGCTTTGCTGTAATGAATGAACATGGACATTGATGCTACTCGGATGGTGAGGGAATTTCCTGCAAAAAACCGACCTGCAACAGATGCATCATTATCTGATGGCTAACTCTAACTCTCTGTATCTCTCTGATGGGGAAAATCTCTCATGTATACCGAAATATTTTTCTTTCCTGCTTCATCGAGCAGCCCTCTACAGGTTGCACTAGCAGAAGAGGACCAGGTTGATTTGGATCTGGTATAAAGCTTCCTATTGTTCATAAACAGTGCCCTTGGATATCAATCCGCACAATGAAATGTTTAATAAGTGACCTAGATTCACGCGCACGGCGAACTGCTGCTGTGCTCCCCAAACCTGGCGCGCGCTTCTTTCGCTCAGGGAACTAAATATAGCAAAGTTTATAATGCGGACCAAGAAAATACACCAGATATGCATGCACATCACCGGCATCGAAATGAATCGTCCAGACAAGACACAAGTGCGTGTGTGTGTGTTTTTTTTTTTTTTTTTTTTTTTTAAATGGCTTGGTTAGCTAGCTAGCCGCAAATGTTCGGCGTCTCTCTCTCTCTCTCTCTCTCTCAGCCAGAGAGAAATGTGGGTCACCAGGCCTCCGGACTCTTCACTAGCAAGCTTCAGGAACAACAAAATAATAAGAGCGCTCTGCTGGGTTTTTTTTCTTTCCTGATTTTTTTTCTGTCAGCGTTAAAGCAAATGCTGCACTACACATATATACCAGGTGTCTTTTTTTTTTTTTTTTTAATTTTTTTTTTAAAGTCATAAACATGCAGAAAGCTGTCCTTACCCAGTTTATTCGCCGTCATGAGGGGATCTCGCGCTCCTTGTTTTGGTTCAGACGCCTGCGTTGGATTGACTGGAGTTACAAAAACAGCAGGGCCTACCCTGGGCTTCCCACGCGCATGCGCAGTGCACACTAAGCGGCAGCAGCAGAAGCAGCCTACACAATCTGGCAACACACACACACACACACACACACACACAGGCTTCATTGTAGCGCGAGGAGGATATTTTAACGTCGTGTCAAACGACATACTAGCTTTTATTTAAACAATACGGGGAAAAAAACAACTTTAGCGGCGCAATCAGTCTCCTGTTTAATTTTAGAGGACACATACGCTAACAAATTTTAATATGTAATTTAAACGACTTCCTTTTTTTTTTTTTTTTTTTTTTTTTTTTTTTAAATACCCCGAACGCGCTTTGTGTTAATTTTTTTTTGTGTTATACAAGCGCCCCCAATCTAGTATATCGCTCATTCTTTTGGCGGAAGTCCAATTAGGTCAAACTCACCAGACAACCAACCTTGACTAGTAACGCGTAAAAGTTGTGGCAGGAGTTTGACTGACACCCGACGTGTCCAATCAGCGCGTCGTGCGTGTGTGGGCGTCACCACAGGCGGAAGTGTGTGTGCTGAGAGAGTCAGAATAACTTGCCTAAACTGCCTTTAATGCTATTAAATATTAAAGTTTTTTTTAATCACATGCATATGTACTACTTTAGGAAATTCATGAATATATCCAACATTCTGGTGTGTTCATACGAACAAATAGCTATAACAGATTTATAATTTATGATTTATAAAGACGTGCGCTCAGTTGATCCTGTAGGATCTTATTAGATTTTTGGAATCTTACTGGAACTATACTTGCATTTTACTGGAAATAATGTCTTATTATTAGAAAGCTATTGGAAATTACAGAGGGTGCTTTGGGAGATTTAAAATCCTAAAAGATTTTCTATAAAATTAGAGTATTTTCTCTATTTTTGGAGTATTTTATACTATTACAGTAATATACTATTATTTATATATATATGTGTGTGTGTGTGTGTATGTATGTAAATCTTAAGAAACCATTTTGTAAACATCTTAATCTGTATTGATCATTAATGGTTAGTAATGTCTATATCGAGGTGAGTTTGTAAAAAAATAAAAAATAATAATTTTTTTAAAAAACAGTGGAAAAGTGCACCTTTAGGATTCTTAAAAACCCAAATGGATCCCATTTTAAAAAATCCTGGTGGAAATTATAAATAGAATCCTGTACAAGTTTCTTATTGGAATCCTTTAGGATTTTTCGACAAGGGCTTCCTAAAAGTGAATGTGTCCATGCGCACTGAAATGTTCCCAAATCCTTCGTAACTGTGGCCTGTTTATTGATCTTAAATCGTGCACAGGTGATGATGCATACTGCCTCCACCAAGAGCAGTCCCTGTATGGTGGGATTTAAGCAATAGAACTGCAGGTTAGCTGTGGTCATTTGTGTTAAAATGCTAAGTGAAGCCCAGCAAAGGAGCAAAAAAGATTTTGCTTTTCTGTAAATGAAATTTAGTGGGCAAAAGTTCTTGGAAAAGTTCCTCTAATAAAGCAAGTACATCTATGGTCCAGTGGATATAAAAATTCTACACACTCCTGTTAAAATTGCAGGGGTTTTTTGATGTAAAAAATGAAACCAAGATAAATCATATCAGATCTTTTCCCACCTTTAACATGATAGAGCAACCAGTTGAAAGCCAATTAAAATAAGAAATGAGATGTGAATCGGTTGATTATAGACACCCAGAGACATCTAGTGCCCACAATGTAGAACTTTTTGTTTTGTTTCAGTCTTGTCTTAAAAGTGAACATACAGTAAATATGGTACTTAAGGTTCTTATGAACTTTATCGCATAACCAGTGTTTATTGAATTAATGTGGGAGGAACAGAATTTCAACACTGTAGTTTGTGTGGACAGTGATAGTGTCCTGCCCTAGTATTAATAATGTCCACAAGATGGCACTGGACATACAGTGTTCATCCTGTTCACACTACAAACAAGCATTAATCCTCATGAAGTTCACTTTTAATAAAACTTTTCATACATCATCCCTCTGCACAACACAAACGATCAGCTTGACACAATACACCCATATGTGGTTCTTCCTCAAACTGTTGCCACAAAGTTGGAAGCACACAATTGTATAAAATGTCTTTGTATGCTGTAGCTTTACAGTTTCCCTTCACTGGAACTAAGAGGCCCAAATCTGTTCCAGCACAAAGAGAGCTCCATGAAGACATGGTGTGTGAAGGTTGGTGTGGAAGAACTCGAGTGTCCTGCACAGAGCCCTGACCTCAACCCCACTGAACACCTTTGGGATGAACTGGAACACCGACTGCACCCCAGACCTCCTCACCAACATCAGTGTCTGACCTCACTAATGCTCTTGTAGCTGAATGATCACAAATCCCCACAGCCACGCTCCAAAATCTAGTGGAAAGCCTGATTGATTGGCTCTGACTGATTTTCCCTCTTTTCTCAGCTGCAAAATGGCTTGCTTTTCTCCCATAGACAGCTCTCTGGTCTACATTGTGGTTTATCCTTTTTAATAACAAGCGGTCTTTTAATAAGATAGCGGTCTTCACAGGCGAACCCCAAGGCTCAGACCAAGAGTAGACATTCAGAGCTATTAATTGTTTAAACAATCAATCTTATTCCAATAATTTTGATTCATTCACTTGAAAAATGGATTGATTCCAACAAAATGTACAATGTTCTAAGTTGTTTAACACATCTAGTTGTAAATATCAGGAAATAAAAGCTGAAATTCATATATATCATCTCATATTCATTCTTTTGATCTTTTGAGAGGATTTATTATATGATTTGAAGTCGGACAAGTCGTGGTTTACATTAGTTAGTCTTCTTTACATACATTTACACACACTTAGGAGCACGAGTAGGATACAACTGTTTTTCCAAATGTACAGGATTTTTATGAATACCAAATTTCGTGTGTAAATGTCTTGTAGAAATGGCAGCACTGTCAGCATGGTGTGCGACTTCTGCCTCTGACATTTCTAAATCAGTTCAAAATTGGTCTCAACTAGCGATGTAGACATTTTCCTTCCACTGCACTGTCTGGTTTTAAACCACCCCTAAAGACTGCTTTACCTTCAAACTAAAACCATATTTCTACTATATTTCTGTAAAACAAAACAAGTTTGCTTTCAAATTTGAGCCACTGCTCCATATAGCTCATACAGACTACTCACTGCCTTCTCTAGAAAAAATAAACATTTAACTAATTTTTAACTGTTATAAAAGAAAATATAAATATATTATAAAGAATTATATAAAGAAAAGCATAAATCATACGGTCATTATAATGAAATGTTGCATGAAGGATCCCATTTTGACTCGAAGCAGCACTTCATAGTTATAGTTAGTTTGCTTACTCAGTCACATTAGACAGAAGATAGAAAACTTCCACAGGGCATTTGGGTGAGGAGTTGAATAAAGTTATGTTCTGCAAATTGCAGTTTGTTCTAATTTGGATGAAAAATTACTTGTTTTTCCAGCAGCCCTTTTTTTCAGGATTTTCCAGAGTTTCTAGGGCATAGTCATAGGGTTAACATTAAAAAAAAGGGAGGGTGTTATAGGGGGGAAACAATCTTCCAGTATAGACCACACTCATTTCTGGTTTATTTTGAGCACTAAAGAGATAGAGTATTAAAGTGCTAAGTGGCTAAGTGGCTGTGAAATCACAAATCTCACTTCTGGTGCCAGAACACATTTTAGACTCATGTCAGTCAGTACAGTGACATCTTTTTACACCACCAAAGTCCTGTATATATACGTTACAGACCTAAACATGAATAAAAACAAAACACCATAGATTTAATTGAAAATTGAAAGTATTGTTTCAGATTGTTTTGGCAGAGAAAGTGAGAGAGAGATTCAGCAAAAGCATAGGTCACTCAAAATCACACTGCTACAATGAGAACATTGCAGAATGACTTTAATTTAAAAGACACAACATGGTTACACAATTAGGACCTGTGGACCAAAAAAATAAATAAATAATTTTTTATTTGAATTCTCTATGTACATTCAATATCACTATACACCACAGAGGGGTGATAAGCGGATACGTCCAAGGACGGGTGCCTCGGGTTTTCTGGTCCTCTATCAAGGCTAATCAGCTGCTCCACAGGAAAAGCACCATGTTGTGATACAAAGACAAAAAGCTCAGAGAGAGTTTTAGACCAGAACATACAGGTTAAGAGAAGTTGTTTAGGAGGCCACTGTTCAATTTGTTTATGAGGGTGTAAGTGGCATTGGGTACCTTTTCTTTTTTTATTCTCTGTTTTTTTGTTTTTTTGTTTTTTAATCTTTACACATATTCTGTAGATCGTCTCCCATTACGTGGCTGAAAAAAGGAAAAAAAGAGTCTCATAAATAACTCAACATTAAGTACATACTCTCAAGCACATAAACCAACTGCTGTAACACAACTAAAAGTGAAGTTTGCATCATTTGGTGGTTTGCATAATTTGATGGTCTTATGCAAAGTGACTTACAGAAGTTTCCACAAAAAAAAAGTTTGTCTTTTTTTTTTTTTCATGGTAATACATGACGAACGAAGGTAATAAATGAACGAAGTGATCATTTATGCCTACCCGATATAAGAAGTATCCTCTGCTCTGGATCATGCGTGGGGTCTCCTGTACATAAAGAGCACAGTGTTAGATCTACAAAACCTGAAACCTGGCCAGTTTTCAACAAAATATATCCTTACTAATCATCCATCCAAACTCCTGCTGGAGGTGTTTTCCATCGCAGCATTTTAAGTTTCTAATGCAGTTAGAGTCGTAGAAGAAAATGAACTAAACGACTCAGTGAATCAGGAACATCGATATCAGCTCCGCACTGGTTTCAGACGATCCAGTGATGCCGTCGTTATAAAAACAGAAGACTGGGATTCTAGTTCTTTTGGCTGAACTGTTGGAGACATCTAGCATTCTCCATGATTTATCTCCTTTAGCATCACCTAATCTGTTTCAGCAGTGCCAACTTATAGCTGATGTCCTTCCATATCTGGACCCATAAACCCGTAAAGACAGATTAACATTTTTCACTGAATATTAGAATGTAGTCATAACCTGGACATTAAAATGTTTGTAAGGTTTTGGATATAAACTGTATCTACTAAAGCAAAGCTTTTTTTTAAATCCCAAGAATTGTGCCCCAAAGCCATTTATAACCACAATGTTTATTGTGGAAGCTATTATATGAGACCACAGGTGAACATCCTCAAAACGTTTTAAGAGTACAAGCTGCTTTACATGCCCGCTGATGCTTTAGCGTCTGTGCTGTACAGTGCTGGTCAGTGCAGATAATTTTAGTCGATAATAACCAGGCGAATGGAAAAGAACAACTAATGCTGCTAATTTTGAGGCAAACTGCAACATTTGTGCTTGGGAAGGGTTGCGCGTAAGCAGAAACAAACGCAAGTGCACCCCACCACACACTCACACACACACACACACACACTCAGTCTTTTATAGGTGTAAAACAGAAATCATTTGGCATGACTTTTACAGTAAAGTATGCAAAAGACTTAAGATTATCATATTTACTTTGAGACCAAAATGAACACATTAGCATATATCATAATGAATCCCAACAGATTCTGTGACAATCACACAAATGTCATGTGTACACAACATTAATGTAACTAACGAGCAGGAGAAATGCCTCAGAGATGTGACCTAATTAAATGAATCATTATGGCAAAAGTGAATCATATCGTATTAAATGAGGATGCAATTTCCTTTTAAATCGTTTAGAATGATGTCACCTGCAGATCATAATTAAAAAAAGAAGAAGAACAACAACAAACAAACCATTACATGATATGACATGCTAAGTTAGAGTAAAAATCAGTAATGGATGTTACAGCACTGGTTAATTATAGTAGTAGTGTGTAACTCCATCATTACTCTTGCGCGATAAGATGTAATGTTGAAGTGTCAATGACGGCAACGCAATTACATCTATCTAAGAGATGTAATTGCGTGGTTGTGAAGACTCAACACAGCGGAAGTGGAGAACAGAGAGAGAGAGAGAGATAGGAGATGTCTTTAAGAGGATGAGATCATTCCCCTGTCCATTAATGTATTCCTAGTATCAGTACAGGCGACATGAAGACGAAGCATGCACAGGATACATACATGTGATGCTACTCTTCTGCGTCTTCTGCTGTGGAGCTGCGGGATGAGCTGCAGGAGAGGGTGGAACACAGTGGACTGACATACACACACACACACACACACAGGGACACAAAGAGAGATGACAACCATGAACAACTGCCAGAAGAATTGGGTAGAATTAGATTGCAAAGAGGACAGAGGATTGAACACACACACACACACACACACACACACACACAGAGAGAGACACGAAAGCACGCACATGCATCAGCACTTCTCCTAATCCAATACCCAGAAGAAATAATTTAATAATAAAATTCAAAGCTGGCCTTGAAGCCACATGAACGTCGTAGCAGAGGGGTTTGTGAGTTTTGGTGATAGGGCAGTTGTTGGAGCACTTGAAAAAAAATGTAATGCTTTTCTTTCAAACATTTAAGTCTTTTTTTTTAACTCATGATTTCAGACTCTATGTATTTCTAAATAGGACCAAGGAAGCTCCACTAAATTATAATACTAATGTACACTGTGATCACCATATAATGCATCAGTGCAGAATCTTTACGGCCCTAAATGACATACACGTACACAAAAACGTCCGTAGTCTATTATACAGAGTGCTGCAAAAACACGCTCTCACAAATGCCATGCAAAAGCATGTTCTCTGTGCCAACACCACACACACACACACACACACACACACACACAAACAAACGCACGTACAAACATATACCGAAAGACAGTCAATGCAGTCCAAATGACACAATTAAAGACAGGGGTAAAGCCTCTGCTATAGTGTTCAATCGTTTCATTAAAGTGAAGAAAAAAAAAAAGTCAGGACCAACTGATGAACACTTTGCTTTCCAGATTCTTTGCAATATTCTAACTTTGGGAAAATGGCAGCAACAACCAGCACATTTGGGTTTATCCATAAATGTAGGTCAAGTATAAATTTTTAATAAGTTTTCATTTAATAATTGTACATTCTATCTAGTAGCTATAGGTACATCAGCTGGTCCCTTAAAAAACCCTTTATTTCTGCGGTGATTCATCTAATGTTGGATAGCTGATGTTCATGTCATGCTGAAAATACAGTGATTGTGCGACTGGGGATTCTACTCAGAGCTCTCCACCTCTTCAGAAATGATTTATTTGTATAAGGGTCATTATACCAAATTGGTGCCTTTTAAATCCCTGCAGCAAACTTTGATATCATTTCTGAAAAAAACAAGTTTAAAACATCTACATCTAAAATAAAATATCTTAGTGCATTTTCTATTTAAAAAAAAACAGTTTCTATGAGCTGAGTGATTTTTAAGTAGATGGTATTCAAGCAATTTTTCCAAAAAAAACCCCAAAAAACTAGGATATTCATTCAAACTGTAATAGAAATAATTAATAATAATAAAAGTAATTCCATCTATGAATAATACAAAAGTTCAATAGTTATTGTATTTGTTATAATTAGAAATAGGTACATCCCTGCTCTGATAAAAAAAAAAAAAATTCCTCTTCAAGTAATAGATTCTTTTATTAAGCCTTGGGAGGAAGTAGGAAGTGGGATCATTTTCTTCAAGCAAATAAGTGTTCTGGTTTTATTTGTCTTATTTCTATTTTTTTTTTATTATGCATAATAAAACAGAGAGTTATGGCATGAGGAGATATAGGCCTGCTTTTTGGGCTTTTGGTCATGTTAGAGTTCACAAAGATGCCGGAAATCTATAATGAGCGGAATTCCAACACGTCATGGACACTCGATAAAGCCTGCTAGACTCCTAATGATTTAGTAACAGACTGTAATTACTTATGAAACTTGGTTTTGTTCAAAAGAATGTCAGTGAATCTGCATGATGTTGAAGTGCGTGTTGGATTTTGGGAAACTGTTACTTTCGCCCCTTCAGAGAGGAACCATTTGGAGTCCACTGTTAAAAGTACAGACTTTGCAAGACGTAGGAACTGGTTAGGGCGTTGCAATCAGCACCTTCAAATGAAAGCATGTCTATCTAAGACATACATGGATGTACGTACCATATAAAACACGTGCTAATTGTATGACATTAGCATTATGAAAATTCGAGGGTTTATACACTTATATATACTTGTGCTATTCTGAGGATGTCAGTTTTCAGGTAAAGTAACTGTGCAGTACAACAGACATGCAAACCAGCATGCAAGTAATGAAAAGTTTAAAATAATTTCATGCATAATTTTAAAACTGTCACAAGAGAAAGTTTGCAGGAAAACTGTAAAAAAAAAAATGTCAGTACTAAAGTAAGACAAACTGCAATGAATGATGTGAGAGCTTGCTAATGAACAAAAACGCTTCCTTTCTTGAAAGAAATTGTCTTATTTCTATATCTTTTGTTTAGTTTTTTACTATCCATTTGTTACTGTTGTTCTGTGTCAGGTCTTGGCAGAGCAGGTAACTCACACACTCCATGCAAGACAGCCACACAAAGTAAGCGTCAGATTTACAGAGGGGAAGTGATGCTCATTATTCTTTATCCCTGAGCATGTGAATATATATGTGTGCACTGTCTTACTGCCTTACAGGTGATACTATGCAGCTGGAAGTGTAAACAAACACTGTGCAACTTTGGTACTATAGTGACAAGTAAGCAGCAGGCCAAAGACTAAAGGAGAGAAAAAAAAAGAGCTCTTAAAAATAACGTACCGTCTCATCAGGCAATCCAGTATTCGGCTTAGTGTAATGAAATAAAAACTACGCAAACGCACATTAAAACAAACACGTTCATGTCGAGACAAGTGCAAAGATGCACCAAAGGATGTATATGTACAAAAAGAGGCACACTCAAACGTACATAAATATACAAGTATGCAAGCGTAAAAAGGACATATAACAGGTACACAAACACATGTTTACAGGACCACATAGAAATAGAAAAAAGGTGGAGGTTATGATGCTGTTAGACTGTAATTCGAGAAATCAGTGAATGTGTGTGTGTGTTTGTAGGATCTTACCCTTTTTGTTGGTTCTCGAGCTGCCAGCTCCTGTATATACACAAACACAGTCAAACTTCACCTCAACTATGTCGTTCACAGATCTGATTTCAGCAGACTAGCTGCATGCTGCTGGCTACAGTATGTGGGTTAATATATAAAACATTTTACATAAGCAAAGCTCATAAGATAATGTTCAGTGATATAATTTAAACATGACAGACTTTACCTGAGGTTTCTGCAACACACCCTGCATCAGGTCACACAGATCCCACAATGTGTCCAGTGTCTGAAGGAGAAGCACAGGGTTATAGACAGTTTAACTGCATAGTTTTCATGCAAATGGATCATTTCAGGCTAACAGGGATGTTTTCCAAGGACTCCGGAGCTTTGTCCGGAGCCAAATTGTCCTAACCAGAATGTTATTGTTAGGACCACAGCCTTGTATAAAGAGAGCCTCACTCACCCTGAGGGGTCGTTCTTCAGGAAGGAGGGATGAGCATGCGTTGTCTATCTGTGTGATACAGGAGGTAAATGGCACTTTTCTGTTAAACCCGCTTGAATGTTTTCCATGTTCAAAATTCAGGCATCAACCAACAACCCCAACATTTTATAAATACGCCATGAGTCATAAGCATTAAACTATGCACTGAACAGTATTTCCATATTATAGGGTGAGATAAGAATGTTTCGACCACCATCACTCTCTCTTTCTCTCTCTCTCTCTCTCTCTCTCTCTGTCTCTGTTCCTTCTAAAATATATTAGCAATTCTGTAGTCACTCATTTCCCCCCGATTTCACATGAACACAGTAAGCAGAGGTAAGACATTACATAAGTGCCCTCCCTGCATTTGAGCAACAGAATGTTTTACAATCTTTAAAAGAAAAAAGATCAAAATGTATTGTTATCAAGAAGATGAATTCAGAAAGATATTAAAGGAAATATTAAAGGAAATAATGGGGGAGAGCTATATTATAATAATAATATCTTCAACGTGTGTATGCTTATGTATGATATATGAGTGAATGGATGGTTCCTACCTGGTTTAGCAGCTTGTCATTCTCTGTAGTGGATAGATCTAGGAACACTGGAGCACCTTGGAACACACACACACACACACACACACACACACACACACAAACACACATGTTTGCCTGACTATTCTTGTGAGGACCTAAAGCTAACCCCTACCTTAACCTCAACAACCAAAAGGAGACTGTTCGGCTCTTTTAGTTTTGGGTTTTTTTTGTTTTTTTGTTTTGTTTTGTTTTATTATAAAAAATGCAGCTTTTTTTCTGTTTGGTTTTGTTTTGTATTGTTTTTTGCTCTTTCTTTGGGAAAAAAAGTAGATGTCCCCATAAGGTCAAAACCTACATGTTTTTAAATGTCCCCACAAGTCCCGACAGGTTTGGATTTGTGGGGACATTTGGTCCTCGCCAAGACATAAAAACATGCAACTAACAAAAACTGGTAATCATTTTGTTAATCACATTGTACTTAATTCATTTGAACAGTTTGGCTTTGGTAATAGGTAAAAGTAATAGGTATTGTTTTCACTCTTGTATGGCTATAGTCTACGCATAGTTTTATGTCACTGAAGTTGGAGAAAAATCCTCGCTACAGCAAAGAGCAAGAGTTTTGTAAACGCTTTTCAGACCATTGTTAAGTTCTGCATGGTGACTTCAGGAGATTATTTCCCACTGAACAGCACACAGGCGCACAACTCAGCCCTACACACTGAACGCAGTGTTTACATAAACCCAGGAAAGCTTAGGCAAATAATGCAATAGTGCATTTAGTGCTATAGGTGATAATTCAGTGTTCACACGAGTTTTAACTGAAAACCCAAAACGCCACACTGCGTCAATCCTGCGCACAATCAGCGCTCATAAAGAAACAAACTGTCTTCTTTACTCTTAGTTTAAAGCCGACTGCACAGTTTACCCACTAACTGAAAAAATCAGTATAATGCCTATGTCTGACTTCTGAGACAGAATTGTACACATTTAAATACTCCCACTATGCAGTGTTTTGTTATTTCTACACTGCAGTCCTGTTTCATAAAATATTTTTTCAACGGATTTTTCCCTCATCCAAGGGAAAGGGTTTTACAACGATCACATTCCGTCTCAAAATTGCCTGCTAGTCTTCTAGTTGATATACTAATACAAACATTTGTTTATTTTGAATATATGTGTAATTTAATGAGCTGAAATGCGCCACGCAGTAGCGGTCAGGAATGACTGTGGAGTAACAGCCACAAATGACTGTGTTTTCGTAGCCTATCACTTGTTGCTTGCACTTCAGTCTCTCTGCTATAAGACTTTATCACTTCACTTGTCTTTAAGTGTTGTTTTAATGCCGGGATTACTCGTTTTCAGCAGACTATAGAAGCCCGGTCTCTCCAATTACGCACGGACTCTCCATTACGCGCGCGCACTTCTATCCATAAAGAAAGAGTGTATATAAATGAATATAAGAAGCATGCAGTGTGGAATGAAGAGCAGATAAACAGTATATGTACCTGTGCAGGGCGGTAAGGCTGAGATGAGCAGAAGGGCGAGTGCGAGGCTTGTGCTGTGTGAAGGACTCATTGCGCCGCTGCTGCCGCTTGCGCCTTCCCAGGCTCCTTTGCGCCACTGGATGGTCTTCATGGTTCCTCCCGTGCACTGATTCCGCACCCCGCAGGTCCTCGTGCTTCGGGCACGTTTTCTTTCTGACTTTCTCTCGCTTCCGACTGAAGGATTTGAAGGCTTGAGGTCACACCCTTTACCGCAGCCTACATCAAGAGATCTGCGTCACGGGTCCACGCAAACTTGCAATTATGTCTTTACGTGAGATGGAGTTGTGATGTCTCTGTTGTGTTTTTTTTTTTTTCGATGATTAATTCGCTTTATTTTAGTAATCACAGGGAAGATTTTTTTTTTTAAAAGTAACCCATATACACTGCAAATGTCATATAAGATAAATTGTGCGTTATGCGCAATGAGTGCACCTTTATGATTCAAAAGTAGTAAATGTACATACATGACATACTCAATGCCACTTTAAGTATTGTAAACATAAAAAAAACCAAATGTTCCTGCAATTTATGCACAGGTTTTGCCACCTGAAACGTTACCATAAGACACAGAAGTGTGGAATTGTGAAAGGATAAGGTAATGTGCCTAGCCAGTGTAATATTCTAAGATATTAAATATATTAATAGATATCTAGCCTAATATTATTAAGAATATAGTAGGCCTACATCTGTTCAGAATCATACACCCTTATATTTCAGACTATTATATACAAATCTGCTGTTATATAAATCTGCTTCCATGCACCAGTAAACTAAAAGTAAACTGTTTCCGATACAGAGGTGATGTACAGCACCACACTCTTACATACTGTGACTTCAGCATATAGTATTTGTTTTCAAGAAATTCTCCTGATCACTTGGTGGATTATTCAAAGAAAATGTGAATAAAAGTGAATGAAAATTTTCCCAGTATCACAAGTTCAGCCACTATTTTCTCAAATAGTTTCCAGCAAGTTGTTGTATTGGGAGTATTGGTTCTTTTTAATAGCTGAGACTTATTAGACCTCACTATGGAAGAGTTTAGAGATAATAAAGTTGTTCTGTTAATTATACTAGGGGTTTTCTGTAAAGTAGTCATTAGGACTTTGACACACATCTTTATAAGCACTAATAAGAGACCATCTATCTTGAGCCAGCTGGCTGTGGTAATCAGTGTAGTGGATCATCAGATATGATAATAAAGAGATAAAGGAAGTAAACAAGAGATGTGACAGACCCAAAGAGGCTACATGCCTGCAGAGATAGGTTACAATAGTAGAAAATATATTAGACAGGTAGATCAATAGCTGTACAGATATTAAAACATTTATAATGGAAATATATACTTTCCCATACAAATATTTGACAAACCTGTGCTCAGGATTGGTGATATATTTACTGCATCTTTTCATAAATTAAAATCTATTTCAGGAATATTCCCTTACACAATGATTTTAAGAAAAGATTTAGCATGTCTAAAATTGTGTCCAGTTCAATTCAAAATGCATGCTGTAATAATCGGGATTGTGTGTAATGCATAAGAGCTTGATTTAACAGTCACACAGATGCATGCATCACAACCAGTCAAGCTTTAATCAATAAATGAGACCCTATTTTCTGAAGACTGCACTACACACAACAGTTAGCTGGGTCAGGTGACCCAGGTCTTCAACGCATTGCAATGACCCGTGCTTTCTGATGTATGGGCACAGTGTGTGTGGTTTTGCTCTGACTGAAGATGCATCACTCAGCCATTGTGGAAACATGAATTTAAAACATTTTCAACACAATCTTTTTTTTTTTTTTTAGCTTTTAAAGGTTTACTAGGCGTGTGTCTACAAATGGTCTTCACAGGCTTCACAGGGGAATGAGGTGCAAATTTAATTCATCGGACTCCCAGCTGATTCGCTTATGGATCTTAAAGCATATTTTTCAGCAGCTACAGAGAATCTACAGAGAAAAGTTGTAGCTATGAGAGTGAGAAATGTCTGGACCTGGGAGATTAAAGGGGTTAATTTAGGATGGTATAGGATGGCTTAACAGGGGTGGTATATACTCTCCCCTGTCAATCACAGTGACACTAACCAATCATAGGCATCCGTGAGCTCATGCATGTGGAAGAGGGCAGATAGCACAGTGTGTTACGCTGCCCTGACCAGCAGTTGGAAAAGATCTCAGAGGAAGCACGTGTTAGCCTTCATCCTCCCTGGTTGGGTGGGAATTGGCAGGTGGCCAAATTTGGAAGAAAAATCCCAAAATATTTTTCTTCGCTGATTGCATGTCCAATACCTATTTATTGTATATAAAGCTCACCCAAGAAGGTAAGTCACAGTACATTTATCTAAATTAAGGTGTACAACATGAGACTACAACTTTCATTAATATTTGATTCACCAGCAGCAATATGGGTGTGAAGTGTTATGGATGAAACATTTACCAAATATGGCCATTTGTAATAAATCTGAAAAAATTGCACTTGAAATCAAGTTTTATGCAGATACACATAACAGCAGTGATATAAATACAATAACATCCCATTAAGAAAATGTCATGTGTTTGGGCCCTCATGGGTTCAACAGAATGGAAAAAAATCATACAATAACATATGGAATTAAATGGATCAGTATCATATGGAGACAGGATGATATTATTAACTATATTATTATTATGCATAATCTCTCAAGATTGACACTCACATCTTAAATAGCACATGTAAATATCATTTATGTGTGTGTGTGTGAGAGAGAGAGAGAGAGAGAGAGAGAGAGAGAGTGTTTGTGTGTGTTGTGCACTGCACTCGTTCCTAATAACGCACTGGAGGAATAAGATACGAAGCACAGATAGGCAGCACGCCACTGGGAAATATCCTCTAAACCTTAAAATGAATAAATAATCAGAGAGTATCCTTGGTAAGAAGGTTATTACCAGATCATATGGGAGGGTTGGGTTTTATGTGCTTCACTCTGAAGATGTCTTTTCTCCACAACAAATAAATACATGTTACAGAAGGTGGGCACATGTTGAAATTGAACAAATAATTCGTGAGCATGAGTTGATGAGGGATGGTGTGGGATCACTTGCGTGGCTGAAACTCTGAATCTAAATAAATGGATGAATAAAAGAAATGACATCATAAGGCAACACATATAGGAACATACATATTACATGTAGGAAGAAGGAAATGGTGAGTATGGTCCTTCAGCCCGTTCTAATGAAAAGTCGAAGGGACTTCCGATGAACAATGGCAATTCCGCTGGATTTCATGAAGTTGTGGTCATGTGATCAGGGTGAGTTTGTGAGAATCATTTACTGGCAACTCCTCTGATTTAAATCTTCCATGGCCACAATTCTCACCAATCTAATTATATTCAAGGTTGCAAATAAATTAATGGATGTGTCTGCCACCATTTCAACTTACATCTCTATTTGGAGTGCCAGATGCCCCCACAAACAACGACCTCTCACTGAACTTTGACTGACAGCCAAGAGGCGTGGGAGTGACTTGTGAGTGTTGCTTCCTGTTACTAATTGGTTTACACCCTTTCCTCTTCCTCTACTCATCCATCTCCCTATCTCTTTCTGATAACACAAATGACGAGAGCGTGAGGATGTCAGAAAATGGCTCAATTGTTGAAGAAAATGGTCAAACTAAATTGCAAATTAAATGGAGCCCTCACTCCATTCTTTTTCTGTGTAAAACTATCACACAAAAACTTTTGTTCTTCAAAGCAACACTTAAATCTGAAAATTGAGCTTGAAAGCCCATCATGATGTTTTTTTGTTTTTTTTTTTTAACCAAGACTGCATTCACCTTGTCTCTGACCATTATGGCTCTCCACACTCTGTGCATTTTGTTCTCAGTAACAACTTCATTATTTAACATCTTTGTCTTTCTTGTGTCATGTCTAATTTACAGCACTCCTGTAGGTAAGTTCTAAGTTTGTCTCACACCTTGTTAGTCACCTTCTCTTACTTTCTTGGTTTATATTTTCCTGTTTCTAAGCAACCCTGCCAGCTAACATTTAGTGTCCTGCTATGTTCGGTTACCGCAATTGTCCAGTTTCCCCCAATTTATGCACTTTGATTTCTACACTTCAATCCTGCATCAGCTTTTGTGCTCAAAGTTAGTTACTTTAAGGCAGACAAGTGTGTTCTGGAGTAGAACTGTATAAGCTAATCAACTGTAAGGGTGGGGATGATTTAGTTCATTAGAACTGTAATTATGGGTGGAGAGCAAGAATTGATTGACTCCTGTGGCCTCTGACCTAATTGCCCTATTGGAAGTGAAAAGGTTTGGATGACCCAGGAGCCACATGGGAAAAAGAATGACTCAGTAATGAATCAAGCAGGTGATTACAAAGAGGCTGACTCATACAAAGCTTATACCAGCTCATACCATCTTTTCTTCCTCTCTTAATCATTCCTCCATCCATCCATTACAATCATGCCCACTCACACTACTGATCCATCCCTGTGTAACTGTAGGGTAACTTTTATGTTTTCATTTCATGTTGAATTTAGTGCTGGACATCTCTGCTTCAGTTTTACAGTCTGTGTGGATTATGGATTCCTTTCCTTTACTTGTGGTTCTTTTTCTTTATTTTTCACAAACAGATATCACTAAAATGCAGCTTTTTTCTAGATTAATGAAGCACTATATGTATGAACAGTTATTTAAAAAAAAAAAAAAAGACTGACGCTGGTGATGTGCTGCAATTTACGAGGAAATAATGTTAGTAATTGATTATAATTGACTTCAGTGCACAGCAAACTTTGTTCCAGCCTTAAGTGCACAAAGGATCGTCTGTTTTTACAGCTGCAGCATTTACATGCCACAAATATGAAAGCCCATTGCTGCTATCTGGATTAAACGATTCCACCACAACACAAAAGCAACCTTTAGCAGTGGTAGACATCACATCATCTTCATGTTAACAACTGTAAAAGATGGAAAGGGGAAGAAACTTGTCTCTGACATCTCCCTCCCTATAAGACCCTCTGACAGGATGTAATTAACCTTATCAATGTGGCAAGCAACTGACATTATTTCATTTCTGAATCACACCAAGCTTGAAAAAAAAAAAATCAATGAGTGTAAAACATGCCAGAGCTGTTTTAGCCAGCCAGGTCGAAGTTGGCTTGTGCAATTAATGCTGTGCTTCTGTATGGATGTGGGCTTTCAAAAACCTGCTGAGTGAATGATGGTATTTGTTGCTGTCTTTTTGAGGTAAGAAGGGTAGTGAGAATTATGGCCCTTTGAGTATGTCAGGAGCAGCTCATCCATGGGGCAGGTGGTGCAGAGCCCCACCATGTCTATCACTCATTCACCAACTCTTACGCTTCATAAAGTCCTCATTCCCAGCTCCATACATTTTAATTTCATTAAATTCAAAAACATTAAATTTGGATTAATTGCAGTATTTGCATAGGTAGCTTTATTTTTACCACTGCATCTACATTTTTATTATTTGTGTTGTATTATCTGTACTGTTTGCACTTGTTGTACTGTATTATTTCTCTGTTTAAATTATTTCACTGTGGTACTGGTATAATTTACCCCACTGACATTATTTGTATATTTTGTCCATTTATGTTACACCTCTGCTAAGACAAATTTGTAGTAAATGTAAATGTACCTAGTCAGTAAAATGATTCTGATTCTGAGACACATCTGCTGTCATCTTTGTGTCTTTTTTTGGGTTACAACTTGGGCATCTTCTTTTGTTAACTGGTTTTAAATATAATAATCAGATGTCTCTCTAATTGTCAGCAATGGCCGCAAGTGTGGGCGCAAACACACACACACACACACACACAAACACTAATTATGCAGTGCTCATATTAAACTGCATAATTTTGCTCTCAGATTTAATTTTATTCCCCAGTAATTGCTTATCATCTTGCATTCCCTCTTGTAATGCTAAAATGATGGTTTCAGCAATATTTTCTTTTTTTTCCAGTCATAATAGTACAGTCATAAATCTGTATGTCCTCCCTGGCCTGTGTCTACGGAAATGTTATAAGGAAATTTCCTTGTGCTTCAATTTCAAGAAAACCTCAAGTCACTCTCTCAACAGTGCAATACAATAAATTGAAAAATATCGACTGGTACTAATTTGGCATGGTTCAGGGAGTCATACCAAATTCATGCCATGTACCAACTGAAAGCTGCTCAAGAAAGGCTTCAGGAGCAAATTGTTAACATCAGATGATCTCTGACATTTCTGACCCCCAGTCAGTGTAAAGCGCAGGTCCAGGGTCCCCAGTTCGATCCTGAGCTTGGGCTACTGTCTGTGTGGACTTTCGCATGTTCTCCCCGTGTCCACTTGGGTTTCCTCGAAAAATGTAATTTTACACAATATGAACGTAATAAAAAAATGTGAAAATTAAGGTTGTAGAATTCTAAAAGACCCTTATATTTCAAATATGCAAGCTATTCGAATTGCAAGCCATGAAGATCTAATAATAATTACTGGCACATTATAACACACAGCCTACAATTGTACTGTCCTGCAATCAAACTCATACTTTCCTGTAGAAACAGCGCTCAGAGTGGCACCATCACAGACAGCAGTTGTAGAGCGGACAAAAGAAAAACTGTTGTCATTGGAGGTACAATATACGGACTATACAGCAAAACCAGTCCACCAACTGCAAAGGTATGAGCTACACTTAATAACTGTACTTCAGATCCTTTGGGCAAAGGGCAAAAGGATAACATCTTTTTGAGAAATAAAGCAGCCACAATTATTGAATATGTAGCATGTTAAAAAGTTTCTACAAGCTCCTGTATGTCCAGCATCGGCTAGCAGGGCTGTTCAAAGATTTAACAAAATCCACATTAGATATAATCCACATAACAAGTGTTTTTAAAGTGGATTATTTTGGATTTTTTGTGCAGGTTCCAAGTGCAACAGCACCACCAATGGCTTTAAGTATAATTCATAGAATAGTATGAAAAAGTGACACTGGGGCTGAATTCTTTCTAGTCCAGACTATATATTCATCTCCATTCCTACACCCTTCGCATAACTCCTCTGCTAATAAGAAGCACAGAGACGCATGTCTAACAGCACATAGACAAATCAGAACTCTTTTGGAACAGTTAGACGAAATAAAAAGAGAACTCTTTGGCAATAATTCAGCTCCATTACCCACAGTGAAGCATGGTGATGGGAGCATCATGATATTGTACTGCTTCTCTGTAAACATTATCAAAGGGAACATGAATAGAGCAATGTACTGGGACATATTAGAGGAGATTTTAATTTTGTCTCATCAGCAAAGAAACTGAATGTGGGGAGAAGAAGTGTTTCAACAAGACAACAACTCCAAACGTACAGTAAAAATAATTCAAGAAGGCCTTGCATGACCTAGCCAATCTTCTAACCTGGATCCCATTGCAAAGCTGTAGATCACCTATATGGTTATACTCCAGCTATACTCATCATACAAATTGACATTTTATTTATTTAATGACTGGTGACGTACATTTCTACATTCCGCATTCAACGTCAAAAGTAATCATAACTGAGTTATTGATCTAGGAAACAACAACTAAATGTAAATAATAACTGAGCTGTTAGTAATGCCGTTAGCAGCAGGGCAAACCTTTTGTTATTTGTAAGTTTGTATGTTTCAGTGTTTTACCAGACACCAGCTTTAAAAACTTTTTAAAAGGTTGTGGGCATGGTCCGCTAACTACTACCATTTGCACAAGTACGAACTGGCAGGCTTTCCCCCTCAGACTTTTCCCATCAAGATGAAGACTCCTGAGTGTCCCTTTTGCTGTTGATGCATATAGTGAAAATAATTTGATATGAACCACTGACTGGGTATCACCTTCAATGAAGCAGCCAGAGCATAATGTTCATGCTAATGTGTGTTAATGGCAGTAATTGATGATCTCTGTCACCAATGGCTTGTTGGAGGGTCAGTTTTAAAATTGAAATAACACAGTTGTAAAGAAATTGGGACTATGCTTAAACATGACACATGAAAGGAGAAATTACCCCTATAGTGTACTATTCAGACCCAATTTCATAGACACAGCTAATAACAACAAATGACCAAATTGGCTTCTAAATATATTTTATAACAGAGAATTCTCAGTACATCTGGACAGTTAAATTATTCATCCTTTAAGTAAGTTAATGAATTATGGTAGACAGCCTTCTAAAGTGAACAAGTATGATGCTTTTGTAATCCTAATGAATAATGGGCCCTTCCTGGACCTAATAATAAAAGTGATCACAGCAAAATACTTCACAAGTTACGGCAAGAGTAATGTGCACATAATAAAAGCAAACTATTGTGACCATATGAATAGTCTGCTTTCAAAGCACAGATTATACCATTTTCATGACATGAGAGAGAAATAGGCCAGCTTACCTAAACCCAGTGGTGAAAAAGTGCTGATGATTTCGACCTCGGTAAATGTAACTGCTATTGTAGTGCAAATTTACCTAAGAAAACATATTGTAAAAGAAACTTACTCAAGCAAGACTACATATGTTCTTTGCTGAAAAGCAGTCTAATTACTTTACAAATGACTTTTTGGGATGTACTGTATATAATGGTAAGCAGCACATCTATAACTCCAACAAGTTGGAAAATATCCTTGAACTGATGTTATCAGACAACAGCAGTCGTACACATTAATTTTTCAGAAATCATAGCAGCACAAACAAATAAAACTACTCTTGTTCCATTTCTTGCTCACATGGTATTCCAGTTTCACACAGGCGTTTGGTCGCGCTGTTGTTTTTCAAATGTAAAAATGGAAAGCAATAATGACTTTTTTCAAATGTATTTTGCTGATAAATTAGTGCAGAAGCAAGAATATAGCACAGTAAGGACGTGCTGTTTCCCACTCCTACATTCGGGTTCAGCCATCTAACTAGCATGCTGTTGATTTTCAATGAGCAGCTTGAAATGTTCTGTGAGGTGAATTGCAATGAAAACACTGAGTTCCACTTCCCCAAACACATCTCTCCATTCTCCCACTCAAACCACACAGGTTCCACCTCTGATCCAATACACTGTAATATTGTAAATCACAGGGTTTTTTCTAGAGTGTGTTTGAAATTACAGCATTATAGAACTTTTAAACATTACAATCTGACCCTTTAATAGAGAAATATCAAAGGTCTTACTAAATGCAAAAGTATATCAGACAAATTACATTTCAGTGATGAAATGTAGTATATTTGGATACTACGAAATACATTCAGGAAGTACATTTGAATTGATGTGTTTGTATTTTCATTTAAATAAGTGAAGTGATTCATAAAGCATCCAAATCTTAATATCAGAACATTAAAGGTACAAATGCAAATGTTATTATTGACATTGCAATGTTTAATTTTGAGCCAATAATTGGACATATAGGCAAAAAAATCAATTCAAATATAAGAATATGTTTCTGTCTGTGCTGGTTTCCTTTCAACTCATAAAAACATGCTGACAGTTGGACTGGCTATGCTTAATAACTGCCTCGAAATATTCCATCACAGCGTTGGATACAGTGTGTTGGATAAAGTGGTTACTCAACATGAATGAATATAGCCATTTTACATATTATGACTATGTTTTGTTTTTATATTTGCTTGCTATATGTCACTGTACCTTTCAGGAAGATACTGATTTATCTTGCTTGGCTCCCAAAACTGAATCTGAATCAAAAGTGAGCTGAACTTTTAATTAGTTTACAGTTAAATTATTTTTAAATTACATTACACTTATCCAAAACCAAAGATATTTATGATAATAGTAAAGCCCTTTATTCATCTAAAATGTGTGTTTTTTTTTTTATTGTCATCATCCATGCAAGGTCCAGGTTCACTGCACGTTCATTTTATAATGTAAGTGCACAATGATGCCTCTTAGTGGCTAAGAAAGATTAGTGCAGGTACAGATTCAAGTTTCAAGTTTTCAGGTTTTGTTGTCATGTGCACAAGTAGTGTATCACACACACTGAAAGTCTTACTTGCGTGTTCTCCAACATTACAACAGACACAACAGGTTAACCTGTAACAGCAGTTAGACGTTACATTTGGGTGAAAGAAAGAAAGAAAGAAAGAAAGAAAGCCTTTTATTTGTCACATACACCTTACAGTACAGTGAAGTTCTTTTCTTCACATTTCCCAGCTTCTAAGGACCTGCGGTCAGAGCACAGGGACAGCCATGATACAGCATCCCTGGTGCAGAGAGGGTTAAGGGGTGTGCTCAAGAGCCCCACAGTGGCAGCGTTGGGGTTTGAACCCCAGCCTTATGGTCTGATCAGTAGCCCAGAGCCTTAATCTCTGAGCCACCACTGCGTGTTAGCTAGTAGCACTGGCAATATATGAATATTATACTGTATACACAGTGTGTAAAGTGACAGGGTTAAGTCTTTAAGTCCTCAGTGTCTGCCGCATTGCCAGGGTGTGACAGTTAAAGCAATCACCAGTTGTTCAAGAGTCTTATTGGTTTCATGAAGAAGCTGTCCCTGAACCTGCGTGTGTGTGTGTGTGTGTGCTGATGGACCTGAGCCACTTACCAGAAGGAAGGAGGGAGAAAAGTGTGTGTGCAGAGTGACTCGAGTCCCTTATGGTGTAGTCTGCTTTTGTGAAGCAGTGTGTTGCATAAATGACCAGCACTGCACTGATTAGTCATCGATGTTAAGAGCCTGCTACTAAGACCAGGAAAGTTACAGTAGTTTATATACAGTAGCTTTGGTTAGTATGTTGCGCATGACTAGTAATATGAGACAGGGAACATTGTGTGCAAGATTGATGTCTAAAATATACACAATTTTTTTTTGTGTGTGTGTGTGTATGATGGTCAGGCTTAAAGGTCTTAACTTTTCTTGCATTTTTCTGTGAATTTTGTTCATTAATTTGAAATGATGTTGTGCATCTGTATTGGCCCACTCTTACAGATTTAGAAGATTTTACAGGATTTTGGAGTTAAACATCAGTGTATATTCAACAGAAATGCCCAGTGCAAGGCAAACACAGACTAAACATTACTAGACACATACTAACTCACACAGTTGTATGTGGTAGGAGGTGGATTCTGGCTTTTGCTGAAATGGAAGATCAACATCGGGCTCTCTGTTTGTTTTTTTTAACAGCCCATTACATGCTGTCATCTTCACATGCAACAGCGGATCATCCGAGCTCTCAGCCTTCATCCAAACACTGAGGTGAGTCATTTTTAATAGGTAATTTTTTTTTACCACTGACTTCAGTTGCACTAAAACAGCGAAACAGCAAATGCCACAGAAACAAATTTGCCTCTGAAGTTGCTAACAGATATGTTATTCACTGATTAAAATATTATTGTTGTCATATATTATATTATCCTAATTTACATGTAATGTGTGTGTACAAAAGGGTAATATTTCATGTGGTTCATGTGGTTCATCTCTAATCTATTATTTAACAGCTTTTGGTATTTTTTTCATGCAGTAATTAAAACATAAGAGGAATTAATGTGAGACGTTTCAAACTTAGAAAATGGCAGGAAATTTTGAGAACAACTACTACAAGAGTTTAATTAAAACACTTTATAAAGCACTCAGTTTTCCTACAGATAAGTTCATTGTTATGCTGTATGCTGTAAATACCATTACTTTGTGCATGTGGTGTTGGATTCAAGCCATATGGGAAGGGTTCATGGTCCTCAATTCTAAGTTCTTTGAGTAAGAAATAAAACACAGCGTACTGAGAATAATCAATGATGGGGTGGTGTGATATGAACCGACGTGAAGCAGAGAGCCATTACGGTCACGATATTTTCCTTTAACAGTACATCCTGACATCTTATTTCTCACAGCAATTTGACAACAATCACACATTTGTAATTATTCATATATTTTTTTAACAGTTTATAGTTACATTTACTGTTGTGAAAAATCCATAAAACAATTTAGGTTAACAGCTGTCCCCTCACCAGTCTCTTTTTTTCCCCTCTCTTTTCTTTCTCTTGAACTTTAATAAAACACACACACACACACAAAAAAAAAATTCAGCTTGTCAAGTTAGTAAGAAACCAGAAAGAATAAAGTCCTGAAGAATTACTGACTGTTACAAAGTGCTGACACCTGAGACTCCTACCATCAGCCACAGCACAGCACTGTTGAATTCTCATATCTGAAGGTGTGGATTAATTTTCTATAACAGTACAGCTCTGACAGTACTGACCTCTAATTCAAATGATAGGTTGATATTAATGCCCTTGTTCTGATACGTTATCATTTTTATAGTAACAGCTCATTAAAAGGGACTTGTATAGCAGACGCTCCACATGATCTAAGCCTAATAATAAATAAAAATAATAAACGTGTTGTTTTTTTAACAAGGAAAATCGTATGGTGAACCTTTCTGTAAGAAGATGCTTGTTTAATATTTACGGAAGGAGTCTAAAATGTCAGCGCTTTGTAAAGCTTGGGAAGTTTTCCATCATGGGAAAGTCTTCAGGATAGAGCGCTTTCTGATTTCTTGCTAACATTACATGTTGTGTTTTTTTTTTTTTTTTGTCTTATTAACTTCAAGAGAGAGAGAAACAAAGACAGACTGGTGAAGGAGAGATCGTTCACAGTAAGTGTTCAGCGTAAGCGATAACAAGAACTAAATTGTTTTGTGGACATTCCACAGCATTAAATGTAAACATAAATGGTTAAAAAGCAAAAAATTCATGAATAAATTAAAAGTTGTAATAGTTGGCATGGTTGTACAGTACAGAGTGGTTATTTGCGTTACCGTAGCTTTCCTCGAACCAGTCAGGCTGCCCTCCTCTTACCTCTCTCTCATCAGCCAGGTGTATTCTGGATGTTTTTTTGTTTTTTTGCCCATTCTGTATAAACTCTAAAGACTGTTCTGTGTTTTTTTTTTTTTTTTTTAAATCCCAGGAGATTCCTAAATCACTCAGACCAGATCATCTGTCTCAACAACCGTCCCGAGTCACTTCAGATGTTGGATGTGAAGCTGTTGCTGCATCTGCATGATGATATTATGCATTGCTCTGTTGCCAGATGATCAGCTGATGGGAGGAGTGCATGGATGAGCAGGTCTAGAGGTGTTCCTAATAAACTGGCGGGATGCCTGATGCTGGGGTACGCAGCACTGATCCGAGCCTGTAGGAGGCGCTGAACCAGGAAGTCAGGATTTCAGTGAGGTCTGACCGGAAGTCGAGCTGTTGTGGTGCACAGTGTTTGGGCTGTGTCTCCTGAATAGATATTAGTTTCTTTGGAAATAGGTATAAATGCGTAGAAATAAATAGAGGAGTAGTGAGTAAAGCGGAAAGCTTGCAGTTCAGCAGTATTTCAGCTGTTTTGAGGTAAGCTAGCTGAACTGCTCTTTTCTATATCCGGTGTTGCTAAATGTCAGCCTGACTAGCCGGCTGTGTTATTGCTATTGCTAAGTGTAGTCAAGTCAAGTGGAGTTTATTGTCATTTCAGCCATAAACAAGTACATAATGAAACAAAACAACGTTTCTCCAGGACCAAGGTGCTACATAAGACAAACACAGGACTACAGGGGGCTACATAATTTATACATAAAGGCTGTCAGTGTGTGCAGTGATGCAGGGTGTAGCAGGGCAGTCACTGGCATGGTTAGCTGTGTACTTGTGACAGGTTGGTGTTTGCTGTCTTAATCCCAACGCCATGTTCATTGCAGTGTGTTAGTTGTTTACTGCATTGCTAAATGAAGGACAGCATCTGCCAAGTTTGTCACCACTGAGTGTCTGTTGTGTTTGTAAAGGAATTCAAATGAACCTCAGTCCTAACCATCAAACAGCCACATACCTGATTCTGTCGCTCCTCTGCTTCATTCTGTCCTGAGCAAGGATAAACAAACAAACAAACAAACATGAAGGACTAAAATACTGAAAATAAGCATGGTTTTACATTATTTAACTTTCATGACTGTTCATTCATCTGATGAACATCTTTTAAACCTTTACACCTAAACCTTTTCTAAACCATACACGCGTATGGACAGTCAATTTAAGTCTCTTTTTTATATTTTAGGAAAATATTTAGGAAACTGTGTTCTCAGTCAGCATGTGTCTGCTATATCTTTACTAACTTTCTACACAACATATTTTTGCAACACATTAAATAACTGAATCATTTGAATGAATAACTCAGTTATTAATTCAAATTTAATTAATTCAGATATATATATATATATATATATATATATATATATATATATATATATATATATATATATATGTGTGTGTGTGTGT
>CM075021.1:3377537-3412961 GCA_037576675.1 Pangasius sanitwongsei | reverse complement strand
AATATTGATTTTGTTTCATTTATTACTGTTTACTGCTCTTTATAGTATTTTTTTTTAATGTAGAAACATTTAATTTCATTATTTTTGAGCATTTCTTTGCATGTGCCTAAGACTTTTGCACAGTACTGTATGTTGTTCCATTTTCTTAGCATACACAATATATATTTTTAATATATACACATATACATATGCACCGCCATTTCCATCAAATGTGTTTTCTAATAAATGAGGTGATGTTGTGCACGACAGTGTGCTTCATAACTCAGTTCAACTAATCGATAATGATTATTTACTAAACTATTTTTGTTATCAAATTGTATTGATTTTGTTTATTAGTTGTTGCAGCCCTATTTGCTGTTCTAATATCTGTGTAGTAAAAAAAGACACTTAGGACTCTAATAAAGCTTTAGTTTATAATAAGTACAACGCTCACCATCAGATGGAGATGACTTGACTCTATCCCATTGTTCTCTGTTGTGTGGAAAACAAAATGCTGGTGAATTTTGTTTTCAAGCAGCCACTGGGCTTGTAAAGCCGACTCAGACACGGGAGCGCATGTCACTGTGTATATCTCTGACCTCATGTCTAACCCCTAACCCCTGAGTCCCACTGCATGTCATGAGCCTAACGTACGTCTCTGTCTCTGATGCCTGCCTTTCTAACTGGCCTGCAGCCACACTTCCTCGGAAAGAGAGCGCTCTCAAACAGGAGACGGAAAGTAAGTACCACGCAGCACGCATCTTTCAACGCTTCATTTTCTCTAAGTGCCCACAATGCACCTCATATACTTACCCAAACACACACACACACACACACACACACAGGTTTACATGCATATGAACGTTTTCATATCCCTCTCAACAACTCATGCTTGTCACACATGTTGCGTACGTGTCTTTCGCTAGACATCTGTTTGCCGAGCTTTACACGTGTCTTTGATGGTCAGACTAACCTCAAACGTTTTGTTTTGTTACAAGCTTTTCGTAGTGTCATTTCACTTAAGACTGAGGTCTGATTTGTACGATTCAGTGAACTGTGAGCACATGGAGGCATCAACGTCATTCCTGGCCAGTCAATATACATTAATAGGGAATTTCCTGGATGAAAATCACATGTAGTTAAAAAAAAAAAAAAAAAGTAGACTTGGAAGCTGGAAAACGTATTTCGGACTACATAAAACTTTAATTGTAATCTGCATGCTATATTCTGAATATGGTTATTGTCTTTGGAATAGTGATATACGTATAGCCAGAGTCGTAAATAAGATAATAGCGTAAATACGTAAGATAAGTAAGGCAGTATAGGCCAGTGTTTGTGATTAGCTGTAGTACTTGTGCTGTATCAGTGGGAATGTGTACGTCTCTCTCTCTCGCTCTCTCTCTCTGAGTGTCTGTCTTCTCTGGGACTCTCTCAGGTCTTCATGGGAGTTCAGGGAAGCTCACTGGCTCCACCTCCAGTCTCAACAAGTTGGCTGTCAGCAGTTCCAACAGCCGTCGCTCACAATCCTCGTCTTTGCTGGACATGGGCAACATGTCCGCCTCCGACCTGGACGTGGCTGACAGGACCAAGTTTGACAAGGCAAGGACAGAAAAAAAGTTATAGTCTGTGTTAAGGTTTGGATAAAAATCTTTTATACCACAGCGCTGTTGAGTTCTTAAATCCGATTGGTCAGTACAACCGAGTAGTGTCGGCGGCAGCGCAAATCACAGGTTTATATGAATGTACTCGCTCTAATATGTTATCATTTCTATAGTAACAATTCATTCACAGTGACTTGTATAGTGGATGCTCCAGATAATTTAACCCTAAACAAAGAAAAATGTATAATCATTCATATGGAGAAGCTTTATGTAAGGAGACGTTTATTTCAAAAGTTTTCAGGACTGAGGACGCTGCCCTTTCAGGTTTCTCTGAAAACATGAAAAGCTGCGTATGTTGTCTTACTAACATCAAGAAAAAAAAGAGAGGTTATGTTATAACAGCTGCTATAATGTAAGTGATAACAGGACCTAACTTGTCTCATGGACGTTCAACAACGTTAAATGTAACTATAAATGGTTAAAGGGTATGACGTGATGTTTGTTAATAAATTACAAATTTTAATCGTCTGCAAATTGCTGTGGTGTAAGAGGAATAAACGATTCAGGAAGTGCTGTTATTAGAAAATAATCAACTTCGTAGTGGTTAAAGTAACTCCCCTTTGGAGTCAGGCCACATCCCACCAACCCATCATTGATTATTTTCCTATAAGAGCATGGTCCGTTGTGTTTTCTTTCTTACTTAATTAGTTCAGGAATGTCCAGGAATGATTAACATTAGCTCTTACAGTAATACCTTTCAGAATAAATACAGTTGTTTTGGAGTCACCGTGATCCTTTACATATTTGCTTTGGACTTTGCAGTACTTTATAGTATTGATCTGAACATGTCAGTGTTGAAGGTGCAATTTTAATTGTTTGTGTAATGCAGATCTTCGAGCAGGTCCTCAGTGAGTTGGAACCTCTGTGTCTGGCTGAACAGGATTTCATCAGCAAGTTCTTTAAACTGCAGCAGCAGCCAGCACCAGCTCAGGTTTGTGTGTGTGTGTGTGTGTGTGTGTGTGTGTGTGTGTGTGTGTGTGTGTGTCTGTCTTTTTGGTGACTTTTTGGCATACCAATATTATGATGGATGTTCATTAGGTAGAAACCGCGGATGACGTTGATGGAATGCTCCAGTCCAGACCAGCCAGCGAGCACAGACACTCCATATCATCAGAGTAAGTGAGCACTTGTATCTCCGCACTCATACAGTACTTCATCATGGAACAGACTGTCAGTCTGTGTTTAGCAACATGTTCCATTAATGCCAGGAACTCATTTTCTGATTCTTGTTTTTTGCCCAGTTTTAGTCTTTGTGACATCCAGCCCAATATTCATGTCTTTATTTGACTATACTTTTTTGCCTTTTATTTTCTTTTCCCCTTCATGTGAAATTATTCACCATCCCACTTTCCTTCTTTGGCTCTCTCTCTCTCAGCAAGGATATGGTGCGGCAGATGATGAATAAGATCTTCCACAGCATCGAGACGGAACTTAATAGTCTGATCGCGCTTGGCGATAAAATCGACAGCTTCAACTCGCTCTACATGCTGGTGAAGATGAGCCATCACGTGTGGACGGCTGAGAACGTGGACCCTGCGTCTTTCCTCAGCACCACACTGGGCAACGTGCTGGTCACTGTCAAGAGGAACTTCGACAAGTGTATTGTGAGTCGAGGGTCACAGGAAGCTTAGACAGCTAACAGTGCTGTAGTGATACAGTGTTCTTTAAACTGGAATAATTAGTGAATCTAGAATAAAGTAACCACTCTCTGTTAATGCCAGGAAGATAGTTATATTTTCTCTCAGAACTATTGGTCATTATCTTCTCACACCTTATGTAGCTTCTTACAGTCAGCTACAGAATTACTGGCACCCTTGAAAAAGATGGGTTTAAAAATAACAAAGTCGAAGTCACTGTGCTGTTGATTTTCACATTTGCGTATATATTTTTGCCCTTAGTCTGGTCAGATCAGGCAGATGGAGGAGGTGAAGATCTCTAAGAAGAGCAAAGTGGGGATCTTGTCCTTCGTCACAGTCTTTGAGGAGTTTGCTGAACTGGCTGAGACCATTTTCCGTAACGCAGAGCGACGAGGTGACCTGGATAAAGCGTATGTCAAACTCATCAGAGCTGTCTTCATGAACGGTGAGACTCTTAGCTTAGTCAGATTGTTCATCACTGTTTAATGGATATATATCGACTGGCTGTTAATAATTGGAGAAATCTGATTGATTTGTAAGATAGACTTGCTTTTCACCCCAAAAAAAAAAATCACTTACTTGCATTTAAGTGGTTTATGGTAGTCTGTAAGATTGCTCTGATCGGATATCTGTAATTCATCAAACGAATATTAATAAATGATTAGCTGCTGATTAGTGTGTCTGTGTCTGACTGGGAGCAGTGGAGAAAGTGGCCAATGAGAGTCAGAAAACCCCCCGTGATGTTGTAATGATGGAGAACTTCCACCACATATTCTCCACTCTGTCACGCCTCAAGATCTCGTGTCTGGAGACGGAGAGAAAGGAGGCCAAGCAGAAATACACAGACCATCTCCAGTATTATGTTATTAACTCGCTGGGCCAGCCACTGGAAAAACTCAATGTAAGGAGAAGAGATTTACACAAATTCTTCTTTCTAAACCACTAAAATGACTATTAGCAAATAAGGGTTAAATAGTTAGTGTGATCTCAGTTGTACTGAACTTTCCTTTCTATTTTGTCTGTTTGTGTAAGAGAGTGTAATGTAGAAAAAAAACATACATGTATTCACTTTGTGTGTGTGTGTAGCACTTCTTTGAGGGGGTGGAGGCGCGCGTGGCTCAGGGTGTGAGGGAAGAGGAGGTGAGCTACCAGCTGGCTTTCAACAAACAGGAGCTAAGGAAGGTGATTAAAGAATACCCAGGAAAAGAGGTGAAGAAAGGCCTGGACAATCTCTACAAGAAAGTGGACAAGCACCTGTGTGAAGAAGAAAGTCTCTTACAAGTGAGTGATCCAAATCCATTTCAGTTTGGCCCAGGAAACATTTTATTTATCTTTATACTCCATTAGCTGATTAGGGCTCAAGCACCAAGAGTGCGAAGAATCTTACTGTATATCTTATTATTATTATTATTATTTTCTTTTTCTTCAGTCACTTTTGTATTTTTGACAAAACTTGGCACACACATCAGAAATGCTGGCAAAAGCTGGGACCTGGGCGTGACCCCAGGCTCTAGTTCATTTTTGGAATTCCGTTTTTACCTACATACACCAAATTCGGTAGTCAAGACACAATTTTCACAATCTCATCCATGATCTCCGCCCAACAGGAAGTCAGACATTTTGGATTTTGTGCAGTTTGACAGGTAGCAATCTTGTACAAACTCCTCCTACACGTTTGAACAGATTCAAACCAAATTTGCTCAACGTGATGTCAAGATGTCCATGATGCTAAATTACCAAGGAACTTTTAATATCTTAAAGGGTGTTGCCATGGCGAGGCGAACAGTTAATGTCATGACACAAACAGGAAGCGTGGCATAATTCCAGTGTACATAATGCAGTGTGCAGCATTATTCACGTCTGTTAAGTGATGGAGGAAGAGACACACAGACACGTCATTAGTGATTTCTTGTCATAGAGCCACCGCTTGGCTTATGTGCCAAACTGTCTCGTACTCCTCTTCCCTAGATCAGATTCATACCAAGTTTTGTCAGGATGATGTCAGGATATCCATAATGCTAAATTGCAGAGGTATTTGTAACGTCTCAAAAAGTGTTTTTTCACATATTAATTAATCAACTAACGTGTCATGCCACACAAACAGGAAGTGTTGCATAATTCCGCTGTACATCCTGCAGTGTTCACATGTCTGTTCAGTGATGGTGCATAATCGCATGCACATGCCAGTACTGATTCATTGTCATAGTGGCACCAGCTGGCAACAGGACGTGAGGCTTAAACACCTTCTTTATATTTTTCTTCCTGCATCAGAAACATCATCTGCCCACATGTTTCAACGCATGTTCATGATGCTACTGTATATTGAGAAGATGGTGTTGGTATCTCGAATGGCGTTGCCATGCTGAAGCAAGTAATTAACATGTCACGACACTCAAATTGGAAGTGTTGTGTAATTTCACTTATGACGTGACTCAGAATTCACGTGTGTTCAGTGATGCGGCATAATAACATCCACATGGCAATAGATAAACAAATGCTAAACAAACTTTAAAGCTGAATATTTTAAGTAGTTTTTGAGCTTGTATATCAGAGATAGCGTTCCTCTTATACCACAGCAATGTGCCAGTGATTCAAATTTTAATTTATTAATGAACGACTAGCTGTTCAAAGTTACATTTAAAGTTGAATGTCTGCCAGATTCGAGTCTTCAGGACAGAGACATTTGTGCTTTCCAGTTTCTCAAGCTGTGTATTTATTATCTTCAAGATAGAGGAGAAAAAGAAGCAGGTGAGGGAACTACTGTTTCGAACTGCTGTAATGTAAGTGATAACAGGAACTAACTCTAACACGAGACACCTGAGATGCCGTCCATAAGAGTTACGTCTCCTAACAGAAAACTTCATCATATCAGTGACTGTATGCTTTTCTTTTTTATATAACGACATGTTTTTAATGTTTATTATTAGTCTTAGGTTATGTGGAGCGTCCGCTGTACAAATCCCCGTGTATGAGCTGTTACCATAGAAACAATAACATATTAGAACGAGCGCATTAATATAAACCTATAATTCATGTTATAGTCATAAATATTCAGATCCGTGCTACTGTACTTAATTCAGCTGCTGTTTGGTATAATTATTATAAACACACATTCTCAGTTAAAAGAAACAGTTTATTTTTTTTGACTGTCATTGGGGTGTGACGTCATAGCGCTTGCCACATGTGCTGCCCCAACGTGAAACGCCTTCCCACGTCCCTGCCCTTGGTGCTTGGGCCCATAAATTGTTGCTTGCAGCCTAAATTTATAATTATGCTGCAGCTTTTTTTCTAGGATGAAGATAAAATCAGCGTTTGGGGCAGAAAACAAACCACTGATGATGTGTTTCCATATAAATTTCGTTTGACTAGGTGGTGTGGCACTCCATGCAGGACGAGTTCATCCGGCAGTACAAGCACTTTGAGGGGCTGATAAACCGCTGCTATCCCGGCTCAGGCATCACCATGGACTTCACCATACAGGACATGCTGGAGTACTTCTCCAGTATCGCCCAGTCCCACTAGAACTGGAAAAAAGTGAGAGAGGAAGAGGTGTGTGTGTGTCTGTGTGTGTGTAAAACTGTTGAGGGATCGAATACAATGTTAGCATTATGAAAGGATATGCAGTGCAGCCTAATCTGTGTACATACACTAAAACACTAAAATCATTTTTGTCAGTGAAATGTATTCAGCAGCTTTTGTTTGTTTGTTTGTTTTTGTTCAAATCTCTGATTAAATCATGGCATAAAGCAACACTGGACCCTCCAGTAAATGTATAATATATAATCAGCCTTTTGTTTTGTTGTTGTTGCTTTTTTTTTTTTTTTTTTTTCCCCCAGAAGTCACTCACATTTAAATCCACATTAAATCCATGTTAATCTCCTTAACTGATGCCAAATGCTAAGTAATAATAATAATAATAAAAAAAAAAAAAACTCCACATGTATTTCTGTATTTGTGGAATCATTTAACTACTGTTTTTACTTTTCTGTTCAGTTTGAGAGAATAAATGCACAGTTATGAGAATTAAAGGTGCAGTAGGTAAGATTAGTCCATTTTTAAAAAAAAAAAAATCAGGATTAGGTCTCTAACAGTTATGTATGTGGGTTTGACATTTGAATGATTTTTTTTTTTTTAACTCCTTGAGCCTAAAACCCACCAATCATTCCAGCCCACCTTCACAGATGTCTGCCCTCAGGATGCATGGTGGCCTGCAGAGTGTCTATAAAATCATAAACAAGCATTCAGGACCGGAAGTCAGTTTTCCAAACATGTTTTCTCAGCCACTTAGTACACTTGTGCTGGTCATGGCTAAAACTAATATTTTTTAATCATGTTCTAAATATCTTTTTTAAAATAAAAAATAAATTTATCGACTATTGCACCTTTAACTTACAGAAAATGAAACTGCCCTAAATTTCCCCCAAAACCTCTCATCTCCACCCCGACACCACAGCATGCACTACATTTCCCACAATCCCCCTTTTCCAAAATACTTTTTTCCCCCCACCGAGAACTGAAGTCAGAACTGAGTGTGGACCGAAAGCGGAATGGACTCGCGCTGACTTTGCCACGTTCGCTCTTGCTAGTCTGAGAGAGAGGCAGCGAGCTCGGGACAGACTGAGAGCTTTTCTCCGCCATGCCGGCTCGGAACCCGGAGTGCGGGGCGCGCGGCGCGAGCGGCTCCTCGGTGCTGCGCTTCAGTCCCGCAGTGAGCTCGCGCTCCACGCACCGCCGCCGCTCGGCCCTGCTGCCCTCCGTGCTCACGTTCGCCGTGATCGTGGCGTCTGGAGGCCTGCTGCTGCTCATCGAGAAGGGAATGCTCAACGGCATGCACACTCCATCGCCTCTGGGGAACGGCAGGAAACCCGACTACCGGGTCGCGCCGCGGGATCCAGCTGTGGACGTGGAATCGCAGGTATTTGGCGCGTTAAACCCCTCCAACGCCACCGGAAACGGAGGAGCCCCAGCTGTGCGCTACACTAGATACACACGTAGCGTTTTTGTCTGCCTGTTTCCGGTGTTTCACTAATATTCACTGTAGCATCACCAGCACTTTCTTACCCTGAGCCTGGCAGCGCCTTTAACCCCTTTAACACTGTAACTTCATTCCACTTTATTTTCAGGAATCAACGCCACTTCTCATAACACACACATCTGTGCATTAGTCATAACTCCACACAAGTTTGCGGTGGATTTCTTAAACTTTTTTTTGCTTAATTAGCAGTAAATTATACATTCTGTATGAACGTTTGGATTAAACACATTCAAGTCACCAGTTAGGCTTTAAACAGCAATAACTTAATAATAACTTAAATAATAATTCATTGTGATCAGCAGCCCCTTGCTTATGCTTTATAAACCTCTTGAGCCATGGGTTTAATCATATGCCAGAAAATATTTACCTTAAAATGAACTGAGATATATATATTTTGGTTCCAGTTCTCTAGGTCTGTATAATCTCACCAAAGAACCACTATGGTCTGATTTTGTGGCCTTTTTTAAAACATCATAATCAAATAAATCATAATCATTACATTAATAACATGTTTTTGCGGTGCAGATCCAGTGCAGAAGAAGAGCAGTCTTATTCCATCATTAATAGCGTAAAAGCAGAGGAGTCCACTATTTACTAACATTTCAAATTAAATAAATGGTGTAGGATTTGAACTATTTGCTCACCTTCACCTCTTGGACGTGTTTTCTTCCTGTGGGGTCACTTCGGATTCCCTGTCTGCTCGTGGTGACTCCAAATAACCTACAGCTGCCTCATGTCCACTTAGCGCTCCTCCATATCTCTCCATCGCCTACACACACATCTCACGGTCATCTGAAAGGGTTGGGTGTTAAGTACTCAAAGGTTTTGTGAATTTTTTTAAAGCTTGACTTAAAGATTTTACACACAACTGGTTCAAGATGTAGGTGTGAGTTTGACAGATGTTGACTCACTTGAGGTCATCAAGCCACAGCCATCAAATCCATACACACACATATACAACAGAAATACTGTAAGTATTGTACCATATAGAAGACAAAACAGGCGCTACACAGGATTACATGATGATAACATGCTGATAAATGTTACATGTGTAAAATGTGAGCATCAGGATGTCAGCAAATACACCACACACACAATGGTGTTGGAGTATTAGCGTGAGCAGTGTGACTGTGCTAATTACACGAGAGTTAAATGCTGTGTCTATAGATGTCTCTTGACTAACATGTAACAAATGGATGTAAATTAGTGCTTGCAGTCTCATGCAGTTTTGGGATTGTTCCAGAAAGAGTGCTTGAAAAAGCCTAAACTCAAAGAGGGGAATTAGCCAAATCCTGGACCTGCTGATTCATCAGCTTCAGAAAACAGATTATACCTCGGCCACAGCTAGACCAAGTCAGGATTAAAAGCCGTCACCAGTCGAGTGCTGAAAATGTGATTAATTCTGGCTTGCAGTGAAGCGATCCTGACCAGGATACAGTGGTTACTGAAGATGAAAGAATGAATGAAGAGAAACCACAAGTGACATTTTTCCAGCATGAGAACAAAATGTTTTTGTGTGTTTTTACAAAGATCTGTGGCATAGATTTTTTTCTGTTAAAGAATGAAATCAAGTAAGGCATTCGGTAAACAAAGGCGATGGCATGGCAGACTTCTGATTTAGACTGAAGACGGGTTATACGATTTTTTTTTTACAGCTTAAATATTCTACTCCACACATTATAGGCTATACTATTATTACTATTATTTTTAAAAAGTATACAGCGAAATGCTAGTGGTGCCACCTTTCACCTCCGAAGAGCAGATTAAGCACCGTTTATGGAAGGTGGATCATCAGCGCTTCTCCGGGACACGTGCTAATGATGGCTAATTATGACTGAATAAACTGTTGGCAAAAACAGTCCTGTAAAAAATAGGCCACTATAAAAAGCAGCAAAGTTGCTTTTAGTAAACTATAAATTTGCATATGCTTTTGTATGCTTCCAGTCCCTGCAATTTACAAGTTTATACTTATTTAATAATGTTTCACCAGATTGAGTGTATCATATCAAGCAGACCTTTGTCCATGAAGTGTAACGTTGTGTAAACTGCAGATGTAGGAATGAGCTACTGCTTGTGTTGGCTGTGTTGACTGGATCTAGGCTAAAGATTATTTTAACAAAATGAAGGCCATTTTGGCATGAGATTGGGGCTTGTGCACGCTGTTCAGAAATAAATTACAGTGAAACGTGGACACAGAAGACACTAGTTTATGCATTGTTGCCCAAAACGTCATGGCTCATCTATAGTAAAAACAGTGTCTAAGTGCGGCACCAGAAAGAGTGTAATAAGTTTTGGTCACTTCTGTTGTTTTTCTGTTTCTATAACAATCTGAATGGCTACTTCACAAAAAGCAAATTATAGTGACATAAACCAGTGCAATTCCCCTTTATGATTTTTTTTTTCAAATTATTATTTTAATTTATACAGCATTTTTTCACAACAGACATTGTCAAAGCTTCTTGACTACAGCAATCTAGACTCAGACGCTACATTTCAGGCAGTTGTTACAAAACAACCTAGTACTATTTAATGCTGAGAATATAATACGTGTGTAAATCACGTTTTCTCCCCGCAGCAGCATTCACAAGCATACAATGATGGTTTTGGAGGAACTGAAGCGTTGTAGTCTACATTTTGTCTGGAAAAAGAGCCCACACATGACCATGCCAGTGGAATGCTTAGTGTAAATACTGTCTGTTTAAAATCGGTTTGTTTATGCGGTTTTTCATCTGCGTTTTATCTTTCTTCAACATGGCGCTGCAGAAATGGTGAACAGTACAGCCTGTAGCTTTCGTTGCCATTTCTGCATCATTTTCTGAGTCGGAGTTGTGCTCCGTCCCGGCCGTGGTGCAGGGACAATACTTAAACACATACAATTTAGGAGGTAATAGAGGGATACAGTGCACTAGGATTGCTGTTCCATTACCGGTAATCAGCTTTTCCCCACCCATACCAGCAGGTTTTTTTTATAAGTTCCTTTATATCAATCTTAATCAATTAGTCACATCCGTTAATAGCGGATATAATGTTGAACATTTGGATGAGTGTAGCCGAAGTTAAACATGGTCTTGGTCAGGCTCTGAGGTTGATTTTTATGCTTTGTGTCCATGCAGAACACAACAGTAGACGTTCCAGGGTGCATGCGGCCAAATTTGTGTCACTTGTTCAACAAGCAGTGATTAACGATCCTTTAAAAAAAAAAAAAAAAACTTGCAGGATTATTTGGACCAACCAACAGGTGAACCAGAAAAACAGGCAAACCCATAAACTCTAGCTGAATTGCACACCCAGTTAGTGGAAAAGTAAGGCTAAAATTTACTGCACTATAAAGTCTGAGGTGGAATCTTTACCTGACAGGATTGGCATAAATAAGGAAAGAAACAAAGCACGGTTCTAATTTTTGTCCAGCTCTTAAAAGATCAACTACACTTTCAACAAAAATGTCCTTTCTGCAAACTGCCTTGGATTTAGTGTTAGAAACATGCTTTGGGCAATCTATTACTGTGTGCTGATACAGAACATGGATCACATGGATCCATGTTCTGTATTAATCCATTCATTTGTTGTTAAGCATCAATTATGCCAAATCCTAATATCAAAGCACTCACTTTAATTGTACATGGTACTGTAATTGTACACACCTTTGTACATTTGTGATGTATCAAAAAAAGTAGGTCTAACTGTAGCTTGTTTCATTAGGTCCCTTTTGGCCCCTTTTTAACCGGAAAGGCACCTTAGGGTGTATTACAGTCACAACAGCATTCAGCATAATCATCTATCATGACTTCACGTGGCATGCTGAACTTCGTTTAGGGCTGACTTTTAGCAGTGCTAGATTCAAAGTTTCATAGTAAAAATATATCATATGTATGGCTCATTATATAATACATATAATATATATATATATATATATATATAATATGTATGGCTCATTTTATGGCTCATTATCTAAAAGCTGTCAAATTCCAAAGTCTGGAATTTTGACATTGCTATCACTGAGAAGTGGTATCTGTAGCCACTTCATGGCCTGACATGGCTACTTGTTAGCCCTGATGTAGAACTAATATTGTAGCATCATTGTTGGATGTATTCTTATCCCTTGATAACCACCTTCTTTTCCTCAGATTTTGCAGGATATCCGTAACCGCACTATCCGGGCGATGTGTGGCCAGCAGAACACAGCTCACAGCGTGTGGTCTCTCAGCCCATCGCAGAGGAAGACCCTGCTGCAGCACATCCTGGTGAACGAGAAGCATCGCTTCCTCTACTGCTATGTCCCCAAGGTGGCCTGCTCCAACTGGAAGCGAGTGCTGAAGGTGTTGAGTGGCGCGCTGGCTGATGTCCACGTTCAGTTGAAGATGGACCATCACGCTGACTTGCTCTTCCTCTCTGACTTCTCACCTGAGGAGATCCGCCACCGTTTGCGCCACTACTTCAAGTTCATGTTTGTTCGTGAGCCGATGGCACGCCTGCTCTCTGCTTATCGGAACAAGTTTGGTGAGATCAAGGCCTACCAGCACAAATATGGCGCGGAGATCATCCGGCGTTACCGGAAAGGTTATGCAAAGAATGCCAAAGTAGCTGGGGACGATGTGACGTTTGCGGAGTTTGTGCGCTACCTGCTAGATGAGGATCTTGAGCGAATGAATGAGCACTGGATGCCCATATCTAACCTGTGCCAGCCGTGCGCCGTTCAGTATAACTTTATAGGCTCGTATGAGAGGCTAGAGAGTGACGCGGCATACGTGTTGGAGCGCGTCGGTGCGCCACAACATGTGCAATTTCCCGAACGTCAGGCATGGTATAAACCTGTTACAAAGGAAACATTGCATTATTATCTATGTACTGTTCCTCAGAAGCTGCTTCGGGAACTTTTGCCAAAGTATATTCTAGACTTTTCTCTCTTTGGTTATCCTCTGCCCAACATCACCACTGAGTACTGTCGACACTAGCAGAGACTTGACCTAACAATGGTCTTTCGGACAAATGCATATCACAGCCATTTCCTTTTATGCAATCTGTGAAGCTACAGTATTTTGAATTTTTGATTGAATTTTCTTCTACATCTTTATAAAATTTTGTACAGAATTGGGACTATATTTCATTATGACCTCTGAATGGTGTGTTTGACAGCTATGTAGAGATTAACCACTATTTAGCACTGGAACAGAGGCAAAGTTTCTAATAACTGAAATCTATTTTTTATGGACAGTGTAACTAACAGTATTGCCACATAGTTGGGGCAATTCAATTCAACTTGTGCTGGGCACAAACAGACTGTATAATGCATCAACAAGCACAAGATTTTTCATTATTAAGCATTACACTTTCAAAGGTCATTTATGTAGCTGTTTTAAGCCTTGTTTTCCTTGGTGTTTTCTTTCCGGGGGAAAAAAAAAAACATTTGGGGGCAAGCAACACGATTCATGGATGGTAGATCACAGTGTTGAACATGGGCACGTTTCTGAAATTGTGCACGCGCCTTCCCCATGCCCAACATTATAAACTGTTTCTGTTTGAAGCAGGAAAAAATATTAATGTAAATACACATTTTATATAGTGGACACTAGCACTATGCAAATACTCTTCCAACACATTAAACCTTATCCAGACAAAAAGAATCCCCTCTTTGAGACTGTCTCGGCGTAAATCCCTTAAGAATTCAGTTTCACAACTAGAAAGGCTCTTTCCATTTTGGTTGCGAAACTGCATTCTTAAGGGATGCTAACCAGAGGAAATATGGTGATGTCTATGACTTAAACTTGCTTTTAAAATAATCTCCAGAGTCATGATAACTCTATAAAATTCAACAAAGCCAAACCATGTACTGTACAGCATGATGAAATTGCTTACCAAAGCCATAATCTATAGCCATAACATGACAGATGTTTGGGGGGGGGCGGGGGGCGGGGGAGACAATAATTATTGAGTGACGATGTTTGCTGGGAAAACTTATAGTGTAAATTATCTGTTAGCTTCCATTCATTAGTAGTTTTAGCATTTTTGGGGTTTAGTGTTCCTTCAAACATGTGAAGTTAAAAAAAATAAATAAAAGGTTTGATTAGCAGTGGTCATTTTCTTCTTTTCCGTTCTTGCATCTTCTTGTGTTAAATAAACACGTACGACTGCTGAAAAACAAGTGCTGTAAGAAATTGGTACATTTTTATTCAAGTTAATACGTTAATGATTCAAGTAAACACACAAATGACGTACAATACACAACACCAGTCATAAGTTTGGATTTGGAGAGCAGTTTGAGAGCTCTCTGTAACACTGGCACCCCTGAGGACTTTGGTCATATCTCATTTCATAGCACTGTTTGGTCTCCTTCACTGTCAAGTCCATTAAAAGCTCTGCACACCATCTAAAACTAACATTTCACATAAAAATACTACAATTTACAAAAAAATAGTTACAGGAAATAAACGTATTACAAATTCATCTGCCTATGTTATTACAAAAGTACACGTACTTAAAAGTTCACATATAAAAAAAAAAACACTGAGTTAATTTCCTTCAAGATATTAAAAAAAAAAAAAAAAAAAAGACATAAATAGACAAACGACACGTCTTTCTGTTTGGCTTTGGTGGCATGATCAGGTTTGTCCCTGTAAAAGCATGTCAGTGCATTTGTTTCCAAAAGAAATAATCAATGATAAATCTAAGGTAAAAAAAAAAGTCTTAATGCAAAAAGACACCAATCAGAGTTCAAGCCACAATGGAACGAAGTACTTTAAGCAGAAACAGATATAAAATGACCTCTCCTACCAAATTCACAATAAGAACGATGACCTACGATTCCCAGGGAGCAACTCCTTCTGCTGCCCACTTTCTGAAGATCCTCAGGTTTTGTTTTTTTCTCTCTAGTCCTTAAAGCTCACATTTCTGAAATGAAGCACAATTAACTGAAATGAAAGATACTTCAGTAAGATCTAAAATGTGACATACTTCAGTATTTATCTGTCACTTGTTTTCCTATTTAAACCACAACCCCAGTGTCGTGTGGTAGCACGTCCAATCTTCTGCTCTGTCATTAGTCTGATGTTATTTTTTTTATTTACCAAACCTTTTTGTAAATCACCAGGTGCTGAGTTGGTTCTTGAATTTACTTTTCTCTCTAAATGAAGGAACGTATAAGGTAAAAAGTTAGTGAACTAGGGCTTCCCAGTTACAGAATGCTATTACTTAAAATGTCTAAATGCAATGGACTCGCGTCCCGTACAGGGTGTATTCCCGCCTTGTGGCCAGCATTCCCGGGATCGGCTCCAGATCCACCGCAACCCTGAGCAGGAAAAGCCACTCACTGACGATGATGATGATGATGATGATGATGATTGAGTTTGGTTAGTACTAACTAGCTCCTAGCAGATTTAAACAGTCATGACCTCAGTCGTATCCAGTTCCTGTATAGTTGCCATGAATTAACCTTATTACCATCAAGCTTGTTTATTATTTTCTATTATTATTGTTTTCATTTTCTAAGATGCTAAGTCTGAACTGTATTCAGACAGGCTTAATGGTACAGAAACAAGAAGCTGTATCCCCAAACCAATACTAATACTATATACTTTTTTTTTTTTTTAACTGTTTCAAATGATAGGGAGGAAAAATGATACTAAAGCTACTAATAGTGGAAGACAAAACAAAAAGATCTGTTTCCCCATTCTCAATGCAACATAAATTACTTGTTTGCTCAACCTGTGCCTTTATAACTGCCTCCCGCCTCTTTCATACCCTGCGAACAGCTTTTGGATCACCCTCAAGCCCACTCCCCACCATATTCTTCCCATTCTATCAGTTATCACTCTTTCTATTCTTCCTGACCTATCTGTTGTAGTCAAACATTGTTTTAAAACTACTCTTCTGTTGATATTGCCTTATGATTTGGCTTGCACACATGTGAAGCATGAAAAACAGCAACATGAACACCACCAACACCACCATATTCATTTGTCACATACTTTCCCTCGAGCCAATATGTTTATTTGCATTATAACCTCTATCACTGCTTATGAAAATTCATTTTCATTATAATCATGTGCATTTGCTCACATAGAAACAAAGTCATTTGTGTAAAAGTGACCCATGTAAATGCAACAAACACTCACTTTTCTGGTGATTTTTCAATTAAGCGCTCTGGTGTGCGTAAGGCAGAAGGTTCAGGGGACGATGGGCGGGGACTGAGTGAGGTACTGAGGGGGGAGGAGCTACGCAGTGAAGTAAAAGACACACCCTGTCTCCGCATCTCTTGGACTGCCCTTTCCCTGAGAGAGATAGATTGTAAGATATGGGTTGAAGAGTCAGTTGTCTGACTGCCAGTATGACGTAGCCAAACTGTAAATTAAACGTGCATTAGGTGGAACCGACTGTCTCACCGCTCAAAGCGCTCAGTTGTCAGTTGCCTCTTGAGCACGTCCATTTCTGTCTGGAGCTGAGACATTTTCCCACGCAGCTGAGAAACCTCCTTAGCATGACTTGCCCTGTATGAACCAAACACACAATAACCTTCAATGAGATCCTTTTACGCCCAACACCTTCATTACTGCATGTAACAGTTTAAATTATCCATAGAAGAGACAGCACCGTTGACTGAATATCATCGTCATCTAACGTGCTGAGGTAGGAACTCCTGTACATTCATGCAATTATCTATTCAGCCAATCATGAGGCAGCAGTGCAATGTATAAAATCATGCAGATACAGTTCAAGAGCTTCTGTTAATGTTCACATCTAACATCAGAATGGGGAAAAAATATGATCTCTTTGACTGTGCCAGATCATATAGTTGGAGTAAGGATATAGTAACTGAAATAATTACTCTTCACAACCGTGGTGAGCAGAAAAGCATCTCAGCATGCACAAAACATCAAACCTTGAGGCGAATGGACTACAACAGCAGAAGACCACATGGGGCTCCACTCCTGTCAGCCAAGAACAGGAAACTAAGGCTACACTGGGCACAGACTTACCGAAACTGGACAGGTGAAGACTGGAAAAACCTTCAACAGAACCAAAATCTTACACCCTGTAGTTTTAAGAAGTTCTTTCATTTTTCTAAGCTTTGACATGAGGTGGGTTTTGGAATGGAAGTGGACCGAGAGATGAGATTTGAAGCCCCTTTCTGACCCATACGTTTTGCTGTCTGCGAGAGCCAGGCGGTCTTTGAGCACTTTCAGCTCCGACTCCCTCTCACTTGCACTGAGGTGGTTCTGAAACTCTTTCTGTCGGTTGGTGGACAGCAGCGTCTCCAGGTTACGCACTGTCACCTTCTCACTAGCTAGCTGTTTCTTCAGGAGCTCCATCTCCGAACGTACATCGTCCAGCTCACCAGTCACCTGAGTTTACACAACATAGACAACAATTAGAAACTTCTTCAAAGAGCTCCTCCTCGTATGATGAGGTGGGAGGGTTTGCTATTAACTGAAGGTATCATGTAAATGCTGAGAGTGTGTATACACTGCGTAACACTCACCCTCTCCAGCTCCATGCTCTTGGCAGCGAGTTGACGTGTGGTCAGCTCTTTGCTGGAGTCTAGTTTAACGCAGAGCTCTCGTACAGAGGCGAGATCAGCTAGCACTGATGCCTTCTCGGCCCGTGCTGACTGCAGCTCCTCCTCCAGCCGAGACATCGCCCGCATCAGAGACGATACCTGAGCCTCATACGCCTGCAGTGCATTCATGTGCTACACACAAACAAGGAGAGTGCAGCAAGAAATGGACAAGTGAAGATCATATTTAAGAACACATACAAAAGATTTTGGTAAAGTCCAAAATTTCACTCCTCTACCAAAAAGGACTGTTTGTAAAATAAAACTGTAAAATTTTGTCCATTTATATATGTCATGCAAAATGACCTGCCAATCTTTACACATTTTGCACAGAAGCTCCACAATTTAGTTTAAATAGAGTACACAGTCTTCTTCTCCCCAATAAAAAGACTGACCTATAGCAAAAAATATATCTGGAATAATCTGCACAGTGTTTTGAACTCTCTAATATTAGCTGACACCAGCTGGATGCTCCGCCCCCTTCCCCTCCACCCTGGTGAGGGACCCTCACCTTCTGTCACGATAAATGGAGAATGTTTGAGTTCATTAATGTAAAATGAAATCTATCAAGGTATGTTTAACATTAGACAAATATGTATTTAACATCAGTCATCTATAATCGTTAGGGACATCATCGAAGATCTCGGCCAAAAAAGGGCAGAAAAGAGACCTGAAAAAATATTAAATAGACCTACAATGAAGTGTGAAATCTAAGATTTAAAAATAATTTTAATTATAATGACAATTAGAAAGTGAATAAAAATGTTGTGCCAGTCAGCACTCAGAGGTGTTTGAGCACCAGAACAACAGTGAAAATTTCAGATTTATAAATATATAGCAAAAATATATTGTGTTTTTTTGTTTTTTTTTTAACTGTTTACTGCACATTACTGCAGAGTCACATAAAAATCTTCCATCCATCTGTGATTTCGTGAGAGTGAGGAAACAGATTATTTAGATATATTTTGTTATCATACAAGAGTTTCTAAAATGGTCCCTGGAGGACTAGTGGGTTCAAGTCCCGGCCAGGAAACAAACCCGTGTGCAACAGTGTGCTCTCAGTGCCAGTCCCAAGCCCGGATAAAACTGAGCCCGGGTTGCGTCAGGAAGAGCATCCGGCTTAAAAACTGTGCCAAATCAAATATGCAGACCAATGAGCCGCTGTGGCGACCCCTAACGGGAGCAGGAGAAAGAGGAACAACAAAAACAACAAGTTTCTAAAATATCTAAAAATAAATAAATAAATAAATAAAATAAAATTTTACAATTTGTCTCAGTTGCAAATAATGTATTAGTAAAATTTATTAATTTTTATATAAAAAGGTCCAATAAGTGTCGACCTGGTATCCTCAGATGTTGCTACATATTGTACATGAAGATGAAGTCTGAAATCAGTTTTCCCAAACTTTTTAAAGTAAGACTGCTGATCTGGGATCAGTTGTGTTTTTTTGTTTTGTTTTGTTTTGATTTGTTTTTTAATTTATCCTCATTGTTTGGTTTTATGTCATTTCTTCCAAGACTGAAAGACAGTAGATAAATGTACTGTGTATTTTTTTTTCCTGCGTCTGAGCATAGCATGTTTTTAGGACACTGTACATCCATCCAGGGCCAGAGTGCTTGTTCCGCTTGTTCAGCGTAAACTTTCCACAACTACCACAAGACTAGACACTACAGGATGATAATTTTGCGAAGCACCTTTAACTGTCCTCCATATTCCATCTGATGCTAAACCACACCACCAAATGCTGTAGAGGCATCTTTCTTTACAGTCTATCCAGAATCTCCATTTGAATTTAATTTCATGTCAAGACATGAATACAGAAATGTGCAAATGTTTACTCTACCTCCTGTATCTCTCGGTCCTGCAGGGAGACTTTCTCCCGGAGGTGTCTGCGCTCCGTGTCGGAGGAGAGAAGCTCCAGTTTGATAGAGTTGTTGAGACCCTCGGCTTGCTGCAGTTTTAGCTCGCGCTCCTCAGCGTCCATGTGTGCCGAGCGGAAACTCTCCAACATCTCCCTGTTCTCCTGTTCCTGTACAATAAACAGCATATCATCAACTGTTGCACTTTCACAATAAAGGTGCTTATTAGTGATATGCTGTTGTCGTATGACAGGGTGAAGTCATACGACAAATACCTTCATCTGGAAGATGCCTTGATCAGCAATATTAAAATCACGAAGCAGCCATTTTCTTCTTAAGACACATTACACAGATCTTTTGAGAAATCCGTACATCACCGTGAAGCAAATTAACAACACATAAAAGTGGTTTACCTTAGCCGCCATCATTTTCTCGATCTTGGCCACTTCAGAAATGTAGGAGTGAACTCTCATCTTTAGCTCGTCCCTCTCTCTCAGAGCCTCTTCCATTTCTCTGTGCACTGCCTTCACACAACAGCACCGACACGTTGTATTTATCTTACTGCTCATCGAGCTGTAGCGCTAACTGTTTCCATCCTGTCCTACAGTGTCTGTGCGTATACCTGGTTTTCTCTGGTCATGGTGGCCAGGTCGTCCTGTAGTCGGCGGTTCTCTCTCAGTGCTATCTCTCTGTCTCTGCTGACTGACGAGAGCTCCTCCTGCGACTGATCTAGCTGTCTGCGCAGACTAGCTATCTCCCGCTCGCGGCTGCTCAGCGCCCCCTTTACCTGTCTATTAATTACACAACACACACACAATAAATATCTGCAGCAACAAGTATCACAGATACCAAATATCTATAAATCAAATGGATTACTATGTAAGGAACAACACACAACAGACTTATGTGATCATATACACATGCGATTATATGAAAATAATCCACGCAGAGGTGGTGTGAGGCCCAAAGTGGATTATAATGGATTCATATAATTGCATGGTCTGGCTTGTGTTACTCCGCTTACACTGGGAAGGCTCCGTGACTGTTACTAAGCGCCGACACTCGTGACTCCTTCCATAAATGTTAAATAAATGTCTAACAAAAAATGTCACCACATCAATGATTTTTTTTTCTTTGTTAAACAACATGATTTTTAAATCCATTTATTATTAGTCTTCGATTATATGTTATCTGTTACTATAGAAACCATAAAATATTACAAAGAGTGCATTAGTATTAACCTATCGTTCACGTTACAGTGAGAACTACTTTCGGTGCTTCTGACCAATCAGACTCGAGACTGCATCCAGGCTTTGGTATAAATAAAAAATATATAAATGTACTCACCCTAAAGAGTTCTCCATTTCTGTTATGGTGGCGCGAACTTCTGTGAGCATCTTCTCCTGCAGAATAATGGAAGATCATGACTACACTTAACAATAATAACCTGCAGCTTACAAGGGCTTAACTTTATAACTATATAAATACATTTTCAATGTTCTTGCTTTTAATACTGTCTATAACTTTAAGGGGAGCTTCAGTGCTATCGTGATAATCCTTATTATGTGATTAGATGAGACCAAGGTACCTTCTTGTGTAGTTGGTCCTGCAGCAGGACCATGCTCTCTGCCTTCTGGTCCACTGCCTCCTGCAGAATGTCCTTCTCTCGATCCAGAGATGCTATGGCAGTCTGCAGCGCCGCCACCTCATCTTTCTGAGAAGACCCATTCCTACTCAGCTCAGCTAGAAACACACACACCAACCGACTTTAGACATGCTTACTATAAACACTTATAAAACTAATAGAAATATAAACATATAATAGTTGATGTGAGTGTTGCAAGCGGTGTAGGATCGGTCGAATTTGTCACCATAGCATGTCACTATAGCAAAGAGAATGATAGAGGAAGTGTGATGAGTGAGAGAGACTTACTGATTCTCTCCTCTAATTTGTCAATTTGTTGGTGAGCTGCCTGTAGTTCGCTAGCCTTTACAGACAATCTGTGCTGAACATCAGAGAGAGACTTCTCCATCTGCTCCTGCAACAGCCTACAAACACACATTTTAGTTTTCTATGACCTGTTGATGCAAGCAGCACCTGGAATCCAAGAGCTTCTGCATTACAAAAAAAGACAGAGATAAACACACAATCTGCTGTACCTCAGAGCGCTGCTCTCAGACCTGTGCTGCGCCATCTCTTCTGCGTTCTGAAGCAAGGCTGCTGAGCGGGCCTTCAGCTCCTCTTCGAGGGCTACACGGCTCTCCTTTAATACAGCCACCTGAGTGCGCAGGTCCACTCGCTCTCTCTCCAGCTACACACAATTCACACGTCAACTCCAGCTTGAATTAATAAACGATTAGTCACATGGGTCATTTCTTCCCTAACACTTAGGCACTGCTTGACTTTGATGCGAGTACATTTTTGTAAGGGGAAATTATATACAATGAGAAATAATAACTGAAATTTTGGGCTATAATTCTAAGCAGGACAATTTCTTCTGCAAAATACTGTTTTCAAAATTACTGGTACCTCTACAATTGGTTCAACCTTCCCTGGAATGAATAACAACGCTGAACATCTTCCTGTCATGTCTACTCTGGTTGGAGAACATTTTAAGGTCTTTTATATTGTTAATTTTGTGCATGTGGACTGCTCTCTTCAATTCAGACCATACATCTTGGACAGGGTTAAATGTAAAGATGGAGATTTTCAAGCACTTTGTGCATGAATGATCTGCAGCCAAGTTTTAACCTTGTTGCAAAGGTATGCGGGTTTTGTGTTAAATACCATAATACTAAATGCTATGCTTTTTTGTGTTAAAAAAAACAAACAAAAAAAAAACCCTATGGTGATGGATGACAGAAAATTGCACGTGAGCTGCCTCATATGGTGTTTAGAACAGATTTTTTTTTTTTTTTTTTCCAAGGATAATATTTTTTTTATTTATTCAAAACAATTTTCAGGGGGCCAGTAACTAGTTCTTATGTATGTTTATTTAATACTCCCCCCCCCCCCTTCAAAGGTGCCAATGATTCTGGAGTTGACCATACACACAAAGTACGTGCCAACCCAGTAAATTAACAGAACTCTAGGAATCTGACTTTATGATGTCTCCATCCCTTATACACAATTACTATACACAATTACATAGGATCACTATTAGAGCCACCACAGTGCACATCACACACGGCAGAAATACCTCAGCAAGCATACTAACATCTGGTACCATCAGTACATTATCATTAATAGAGTAAATGGAGACTTGTACCATCTGAACAGAGTTCTCCAGCTCCATTATTCTTATCTCCTCCTGCTGTCTGTCCGTCAGAGCTGAAGTCTGAGCCACCTGCACGTCATACATACACACACGTCAACTGGAGCAATAGGAAATGTTCCACTTACGACCTGAATCTAAGAAAGATACACTTACCAGTAACATATGTCTACTCCAGAATTTTCAACCTAGTCTCTATCTACCGTATCTGTAGTGTATATGCAATTAAAATAGGTGAAAAGTTCCCCTGTACTGAGAAAAGAACAAAAATCTGGTTATATAAAATAAAAAGTATGTGTATGTATGTATGTACATATATATGCGCACACACGGTTTTTTTATTTTATATAACCAGATATATATAAAGTGTAATTTACTAATCCCTTGAACTAAAGATTCATAATTTAATGAAAATCTGTGTGCACATTTGCACATTCGCAAATGGCTTGTCTGTTCTTTTCTCAGTGCTAAGAATTGCACTGAAAATTATTTCCATGGCGATAAATCAGACGTTACAAATACAGTAAATGGAGATTAGTTTGAAAAGTCATAGCGTATTCCTTTATGATGTTTGTATGGCAGAAACAGACAAAACTACTCACACACAAATTTGCACTGTGGCCTACCACAAACATAAATGGTCTCACCAAACCACCCACACACACCCTGAGGCTCTCGCGGAGAGCGTCTCTTTCTGTTGTGACTTTATGGAGCTCAGTGTCTGCCTGCTCTCTCTCCTCTCTCACTCTCTGCTGCAGCTCAGGAGAAAATGCTAACTTGCTACGAACACTCTGCAGCTCCTCCTGGGCCTAACACACACACACACACACGCACACAACAGAATAAAGAACCTATTACATAAACAGTATCCCTTCTGTACTTATTTCAAACATTTACATAGCATTATTCAACAGAATTTGCCAAGCTATGTCCATTTACTTATGTAACGTGCTAAATTTCTGTGTTTGCCACCTGCTGATATTGAGTGCTAAGCTGGTCTCTCTCGGTGGTGAGCAGTTTGACTTTAATCTGGATGTCCTCCATGTGTTTCTCAAATTCCAGCAGCATGGCTTGCAGCTCATCTCTCTCTCTTAGCGCACGTGACAGCTCAGTGTCTGCGCTCTCTCCCTGCACACAGACAGCCAGCAGATTAGAAGAGACATGGTACAATAGTAGAATTTGACCAAAGCAACTGTTCCATTAATGTTCTGCAGAATTGTTTGTTTGTGTTTGTGTGTGTACACAGAGTATCTTACTCTTACTGGCCAGCTCCCACGCCCTCTGGGACTCCTGCTCTTGGAAGGACTGACACTGTCTGCTCCACCTCTTGTCTTTCGATATTTCTCCGCCTCGTGTCTGTAGTGGTCCCGTTCTTCTTCCAAACTCTTTACAAAAGCGTCCAGTCGAGATGGAGAGCGCTCTTTGCCACAGATGCCATGCCGAGCACGCATGCGCTCCAATTCTAAAATCATTTCTCTATCTGAAACAAATTCACAGACCTACAACGTGAGAAATGCAGGAGCAGAGCAGATATTATACACTGCATATTTATCTATCTTCATACTGTCAGCCATCCACTGACTCATGTACTAATGTCATTAACAATATCCTCCTCAAATCAAGTCTTCAGTTCATCTTGCTCTCTTTATGCATCTTTAAAATTAAGGAGTAGTTCTGCATCTCACCAGCTTGCGTCATTCTCTCTACTTTGTCCTGCAGTCTCTTCTTTTCCTCCTCCAGGAAATTCATCAATCCCTCCATCTTCACATTTTCCCCCTGCACTTCCGACAGCTGATCCTTCAGACGGTCCTTCTCATGATTGCTTTCCGCTAGGCTCTGAAGCAAAGGTAAGTAGGTAAGTATCTACACAGAGACCTTACATAACCAACCAGAAGAACTAAGGATTCAAAATTCCTAAAATGAATAATTTCATCTCTAAAGTCTTGCTCTGAGTTTGCATTAACAATCTCCAATCTCATAATGGAAAGCCTTCCTAGGAGAGTGGAGGTTATTATAACAAACACACTGTTGGCCATACAGTGTATGTGATACTTACATTTACCTCATTTAGCTGACACTTTAATTCAAAGCGATTTACACTGAGATACAATTGAGCAGTTTAAGCAGTTTGCTCAAGGGCTCAACAGTGGCAGCTTGGCGGTGCCAGGACGTTGATCTCATGACCTTCCGATCAGTAGTCCAGAGCCGTAACCCCTGAGCTATCTCAGCCCTATTCTTATCTAGATCCGTGAAGCTAGCCTTCCATACTGCAACAGATGGCTAATTAAACAGCCCATTTCACATGACAATGTTGCGGACGGCAGAGTTACAGGAGCCTGTAATACGTACCTGTCCTAATTTAGAGATGACTTCTTCCAGTTCTTCTGTTTGTCTGTGCAGCCGCTGAATCTCTTTCTGTAAACAGAGTCATGGGCATCATGAACAAAGCAGCAGCACCTTCATAAAACGTGTACTGTTTAACAACCCCAAATTTCATCGATTTACGCATGCTTTGCTTTGCTCTGTAACAGTTCAGCCCTGCTGCTGTGGTTACAAAGCGCAGAGATTAAGCATAAATGTACACACCTGAACATCCCATATACAGTCAGCTCCAGAATTATTGGCACTCTTGATTATAATGGTTAAAAATGTTATGAAAAATGGTTCTTTTTTTGTGGGTAGTTTAGTCTCAATATGACAATATGGGAGAACTCTAACCTTTAACTGAGTTTATTCTAAGAAAATGACCCCCCTCCTTAAAAAAAAAAACAAAAACAAAAAAAAACAACTGTCACAATTATTGGCACCCCTAGATTTAGCATTGTGTGCAACGTCTCTCTGCCAGCATAACAGCACTGAGGCTTCTGATGAGATTTAAGTTTATTTCTCATTACCTAATCTCTCCTGATCCTCCAGGGTCCTAGATCCTCTCTTGTGGACTCTTCTCTTCAGCTCAGCCCACAGGTTTTCAATGGTTTAGGTCTGGGGCTGAGGTAGCCATGTCAAAAGCTTGATTCTGTGGTCATTAAACCATTTTTGGCGTGGATTTGGAGGTATGTTTTGCAACATTGTCCTTCTGGAAGTTCTACAATCTACCTGCAGCTTCTTATATTTATCCTTTTCTGACCAACCTCTTCACTGTGTGTGGGGGAAAAACACACTTGCTTTTCTTTCCAGGCAGGTTCATTACAGCTCTGGTTGTTTCTTCTTAATTCTTAAACTTCTTAATTATTACCCTAATAGTGGATTTGGGCTTTTTCAAGTGGGTGGATTTTTTTTTTTTTTATAGTTGTTTGTCTCATTTGATTTGTGTATTCTCTAATCTTCCCCATGTTGCTGAATGGCTAAAGGAATTTCACATTGTTTCACATTATAATTGTATCCCAGTGAAATAGAAAGTCATGGATGACCACTTAATTGGGAACATGCATCAGTTACATTTTTTCATATGAATTTCTAGGAGTGCAAATAATTGCAATGTGGTTTTGTTTAAAAAAAAAAAAAAAAGGGGTTTTTTGTCCTAGTATAAATTTACTTCAAGTTATATATCTCATATATTTTAATTAATCTAATGAACCACAAACTTTGTTTTCCATAACTCCCTGTAAATAAATTCCAGTTTGAGGTTTCCTTACCCTGGCCTCCTGCAGCTCCATGTCAGCCGTCTCCAGCACCATCTCTTTGTCTCTCTCTAACTGCTGTGCGAGCTGGTCTATCTGGGTGAGTTCACTGCACAACTCCTGGTTCCTGGCGCTCAGGTCGGCCACCTCACTGGAAACAGTCTTCCTCTTCTGTTGTAGTTCCTCCACCTTCTGCTCCAGAGCCCTGTTTGTCTCCTGAAGGTACTCAATCTTACAGACACAGAGAGAGAGAGAGAGAGAGAGCGATTGATTTTCTTAGATAACCAAGACTGGACAATGAAATAATTCTCTTAATGATGACAGCTTGTGAATTTGAGTATCTTCTTAGAGGTTTTTCCTATACTTCTTAAAGATATGCTGATAAAGTATGACATGTCAGTGTGCTTTATCTGGTTAAAACCAACTCCTTAGGGCACTGCAGAAGAAAGCGATACCAAAACATAGTGCTCTCAGTGGAGCAGTTCACAGGTTATTTTAGCAGGTAGGGGAGTGGTTTAACGTGGGTCTGCACTGGCAGGTGTAATCACTAACATGGCACACCTGAGCCCTGTTGTTGCACATATATTTTATGTGAACAGTTCCTCTATTTCTCTCTCTCTGAGCACTGAGAGGAGTGTGTGTATATGTGTGTGTGTGTGTGCGCGCGCATGTGCGTGAGCAAAGCAAAGGTAAAACCAGAACAAAACAGAAAGAGTAATAATTATTTGTTTTGAACAAAGTTTAATGTTACATTTCTGATGTTACTACCTTACCAAGGGCACGAGCCCAAATAAAGAGCTCATGATCTGCCGTGTTTTCTAAGAGGCATGCTGATGAGCTTGCTACAGCTATAGTTTCCTGCAAGTCTAAACAAATCATGCCTAATAGAAATGCTATAATAGAAACAGCATTAATTCAATATCAGATTAATAGACGTGTTAATGATAACACACTGGTATTAGCTTAGGCTACATGAAAAACAGTATACTATCTTACAATTTTCACATATTATTTAGTAGGATAGTAATTTGAGACTTTCTATTCGGATATATTATTCAGAAGGGTATTACTGCAGCACACTTCTGGTGACAAACTTATTCATAACATAACATTTAGTAGGGTAGGAATCAGCCGCACCTAACAGCATACTACTCTGGCTTGCATAATCATACAGTACTATGAGAGATCTGATCAGATACTGTGTTTTGTTTAAGTTTGTTTTTTTTGATTACGAAAGAGGAAGCATTTCACTTCTATATCTACCTCTGGGTCAGACGCAATTTCATTCCTTTGAACATAAAATAAGGATAAGTAAATAAGGATATCATACAAGCTAATGCACGTTAATAAGACATTAAATTTCTTTCTTTTTACACACTGAACAATCTACAACTGTAAACATTTAACATCTCGAAATGTTCAGTACACCAGCGATTAGTCACCTGTAAGTTTAAGTGAGCAATGAGCTTTTCGTTACTGATGTTCTGAGCCTCCAGAGAGATGACGTCGTATGGTCGTCCTCCATCTAGAGCCCGATTCAGGCGCTCGATCTCTGTATCTCGTTCTTCCACCTATAGAAATAGCCAAACAAACACAACATTTCGATTGTAAACTTGCTTGCCTTTTATTTCATTGTGGTTTGCAATTTCAGATCTTATCATTTTTCAGTCTCAGTTCTCATAAATATATCACACATACCTGAGTGTTGAGGTGCTTGATTCCCCCCTGGGCTCTTTCTAGATCTAATTTCAGTGATGTCACTTCCTGCTGAAGCTCCTGAATCCTAAAACAAACAGCAGACCTCACTCAAACAAATCACTTCTGAAAGATCTGACAAATCTGATAATGCCCTTTATGACCAGTTATCTAGCTGTAGTAATAAGCGCTCTCATACCTGTTGTCAGCCACCTGGAGAAGATCAGCAATGTATGGGTCATCAGGCTGTGCCACAGCTGGAGAAGTCAGGCCACGGGAGGCAGGGAGGAGCTCGTCTATCTGCATCCGCTGGCGTCTGAAAGGGATTGGCCGCTTTTTCCCTCCTGTTCAATCAAAATAAACCAACTGCACTACTGTCGGCTGGCTAATTTGCAGACACAAAGCTGCCCCATTCCATGGCTGTAGTGATGACTGTTATAAGAACTAACTAATGTCAGTTAACAATTTTTGTTGACAGTGTTGAGATAACGGCTAACAGGTCTGTAAATTGACCATAGCATGACTTTCCAGTGACGTCTATGTAATGCAGTAGTACAATGAAACCCATTTTACACCACATTCTGTAAGCACGCTGCTCCAATATCACAGTGACGCCACTTCCGATCTCATTAAAAATCGCCGCAGTGTGATCGCGTGTGCCTCATCAGTTTTGATGTAAACAGGCTTAAAGAGCCTTTAAGGGATTAATACATATTGAAAGTGGTACAGCTGTGGTGCATGTGCAGCACACATACCGAGTCTGGAGTGAAATGAGTTTTATGTTATAAATATTGGGAAATGTGGCATAAATGTCCATGATAACTGATCAATAATTACAGACCTGCTGGAGCATTTAGGAACGTTTTATAGCATTAAATTTAAAGACCATGCACAGTCATGTGAAAAAGTGAGTACACCCCAAGAAATGTTTATTTTATTTTAACATATGTGGACACATCAGTATTTGATCTTCAGTAAAACAGAATATATAGATAACCTTATGTAATAGAGCGAAAAACAATGAAATTTGACTTTGAATTTACTTTAAAACAAGTTAATTGGTATGTCATTTTTTTCTGTTGAAACAGTAAGTACACCTCTGGCTTCAGTAAACGGTACTGCGCCCTTTGGCAGAAACAGCTTTAAGTAGGCGTTTCCTATAACTGCCTACCAGTCTCTGACATCTACTGGGAGAAATTTTTGCCCACTCCCTCCATGCAGAATTCTTTCAACTGTTTGAGGGAGTTCTTGCATGTACAGCCTTTTTCAAATCCCCCCGGTGCATTTCAATGGGATTCAGGTCTGGGCATAGACTAGGCCATTCCATAACCCTCCGTTTCTTCCTTTTGATTCATTCCTTGGTGGATTTACGTGCATTTTTGGGATCATTATCCTGTTAGAAGGTACCCTTCTTCAGCTTTTAAGTTTTTGACACATTCTCCTCAGGCAGTTTCTGGTATGAAGGAGAATTCATAGTTGATTCTGTGACTACGAGTTGGCCAGGCACCGAGGCAGCAAAGCAGCCCCGAGCCATAACATTTCCACCACCATGCTTTAGAGTTGGTATGAGGCTCTTCTGATCAAATGCTGTCTTCATTTTTCACCACACATGGCTTCTGGTACTGTTATCAAACAACTCTATCTTTGACTTGTCTGTCCATAGCACATTGTTTCAGGCCTGGTCCTTGCCTAGATATTCTTTAGCAAATTTTAGTCTTGCCCTGATGTTCTTTTTAGACAGCAAAGGCTTCCTCCTGGCACACCTCCCATGTAGGTCAAATTTGTGCAGTCTTTTTTATAATGGTGGAGATGTGCACTTTGACATCAACAAGTGGCCAGAGCTACCTGGAGATCTTGTGTTGAAATTCTGGAGTTCTTAAAGACTTCTTTTAGCCTCTCACGCTGAGCTCTCGGGTTAAATTTCTTGGGCTGCCTGGCCTGGACTAGTGGTTTTAAAACTTCTCCACTTGGAAATGATCTTCCGGACAGTAGAATGATTGATTTCCAATGTTGGAAAACTTCTTAAATCCCATCCCAGAATCACAGACATCTACAACCTTCTTTCTGAAGGCCTCAGAGAGCTTTTTTGATCTAGGCATGATGATACCACACACTCCAGTAAGAGCAAACGAGAGCAGATATCTGAGGTTTAAACAGGACATGTTCCTCCAAGATATTCTCTAATAGTGTTCTTATCATTAGCACCTGATTTCAGTTTGGAACATATGAGATACTGATATATATGTAGGGGTGCACTTACTTTTTCTCCATAGGAAAAATGCATTTCTGTTTATTTCAGTTATATAAAAGATGACAAGAATGTTAATTTCAAGTGTCACTTGTTAAATTATATTATCTTTATCCATCATCATTGTTTAAATGAAGACCATATATCTGTATGTCCTAATATGTTGGAAAAAGTCTAAACTTTTTACTAACTTCTTCAAATGACTGTATATTCAAATTAAAAAGAATGTAATACCTGTGTGTTAAATTCTCTTAATACACATTATAATTTTATCAAATTAAGACTTGTTAAGGACCTGCAGACACACGGGTGTAACAGTACCCTAAGGCTGTTTGTTGGTGCAGTCAATAAGCATTTATACAAAAAGGTTTTTTAGATTGTTTTAATGAATTCTTCAGTCAATATATTTGTAAATTAAACCGTATATATCTGTGCAGATGCAAGAACGTTTTGTTGGGGATTAGACTGAAAAATGTATTCCGTGGACCCCTTGTGGTCCGTGGTATAATTACAGGGGGTCTGTGGGATTGTTTCTAAAAATATTAAAATAGGTATGTGATATATTTGTTAAATATATATTTTTAAGCCCATTAAATTTCAGAAAAGTCACCGACTAACTGTTTTTTTTATTAACCTATATGCTCAGCTGTGCGCATTCACAACTCTCTCAGTAACGTAGCTTAGCTTGCTCATTCTGGAGTGATCTATGTTCACTGTGTCGTTAGTATCGCAAACGTTATTTGCAAACGTGTCCAGAATTGATGGGTTAAATAAGCAAAAGATAATTCAGAGTGATAATCAAATTAAGGGTAATGGTAGCAATAAAATGAGTGAACATTTTACTGTTCACCCCCAGGCTACAAAATCCTCCACATTCTGAAACTGTCATATTCTGACTGATCCGCGAGGATCATGCTAGGGGTCTACGTCTGGGAAAAAAGGTTGAGAACCACCGCCCTCATGGATGATGCGTAATGGCTGACACAGTACTACAACTCCAACTTCTTGTGGTTTACTAAACTATATTATCTTTCACGTCTAAGACAACAAACATAAGCAAACCAAACACAAGACAGCTTGGAAGGTGTTTCATCGTACCTGGCGTCTGCACTACAGCCTGCATGTTCTTCTCTTGGAGCTGCTGAATGCGTTCGCTTTTGGCTTTGCTGTCCTTCTCCAGGGCGCGGACCTTATGCACATACTGATTGTTGAGGAACTTTAGATCCGAGGTCTCGTGGTCCAGTTTCCTGATGAAAGCCTTTAGCTCTAGTCACATAAAAAAAATGGTATCAGGAGGATTTTATAAATATACAGTATAATGAAGAACCTGGAAAAACCCCGATATAGTATATGATGATGATGATGTATATGATGTGGTGCTGGGAGTCTGCTAACCTCTAGTGGTTCGATCCTTATCCTCCTTCAATTTGAGAAGCCCCAAGTGCAGTTCGTTGTTCTCTCGGACGAGCCGGGCGTTTTCTGTCTTATACGGCTCCAGCAGAGCGTCAAGATTCCGACTCTCCTTTTCCGTCTTCCCAGCTGAGAGCTTGGCATTCCGAAGACTTTCAGTGGTGTGGACTAAATCACTGGCAAAGAAAACGCCACAAAATAAGTTTTCACAGATTTAACTGCTAAAAGAAAACTTTACAACTGATCATGAGAACTTACTCACCTAAAAAGCTTTTCAACCAAAGGCAGTGACTCGATGCCTAGCGGCTGCCTGTAGCCCAGCTGGTCCAGACGCTTTCGGAGATTTATAAATTTCCGCTCTGCGTTGGTACTCATGGTTACACTCTGAGCAATGTTCTGTGGATGTGAATTCATTTTATTAGTAGTTGCAGTAAATCTTAACATATTTAAGCTAAATCGTTTCAATTCTGCACAAATCCACGCTGAATAATTCACACTGATTTCTGCATTCTCAAACCAGGCAAACAGACAGGAAGCATCAATACTCCTGACATCATACTCCTGAGGGTGTTAGAAGAAATGAAGATAAACGTGTGGCTGTCTGGAAACATTCGTCGTATGTCGCTGTGGCTGAATTCTGGAAATCTGGTTTGGACCAAAATGAACAGAACTAAAAAATTAATAAATAACGTAACCTAAATGATGTGGAAATGTTTTTCAGGTTATTTCCTAACCTTGCCTTGTCTGTCTGAATGGAAAGATCACATCAGGTAAGGCTGATGTGAGACTGATGTAGATGACGCTAATAATCAAAGTGATAATCAGCAGTTCCTATTGTAAATGGAAAATACTTTCAATTTCAGCAGTAATGTTTTTCTGTAAGTAGATGAGAGTATAAATGGAGAAGAAAGCAGGACATCTTTCATTGCAATTAGAATGGATTTTTTTTTTTTTTATGTGAATTTCTCCCTTTCTAGGTTTGGTAGTAAATTTAAAACATTAGAACTTTACATCTGGTTAAGATACACGCAAAAGAGAAACATATTTCAGATATTTAAAAATATATATATACTGATTTCAAAACTATATACAACACAGAGCCAAATGTTTGTGGACACCTGACCATCACACTCATGTGTGTTTGTTGAACATCTCATTCCAGATTTATTCTCCCTTTGCTGTTATAATAAGCTCCACTCTTCTGAGAAGGCTTTCCACTAGATTTTGGAGCCTGGCTGTGGGGATCTGTGATCATTCAGCTACAAGAGCATTAGTGAGATCAGACACTGATGTTGGTGAGGAGGTCTGGGGTTCAGTCGGTGTTCCAGTTCATCCCAAAGGTGTTCAGTGGGGTTGAGGTCAGGGCTCTGTGCAGGACACTCGAGTTCTTCCACTCCAACCTTCACACACCATGTCTTCATGGAGCTCGCTTTGTGCACAGGGGCATCGTCATGCTGGAACAGGTTTAAGACTCTTAGTTCCAGTGAAGGGAAATTGTAAAGCTCCAGCATACAGAGACATTCTATACAATTGTGTGTGGCAACAGTTTGGGGAAGAAACACACATGGGTGTGATGGTCAGGTTTCCACAAACTTGTGATGTATGTCGAATAAAAAAGGACAAAATTTGGCCAAAACTTTGCCTCCAGTTTTCCATCTGGAGTCTAACTCCAGTGTAGAAGTCTATTTATTAATGAAATGGCTTTTAATGATTATTCCTGATGCCCACATTTACTTTTTCACTCTATAAATCACAGATATTTCCTCCTGTTTATGTACACAAGTATCTTAATACTAACCCACACTGTTTTCAGTATAACCGAAGATAGCGAGGAATGTCCCTAACAAGAATTGTACAGAGCTTAACCACTTACCCGGCAGTTTAATTTTTTTATTGATGTGTTCGTATTACCCAGCTGCTAACTGGCTAGTTGGCTAGCTAGCAGCTTAACGTACACATTAGCACTTAGCTTGACTAGCTAGCTATGTTTACAGTGCGCTCGCGAAAAGGACGCCATTTTCTGTTAAAGTATATAACATTAGTTTGGGATTCACTTTCTTTTTTTTCTTTAAAGCACACGTTATCGCTTCAGAGTTCAGAATGTTGGCTGTTGTTGTTGTTGTTGTTGTTGTTGTTGTTTGTAGCTAGCTACTCTGCAGCTGGTTTCCTCTTCAAGCTGGAGGTCTTCCGGAGGCGGTAAAGCTGTTTGAAAATGGCGCCCAACACAAACCAGGATTGCCATAGAAACGAGGTAGCCATGGTGAAATAGCACCACCACGCGCCTAAGCAAATCAAGCTGTGCCTTAAAACCAGAACCACTTTAACTTTTTTTTAAAATAAAAATTTGATGTGGACACCTGACCTTCACACCCATGTGTGCTTCTTCCCCAAACTGCTGAAACAAAGCTACAAGCACACAATTGTATAAAATGATAGTTTCCCTTAGGCTAGGCTAGTACTATGTACCTGTGTACATAAACGAGGAAATATCTGTGATTTATAGAGTGAAAAAGTAAATGTGGGCATCAGGAATAATCATTAAAAGCCATTTCATTAGTAAATAGACTTCTACACTGGAGTTAGACTCCAAATGGAAAACTGGAGGCAAAGTTTTGGCCAAATTTTGTCATTTTTTATTCTATATACAGTACATTAGGGCCACAAACCTGACCATCACACCCTTATGTGTTTCTTCCCCAAACTGTTGCCACAAAGTTGTATAGAATGTCTCTGTATGCTGTATCTTTACAATTTCTCTTCACTGGAGCTAAGAGGCCCAAACCTGTTCCAGCATGACAATCCTCTGAACCCCACTGAACACCTTTGGGACTTTGGGATGAACTGAAACACCGACTGCACCCCAGACCTCCTCACCAACATCAGTGTCTGACCTCACTAATGCTCTTGTAGCTGAATGAACACAAATCCCCACAGCCACGCTCCAAAATCTAGTGGAAAGCCTTCCCAGAAGAGTGGAGCTTATTATAGCAGTAAAGGAGAGACGAAATCTGGAATGGGATGTTCAAAAAGCACACATGGATGTGATGGTCAGGTGTCCACAAACTTTTGGCCATATGGTGTATTTACAGTTCTTGTGTTCACAGTCTTGGAATCTGACTTAAAATCGGTAGACAGTGAGAAACAGAAAATAAATGCTGAGGAAGATGTGGACCAGAGAGTCGGAGATAACTTCAATTTAAATTCAGTTCAGTGAGCTTTATTGGCATGACTGTTACAGTACCAGTATTACCAATAGTTTATTACCAATTACCAATAATTTATTTAAATAGCAAATAAATATTTAGACAAATAGCAGAATAAAAAAACTGATGTACACAACAAATAATCACTTGGTGCAAATCACTCAGTGCTTCTCTGATTCTCTGAAAAGGTAAAAAAAAAAAAAAAGAAAAAAAAAAAAAGACTGCAGCCGTCTGCCCTAAATAGTTGTGAAGGG
>CM075021.1:3366444-3377527 GCA_037576675.1 Pangasius sanitwongsei | reverse complement strand
TATATATATATATATATATATATATATATGCATACTGATATGGCATAGGCCATACTTTTAAAAAGCTATTAGCAAATGCTACTTAACAGGGTAGTGTCATGGCACTTATGGTAGTGCAGCTTAATGTAGCCTGCATACTACTTAGTTAAGTAATCTGATGGTGCATTTGTGGAGGTGTAGCCCACTATGACATACTATTTAGTAGGGTAGTGTGCTGGGGTACCTCTGGAGTTTCCTAAGAAGACATACTAGGGTACTATGCTGGTATACCTTTGAACTTGTCATCATATTGAGTGTAGCCTATTCTGACATACTATTAGTCGGATATTGTGTTGGAGTACCCCCCTTCAGGTGTAGCCTACTATCACACATTGCTTAGTTGGGTAGTATGCTGTCACACTTGCCGGAGTTGTAACACAATATGAAATATTATTAATAGGGTAGTATTGTGGCATACTTCTAGAGATGTAGCCTACTAACACATACTATTAGTAGAGTACTATACTAGCATACTACACCTGTTAGAGGTGTGACCTATTGTGACATACTTTTAGTAGGGTAGTACATAGAGGTGTAGTCTATCACATACTATTAATATAGTACTACACTAGCATACTACACCTGCGAGAGGTGTAAATTAACTAGAGAGTAGTATCTTGAGGTACCTCTAGAGGTGCGACCCACTACACAACCCATGTGTAGTCTATCACATACTATTATTATAGTATTATACTAGCATACTACATCTGCGAGAGGTGTAAATTAACTAGAGGGTAGTATCTTGGCATACTTCTAGAGGTGTAGTCTACTTCTTCTTCTTCTTCTTCTTCTTCTTCTTTCGGCTTTTCCCTTCAGGGGTCGCCACAGCGAATCATCACTCTCCACCTATCACTATCTTCTGCATCCTCTACTTCTTCGACCAATATACACTATTAGTAGAGTACTATACTAGCGTACTACACCTGCTGGAGGTATAAATTACCGTAACATACTATTAGTAGGGTAGTATCTTGGTGTACCTCTAAAGGTGTAACCTACTATTACACACTATTAGTAGAGTACTATACTAGCAGTTCACTGAAGGCATAATCTAGTAGTCTAGACTATTCTGACATTAGTAGGGAAGTAGTATATTGTACCTTTGGAGGTGTATCCTACTATCACACACTACTCAGTAGGCTAGTATGCTTGCGTGCGTTTGGAGGTGCAGGCTACCATGACATACTACTTAGTAGGGTAGTATACTCGCTGACGGACCCGGTGTACACAACGGGACTATAAGGTTTCGATGTCCGATGGACTACTTTTCGTGCAAGGCTCCCGGTGCCACACCCTCCGGCACGTGCAGGCGTCGTGCAGGAGCTTGCACGCGAAGCCCAAAGCGAGGAAGAGGAGGAGGGGAAGGGGAAGAGGAAAAGGAGGAGGAGGGGAAGGGGAAGAGGAAAAGGAGGAGGAGAAGGAGTGGAGGAGGGCGATGAGCGCGCGCAGCATCAGCAACACACACACACACACACACAAAGAGGTCGGAGAGCTGGCGCGTGAATGGAGATGACGGAGCGCTGCAGGACGCGCGCGAGGCGGCACTGATACACGCTTATCACACACACAGGGAGGTAAGACATTCATTTTCACTACCTTGTGATGGCTTTAAGGGCGGACGCATAGCTTTATCTGTGATGTTGACCTTGTCGTAGCTCATATTGTTCTATAGACTGTTCTGCACAGATGTAAGCACACAGGGGTGGGTGGGGGTGCACTGGGGCACGGATGTGTCGACGTGCATTTAAAAAAAAGAAAAGAAAAAAAGGTATTATATACCATAGAATACACAAGTGACACCTTCTTATTCTTCTGTCTTATTTACAAGTGACGCCTTGTGTTGTCTGTCTGTGTCTCACATCTTGTCTTTTTCATCAGCCTCTCTTTTGGCTTAAATTCTAAGACGTCGCCCATCATTTTCCATACACCATACAACACCATATTTAACAGGGTTATAATGTCCTGTCACCAGTATGTCTTTTTCTGATGGTGCTTTAACCCATGATGCTTTCATTTATTTGCATATGGCTTTCATTTATATGCATTTGCTTACCTAATGTACAGACCAGCAGTGCCACCATGTATGCTATTGTGCCACAAGCATGCCAACAACAGCATGGACAGAGCGTCCAGACATCAGGACTGTTCTCTGTCACTGCTTCCTTATAGCAAACAGGAAGCAGGATTCAGAATATATTCACAATTGTGGAATATCGTGTACATCTGCATCAATTAACTGAGGTTTTATTGTATATGTAAATATTTCGCTTTCTGCAAGTAACCCCATACATTTTTGCGATGATGTCATGTTTGTACTGTAGGCCCACAATATGCACCCTAATAGGGTATGACATGTGTGTACATACTGAATTGTTCTCATATGTTACCAGATACCATTCATGGTTCCCTAAATAATAGAAACTGGTGTAAACTATATAATTTATTAGGTTATAATTTCCACTTAGGTTTCATAAGATCCCCCTACATCGCACAGATCAGATGCTATTACACATCACAAACAGCTGAGGACATGGAACAACATATGCAATTTGCATACAGTGATAACATGACAGTGACATGCATGACAGAATTGTTTAGATTTTAGCTTTCCCTCTGTTAGGTCCCTAAGCAAATACTCTCATATTTTTCATCTGCTTGGATTTTAGGCTATCCCAGTTGCAAGTTGCTGCCCAAATGTAAATAAATGTAAATACTGTTTAATGACAATAATATCACTTATGTTAGGCTTGTATATAAACCATACATCATTTGGAATTAAGTCAGTTCTGCAAAATCTGACCTGAGGGAAAAAACATTGATTTCTTCACGAATTAATAGTCTTATTTCACTTGACCCAGCCAACAACCTTGCAGCATAGAATCCAGAAATGCCATTTTGGCTCTTTAAAATATCCAAATGCCAATTTTCTGATAGCAAAAAACAGCAGTTTGTTGTAACTGCTGGATTTATAAGAGGACATAGCCTGCAGGACACCATCCATTTCAGTAGCACAAACATGATGGAACCAAAACAGGAGGAACGTGTTAAGGCATTTCCAATCCAATCCATTGCCTTTTATGAATTACTAAAGGCTCTTATTAGGGATTTTCACAGCACATCTTTTCCTAATTGTAGCAAGGAAGTGGAGGGGTTGACACAGAACACCTAGGAGCATCATATATCATAGGAAAACAGAACCAGATAAACAGCATTAAACAGTCATTTGTGAAAAGCATGATTAATAGTATCTGCAAAGTAGTGTTGGTTACTCACACACTAAGCGTTTGGAGTTATAGCTGCAGTTCTATTTGTTTTTATTTTTTTTTGTACGTTATCCCTGCATCCACTTGGGCTTCTTCTGGGTGAATTGCCCCTATGTGTTAGTGACTTTGTGAATGTGTGCATGTGCTGGATTGTGAGGGATTTGTGTTGTATGGTGCACTCCCAACTTACACAGTATTTCCAAAATAAGATTCGGATCCCTCATGACATTCTATGACATTGAATGTAAATTTGGTCAGGGAATGAAGAGACACCTTGAGTCTGACCCAAGCACAGTTACCTTTTTTTTTTTTAAGGACGAAAAAAAAGCTAGCTTACAAGTTAATGAAGGCAAGGATACCATTTAGCTTCACACTGGCATATCAGAGAGGTGCTGCAAAAGATGTTTATTTTTTTAGCCATCTGTCATTTTATTAGTCTTTTTCCCCACAATTTTCTCACTCTCCTGCGTAAAGTGAGTAAAATTTACATTCCACAAAGTGGTGTATATGTCCTTCAGTCTTGTCTGTGGATGACAGACCAAAAATAGAGCACATTGGTCCATTCATTGAGCCCAGGAGATAAATTCAGATGACCCTTTGGCCACTGATTTATATTCATTAGCATAGACGCAATCATATTGTGTAACCAGAATCTGGTTACACAGCCTACAGGCTATGCTTCAACTAGGCTAGTCCAAGCACGACTAATTTGATGTATACATTGATGTAGGCAAAAAAAATTGTCCTGCACAACAATTAGGAGTTAGAGAGAAACAACAGGTCAAATACAAACTGTTAAAAATGTATGGTAGGGTATGCATGCAGAGTATTGAATGGGTCTTTCCTAATTTCACCATGTGACAGTAAAGTGTAGGCTGCAGTGATTGATTGTGATAAAGAAAAGATTTTAGCAGAGTATGGTCACGGTAACATGCAGCTCGATCGTGTGTCACTGAATGACAAGAACACACGTGCACACATCAGGAGCCAAAGCCGGTCATTACTCATGTAGGAACATAACATAACTGTGTACACACCCTGTCTCAGACAAGCCCTATTAGCTGTGAGGGATTTTAGAAAATGATACCCAGAAGTCAGAAAACAATTTATGATGAATGTTTTGTTAAGGATTTAGTCATGCATATACTTTTTTTGAAAGAGGGACGCCTTTCCCTGTGAGATGGAGCCTAGCTGAATGGAAAGAGGGAATTATTTAACAGTAAGCACACCAGTATTCATACACACACACACACACACACAAAACATACTGTGAAGAGACAAGACAGAACAAAACACATCAGACTGCTGGTATGATTTAGAATGAATTCTAATCAGAGAATAACACTGACATTGACAAACAGCATTGGCAGAGCAAGCGAGGAATACAAAGAGTGCAAAAGAGGGCCAGAAAAAAGAGCAGTAAATAAGACATAAGAGGGAGAGGTGATAGATTTTAGACAAGAAAGAAAGACAGACAGGGCATTTTGCCAGTATATTAGGTACTAGACACCCCCCAGGTGTATATACTAAACCGGTAATTAGGGCTTTAATAAGGGCTGAGTCTGTATGATTGGGTCTGTGAGACCCTGTTATTGTTTTTTTAGAGTGCCCCCATGGCCACATTCATCAGATTCCAGTTTTGTTTCTGCTTTTATGTACTGTATTGTACATACATCATGAGAGAAAGACAGAGAGAGAGCCAGAGAGAGAGATAGAGAGAACGAGTGATAATGTGGCAAAGATGCACACTTTAATTACACCCCTAAGTTCACCTCGATATCTCGTCTAATTTTATACAGCCTCTATACACTGTAAGTAATTATGGTTCGAATACACACAGGGACTGTGAGTGCTCTCTCTCTCTCTCTCTCTCTCTCTCTCTTTCTATCCACACACAAACATGCACACACTTTCTTCTAGATTATTGTTGTGATGAACAGTGAGAAAGAAGTACAGGAAACTGACACATAGCACCTATTTCACCACATAAACCCACACTGGCACTAATTCCACCGAAAGTGAAATAGTGAAGCGTCTCTGATTTAACTGAAACCACAAAAACAAATTGCAAAAAAAAAAAGTAATAACATTCTCTAAATCCTGTCTCTGCTGAGAGTGGCGACCGCATTCTAACACGAGCTTATTACAGTAACTTAGACCAAAAAAAAAATCTAGGCTGTTTTTTGTGCCTAATATTTAATGCTCATTAAAAAGTTTTGTTTTGTTATCCTGCAGAATGTATTTCACTTTTCAGACACTATGAACTGCAGAAGGGCAGGGTGCATTCAACCATTTTGGTGTAATGGACAATAATGTCTCACAGTCAGCGGCCACCCAGCTACCCTCAGCACAGAGGTCCACGTTTAGCAGGTCAGCGAAATCTAACATCTGCTAATGATGAGGCTAAAGCTGCAGTGGCAGAATGGGCTTTGCCTTCACTGAATTTGATAAACCAAGCAGTTCAGGTGTGCTTTCAGGTTTGACATTGGGCGTTCAGAGGCATGTGTCAAAGAAAAAATCCACACTGAATGACTTTTAACTGACTTATATGGTAAGATTTATTTTGTAATGAAATTCTGCCTTGACCAGATCTTTGTGGATCTATTTTCCCTTTGGTTAAGAGTTTACTACATTACCCACAATGCCGTTCAACTAGCTACTGATGATGGCACGAGTGCAAACTAACCCTCGCAAACTAACCCTCGCTTCTACCTAAATAGAGAGACACAGCAGCAATTTAGTCCTTTAGTCTGTCCAGTTCTCTCAGCTTCTCATCTGTACTCTTTGCTCAAACAGATCAGCTTCCAACGCTTCAGATTTCATGCTAACACTGCCGTCATTTACCATCGCCCTTATCATCTCATAGCTCGCTAACTAACCGAACCGCGTCTCTGCTGTAATATAGTGCAGCTGGGTCGTATAGCTGCATTGCGCATTTGTTGTCTCCACTATTTCTACATTAGATTCCTCATTAATATGACATTGAACATCTCTGGAAAATGGTGAATGAGAAAAGAAGCTCTTGCTCTTTTTTTAGGAGCTAACAGCAAAATATGACTGTTATAAACATATTTATAATGTGTTGCTGTTAAAATTTAGGGCTCATATTGTAGCTTTATATGATATACATACATTCAGCTCCAGAATTATTTGCATCCTTTTGAAAATGTGGGAAAATGATAATAACATACAGTAAAAAAAAAATGAAAAAATAGGGTGAAGTATTCAGTGAGTGACATTTTTATTATGTACACAGCAACAAACACACTCACCATCCACTTTAATAGGAATACCTGTACACAAGCTCATTCATGCAGTTATCCAATCATGTGGCAGCAGCACAATGCATAAAATAATGCAGATACAGGTCACATCAAAAATCTTAATGGGAAAAAAATGTGATCTCTGTGACTTTAACCATGGCATGGTTGTTCGTGCCAGATGGGCTGGTTTGAGTATTTCAGAAACTGCTGATCTCTTGGGAATTTTACACACAACAGTCTTTAGAGTTTACACAGAATGGTATGAAAAACAAAAAAAACATCCTGTGTGCGGAGGGTCTGCAGGCTGAAACGTCTTACTGATGAGAGAGATCAGAGGAGAATGACCAGACTGGTTTTAGCTGACAGGAAGGATATAGTAACTCAAATAAGCACTCTTTACAACTGTGGTGAGCAGAAAAGCATCTCAGAATGCACATCGAACCTTGAGCTGGATGTGCTACAACTGCAAAAGTCCACACAGGTGTCCTAATAAAGTGGACAGTGAGAGTAGAATTTCCTGTTATTTCCTATTAGTACATCCTGTGATATCATTAAGAGATAATGAATGTATATTCAGTTAACTGCCAGAGGGGGGAAAAAAGTCTTTACTGTGGCGTATTCAAGTATTATACGTATTTCCACTGCAAGTTAAACGTTCCTCATGTTGGTGGTGGCTCACGTGTCTATGTTTTATACAGGTGTAATATTGAGAAATAATGAACAGGAATATTAAACACACAGCAAAAGTGTTACTGAATGTCAGCTCAGTATATCAGCCTGTGATCCTACAGCTGTAGTGCCCTCTGGCATCAGCTAAAATTCAACCATCCTGGAAATTATGTCTACCACAAGATTTAGGAATGAAAATCTCATTGGATTAATAATCTATATGTAATCACAGTGGCACAGCATGTTTATTATAATCTGGTGGTCAGTAGAGATGTGTATGTGTGATATTTACTAAACCAGTGAATGAAATTACAGAAATGTAATATCTGGCATAAAATGGACTTCACCTACAAATCTCCTGTACCTGATTTACATGCAGTGTCATGGAGTTGAGTCCTGAATGTAACTGTAGATGTATCTCTTGTGTCCCATGAGCTTCATATCTGACTGCCCACTCCCATCTGCATGAAGAGCAAAAGCTGCTTGTTCCTGAGATGTTTTTTAATCCCCATACACACCGCTAATGTACACACCACCACCACCACCACAGTGCTGCTTTCTGCTTCAAAGTGCTGCCAGACATAGCTCCTCTTTTTTTTCACTTTTTTCTTACTGACTTAATGTTGCGTTCTTTGCATCCCTCACCATCTTCCTTACCGCATATAGGCTCAGAATACTCATGGTCTTTTCGGGCTTAATGGTATTTTGAATCACATAAACAAATGCGAGTGCAACCCGGGTGCAAAAATACCTTAGCAACCTGACACTACTTGATGTATTGTGACTGTAAAATCTATCAAGATTTTTATTTAGGAATTGGACTGACATTAGATAAAATGCCAAACTAACACTTTCAAACGGTGTAACTCTAGCTGATCAGTATGGCTTGCTGTCCTGTCGGTGGCTAAATAAGCTAAAGCGGTGGACTAACCTGCAATAGCCCGACATATCTCATAGAAACTCAGAGCGTTTATACGCAAGAGGCATACAAGTTTCTTGATGCTTATAATTTGTTGTTCGTGGGCACATTCAAGACATAATGTTTTATGAGGACGTTGTTGCACTGAATACTGAGCTGCTGCCCAAACAGGTGTCGTAAACCCATTTGCTAGCTGAACAAAGTTAGCTAGCTAAACATGTTTATTATAGCTAACTCCAAAGTAAGAACATGACCTAGATATCTAGCGTTAGCTAGCTAGTTTCTTGATGTAGATTTTAGGCGAGCTGGGTAGGTTTGTTAAAGCAATATAAATTATACATGTTAAGCTAAGCTAAGCATGTTAAATTCTTAGTTAGCAAGCCAACTTCACTGATGATAGATGAAATTGGAGCTGTAAAGACAACACTCATCAGACCATCGGTTATTCTTTTTAATTGCCTGTAACTACAACCACCTTCTGTTGGCTTGGAAAGGTGTCTGATTTGATAATATGTGGTAAAAATGAATGTGTATGTGAACACTTTTCTGATTCTGACACGCAGTGTGACTTTTTAGAAATGGACTCCTGCTATCAGAGTGACGTGTATCAATTGAGAGGTCTAATACATGACTTGTGCAGGTCTTACCATTTATTCTAAATATTCCTTTGGGGTGTCCATTCTTTTATTTTAATTTTTTTAGAGAAATGTTATTTTTTTAAAAAGGCACACTGTAAAAAAAATTTACTGTAGATTTTACGGTAATTAACTGGCAACCTGGGTTGCCAATAAAGTTTTATAAAATTTACAGTAAACAACTATAAAACATATTTACAGTCAAGTACCGTAATATCATACATAGTATAAAATAACACATAACCCAGTATGTTGATGCAGGATACAGCTGAGCTGAAAGGTCTTGCTCAGGGATCCAATCAAGGCAGTTTGGTGGGGCTGGGATTTGAACACATGACCTTCTTATCTGCAACTCTAAGCTGTAACCACTGAGCTACCACAGCTAGCACAACCAGCTTGCAGTCTTTCTTGCACTGATTCATTGCAATCTTTCTTGCACTGATTCATTGTAATCTTTCTTGCACTGATTCATTTCAGTATTTTAGTGGTGTTAATTCAGTGCTAGAAGTAGTTGAATCAACACAAGCTAGCTGCGGTGGTGTGACTCAAAGCCTTACAGCTCAGAAGGGTGTGTGTTTAAATCCCAGTGCTGCCAAGCTGTCACAGTTGGGCAAGACCCCTAACCTTCAACTCAGTTGTATCCTGCATCAGCTGAATGAGCAAGTGCGCTGGGATATGTGTCATTTTATACAACAATAAGATATTACAGTACTTTACTATAAATATATTTTACAGTTGTTTACTGTAAATTTTACAGTACTTTACTGGCAACCCAAATTGCCAGTAAATTACTATAAAATATACAGAAGTTTATTACAGTGTAGTTCTTATGCCAGTTAGAAGAAAGTAGGTACTCCTTATCTGAATAAATTGAGTATAATTTTATAGTCATTTTTGCCAGTTCTTTTGATGGGTGCCATTCTTTCTGGAGTAGTTTTGGGATATGTTCAGGTTTAACCAAAGAAATTACGTTGTTAGTTCTGAAATATTTCACTTCGTACTGTAAAATAAGGCATGTGTGTGACAGACCAGGCATTCCACATAGTCTCAGTGTACACAAGACCATGTCTGAATTCCTGCAGATTTGGACCATGAAATAGGTCTCATGTGTGGTCTGCTTTAGCCACAATTCCTGTCTTATCTCTAAAGTATTGAAACCCTTTATGGGCAGGCATCGTAAAACACCAAACTCTCACGATATTGCTTAATGCCTCTGTAGTTCTCTAACAGAATTAACACACTACTTCCTGTGCTATGATAGACTGAGCTGTCGTCAGATTGCTTTCAGATTTCTTTCAGATTTCTACAACATGCCTGTGGGACACAGCATTATTAAACATGGCAGCCTGCTGCCAAAGACGGCATCGCTACACTCTTTGAAGTGCAGTGTACCCAAGCAACACATACGATTCCTACACGACTCTGCCTCACAGATTATATGTGAAGACTAGAACATAAGACTGGAACATCACAGAGACACTGATTCAAGAAGGGAAACTCATTTTAACCCACACATGAGCATTTTGCTAACTATACTTATGTCCTGTCCTCGTGTACTGTATAACCACATATTTAAGCCAGGGTTATGGGTAATTAAGAATCAGCTGTTTTACAAAAACCTAAATGTCAGATTGTAGGCAATGTTACTGTTCGTGAGCAAACAACACTGAACCCAGTTAACTCAAATACTTTGACTGAAGCCCAGGGTACACCCAGGTATTTAGTGCTATAACACGGAACATTGCTGTGGTGTACCACAAGTTTGTGCATGTGCACATGGGCAGGAAAACACACGCTCACTCACACACACGCACGCACATTTTCTTTCATTTTCAAAATATAAACAAAATCAAACTCTAAAACAGCACTTTTCTTTGTAAGGACCATCTTATTACTGCTAAAGTAATAAATAATCAGGGTTAGTGTGTTTTTTTTCCTTCACTTGACCAACTAGAGAAAGAAATGTACTCCCTACTGACTCTCACAAAAGCAGACTTTTCATGTGATATGCATGTTTAAATCTAACATGCACCAATTGGTGCTTAATATGTACATACACGTTATGGCCAAAAGTATGTGGACACCTGATCACACCCATATGTGGGTTTCCTCAAACTGCTGCCAGAAAGTTGGAATCACACAACTGTATAGAATTGTATCTCTGTATGCTGTAGCTTTACAATTTCCCTTCACTGGAACTAAGAGGCCCAAACCTGTGCCAGCATGACGATGCCCCTGTGCACAAAGCGAGCTCCATGAAGACATGGTGTGTGAAGGTTGGAGTGGAAGAACTCG
>CM075021.1:3351887-3362796 GCA_037576675.1 Pangasius sanitwongsei | reverse complement strand
ATATATATATATATATATATATATATATATATATATATATATATATATATATATATATATACACCCCAGCATCACACATGCACTGATGACATTCATATAGACACGATTCACAGGCTGTGTTATATTTCTCTTCTAAGTGTCAAGGTGCAGCAACAGGTGATTATAAAGCCACCTGTGGAAGACTGATCCCATGTTCCCTAAGGTTCTCCTGCAGTGGTATGCGGCATTTTCCTCTTGTGCAGCTAAATTAGGTAAAGGTGCACTTCCACTACGTAAGCCTGCTTGCTACAGCATTGCACGTACGCTGTAAAGCCGCTCCACTGCAGCTTCTGGCTGTAGCTTGCCATTAAGACATAACAGGATATTCAGAAATTTATTGCACTGTTTTAAAAAATCCTGTAAAAAGTGGTCAAAAGAGTCTCAGCAGGGGAGGCAGCAGAAAACCATTCAATTACACTAATTTATCATGTGGAAAGAAAGTGTAAATAAACCATTTAATATTACAGCAATTAATTTTCCAGAAAAATAAACAAGTAAGGAATAAAACACAATGTACCATGCTGTCATATGAAAAATAATACACGCTGAGGAGGTATGATACGATGAAGTGGCATGATATGATGCCATCAGTTACAATTTTTAACTTATTAATGAATGACATCACACTTTTTAACAGTTTATAGTCACAGTTAATGTTGTGAGTTAGATCTTGTCATCACTTACATTATAACAAAGGTAAACAGTTGTTCCCTCACCAACATCTCCTTCTCTCTCTCTGGAAGTTAATGAGATTTAAAAAAACACAGCTTGTCATTTTGTTTGTAACATTTGCAATGTTATTGCTCTGACACTCGTGACTCCTTCCATAAATGTTACATAAATGTCTCCTAAAAAACAAGCTTCACATTTTTCTTTGTTAAACATCACAATTAAAAAAAAAAATCTGCTTATGATATGATTAGTCTTAGATTATGTGGAGCGTCCGTCGATCAAAGCCCCTGTGTATGAGCTGTTACTATAAAAACAATAATATATTAGAAAGAGTGCATGCTATTGTTCATGTTACAGCTGGAACTACTGTCCAAACCTTGCGTTTATATAGAATTAATCCACAGATCAATCAGATTTGAGAATTTGACCACAGTGTGAGTATGATTACTTCACGTGATTATTTTACAGTACGTTACCAGCTGGTAAACTGACACAGATAGCCTGTTAAATATTATGGTATCCTTAACCTTTGAGGAAAACGGATTATTCAAGTTGTTATTTTATCAAATATTAAATCTGTAATAAAACTGCACAAATTACTATATTGCGGTAAATACTTACTGTTACTGTCTTAACTGTCTGTTCTACAGAGAAAAAAAACAGACAATACTATTTAACGTTTAACAAATGACACACAGGGTTTTGTGAAGAATACACCTGAGAAACGAGGGATAAAGGATTTATGACAAATACGCTTGAGAAAAAATGAAGAAACCACATAGAAAACACAATGAAACTAAACACAAAGTGGAAATATATGCATAAGCGTTAAGTATAAACAGGTAGGGAAGGCAAAAAAATCAATAAATATTAAGGGGGCGGAGGGAAAAAAACAAAAACAAAGATAGAAGCACATGGAATCAGAACTCCAGGGAAGCATCAGGGGCGTGTCACGGTGGATGTGCGCATTACGTGTCGGATTACACTGCTAGAGTTACTCTCCTCTCCATTCAAGTCCGCCAAATTCGCACTGAGCAAGAGAACTGTTGGCTTTTCAATAGACTGCTACCTGTTCATGTTTTTCTCAACTTCATGAGGAAAATGCTTCTGTTGAATTATTTAAAAAGTCAGCCCGACAAACATTATTATTTGTGGATGACTTTAATCAGGTTTGTATCTATCTAGTACTAGCTAGACAAGATTAGCAAGCTGACAAACAAGCTAACCTAACCGTTCATTCATTGGTTACTGATGTGTTGAATCCGGAAACCTGGGAACACCGGACACAAGGCAGGAAAACATCCTGGTTGGGACAGCTAACCTAACCAGCTATGGCTTAATCAGCAACAAAAAAACAAAAAAGTTCTTGATAATTTAGTTTAATTTAAATACTAGTTAAATTGTTTGCACTGTAATTTTACTAACATAAAACTCAAATTTCTCAAATTTAAGATGTTTCCCCTGTGGATTTTTTTTTACAGTGTATTAAAGACCCATGTATTTATCTGTTGTACTGTATGTGATGCTTTACAATTGTAACTCAGTTGTGGATAAATGGGGCCGTGGAATTGCAAAATGCTTTCATTACAGCAAAACTGCTGTCTAACTGAGCTGCGCTACTCATAAAGTGATTATGCTTCTGCCATGCCAGACCTGGTGTGTGTAGTGTATATCTTGTCGGGAACTACAGGATCTGCACAAGTGCCATAAGACTAGCTGTGTTGGATGATGTGCCATTTTAGTCCTCAATATCTTTGCGTGTTTAGCTTAGAACGTTCATTTCTATGTTGGCATTTTTAAACTGAGGAAACAGTGAAGAGTTAAATATATACTTCCTGTTACAAGGAACAAGAAAGGCAGAAATAAAGGGAAAAAAACAGCTAAGATTAGTGTGCACTTGCATACTGCATGAAGCTGAGTTTGTGGGCTAAGTGAATCATGCTTCTGTTAGCCACAAAGCTGCAGCTGTGTGTGTGTGTGTGTGTGTGTGTGTGTGAGTGTGTGTGTGTGTGTGTGTGTGCGCGTGCATCTGTCTGTATGACTGAGGATCTGTTTCCTACTTCAAAGCACATGCTGTACTTTGTGCTTTCTAGCATCATCCCATTCACAGCTGCAGCACACACGCACACACACACACACACACACACATGCACATATACTGTACATATAACAGTGATAGTCAGAGAATAACTCATACTGTGTGACAAAGAGACTTACATTCATCTCAGTCCTGATACAGTTTGTGTTATTATATTTCCTTCTTGCAAGTACAAGCAACTGCTTACAGATTTTGAAAGTCGAGAGTCCATGTTCTCTTGCATAAGCACTTCCACATGAGACTGTAAATATCCCTCTTTCAACTTGAACTGACTCTGTAAAAACAAAAATATTGCACTGATATGAATAATCATGCACTAATACCCTAATTAATACGCACTTAAATATGAACTAATGATGAGTTAAGGCATGTACTACTCACAAACTAATGAAGAGCTAACCTTAACTACGACGTGAGTCTTATGCATTCATGCGTGAATAACAATCACCTTATGTACATGTTAATACATGTTTGTTAGTTAATCTATTACTTAACACGTAGGGGTAAACTAAATAACCATGCTCTTAATTTCACCCTTGTGGGCAAAAGGAGCTGTGCCCCTGAAATACCAGTGATCCTGACCCCTTCTGCGCTCCAGACCTGCCTGATCCATCCTGATGCCCTACTTCTGGTTGGAGTTCTTATCGGTTGGAGATCGCTCGCTGCTGCTGGGGCGATCCCACATGGATGGCCTGAAGATCAGTGGGATTGCTGGGGATGGTGCCGCTTGGGGGCTGTGGAGATGGCTTTGGACTGCAGTTCATATAGGCAGCTGTACTCTGATGGCTTGGGACTGTGATTGCTGTGGTGGCTTTGGGGCTGTGGTTGCCGTGAGCAGTTCTGTACTCAGGTCTCCATCAGTGGACAGTGGATAGGTTCAACAAACCAGACTTCATGTGAAACCTGTGATGAATTTACTGGTTACACAATTGCACTTTTTGTCCATGTTGTACACAGTTACAGAAGGGATTTATTTATAATCGCACTATCCATTATCACCCAGATGAGGATGGGTTCCCTTTTGAGTCTGGTTCCTCTCAAGGTTTCTTCCTCATGAAGTCTCAGGGAGTTTTTCCTCACGACTTTCGCCTCTGGCATTTGGGATAAATTCATACATTTACAATTTATATCCTGAATGTATTTATTTCTGTAAAGCTGCTTTGTGACAATGTTCATTGTTAAATGCGCTATACAAATAAAACTGAATTGAATTGCCCCGGGCCCTAGGCACCCAGAGCACATACTAGCACTACAGTGGGATTTGAAGAGAAATGGATGGAGAATGACATAAAATGGGTTGAGATGAAATTATTGATGTTTATTATTAGTGCATCTTTCTACGTGCGTTAAGGAGGATCAGTGTAAATTATGAAAGAAATCCAGTGCCATCCAGTGATGTTTGTGTATGCAGCTTCATATGGCAAATTATATAAACAGTTTGAATTTATGCACATTTAATTCATATTCTTTCTTACAGAGCATGTTTGATTTAGTTTACCCCTACATGTTAAGTAATATAGTAATGTACTAACGTACTTACAGTGGTTGTTGTTCACACACGAAATCACAAGACTCACGTCGTAGTTAAGGTTAGCTCTTCATTAGTTTGTGATTAGTACATGCCTTAACTCATCATTAGTTCATACTTAAGTAAGTATTAATTCAGGTATTAGTGCATGATTATTCATGTACAGTTATTATCTATTTCCATTCTCAACTTACTATTGATCTGCAACTAGGTACTATATCTCTCTACTGGCTTTACACTTCCAGTAACCCTGACTAGACCTGAACACAGTATTTTATCCAACACAGTCTAACAGAAAAAAAAACATTCACATTCAACTTATTTACAGCATTTTCTATACATTCAGTATCAACGTTCTGGCACAAGCATGCATTGCTTAACGTATTAAACTTTGACTCCGTATGCGACGTTCTACACCAATGTATTTTTACCAAGCTAACCTCTAGCACTATGCTCTTTGAGTAAGATCTATATGTAATAAATAATTTTTCCTCTTTTTTTAACATATTGAGAGTAAATTATCACAACATGTGATTATGATTAGGGCTCATGAAACTTCATCCTCTTCTCTGCAAACACAATCAGGCTTGCAAGTCATGTGGTAATGCGGCACGGTAACACAGGTATTTCTAAAATGCGGAAAGTCTCTGTACTCTTAGAAGCATAAAGAATTTATAGCTTAAAAGCTATCTGCATTTTGAAGATACCTGTGTTACCATGCTGCATAACCATCATAAATTGGTTAATTCTAAAAATGTTTAAAAGGAAGTTGTAAAATTATTTATTAGATTTATTAGATTCTATATTACATATACGTCTGAGAGCACTGGTGAAAATGCTTCTCTTTTGCATTCTTTTCTGATTTAATACAGCAATTTTCATTATTACACATTATATTATTGACAACAACTTGAGTGAAAAGTAGAATCTTTGAGATATTTACAACAATTTTACAAATTTTACATGTAAAATTTTCTTAGTATTTTACAGCATCAGCAGTAAACAAAGTAGCACTTCTTACCTTTAACTGAGTTAAACTGTATATACAAGCACAATGCTTTAGTTCGCTTGTTAAACCTATAACACTGACTATACAGCTCACTGTTTTGAGGAGGAAAATGTACATCACTCGTCACAATTGCTAACAAAAGACGGACATGGAGGCATCCATGTTTTTTTTCCCCACTCTGTAGCTTGAACGCATGGAGTATAAAACCATATGGGGCTTCAAGGACCCCCTCTATAGAATCCCCAAATGTTTTCAAGCTGTCTTGGTGCCTTGGTGGTTTACAAAGTTACACACATATACAGTACAAGCATCAGACGCACTGAGGTTTGTTTCGTAAACACGGGCTACAGGGTGAAGACACACACACACACGCACACCAACAATTACATAGGGTTAGAGATTAGCTATGGTTAATTTTGGGTTAGGTGTAGGATTTGCCTAGGGTTAGGTTTGGGCTGTAGTTAGTGTTTGAATCTGTTATATCCCCTCCTCTTTCATTAGGCAGGGCACATAATATTGTCACACACACACAAAACACACTTTAATATTACTGTTTATTGCTCTTTATAGTAGGTTTTTATGTATAAAACTGTTCATTTAATTATTTCTATTGGCGTCTTTGCTTTGCACCATTTCTTTATATGTGCCTAAGATTTTGCACAGTACTGTATATGTGTGCGCATGTGTGCGTGTGTGTGTGTGTGCGCGCGTGTGTGTGTGTGTGTGTGCATCTATTTGTATTGTAAGATGATAACGGTAAGTGTCTTCATCTCCAATCATTAATCTGAATTAGCTATTACTCCCTTGACAGGCACATATCTATAATGTAGTAATGACCTAAATAATCTAATGACAGCTCTCTTTCTTTCTGTATTATCAGTATGATGGAATTAAATTGCGTGCACACACACACACACACACAGACCTGTGTAACTTGAGCTGGTAATTCAATTCCAAACTTGAACAAATACTCTCCCTGCTGTTCTGTCTTGCCAAAGCAGTGGCACGTTAATTGCATTTTGGTTGATCCACTTGTTTGAGGAGAATTGATTACAGATTTTTAAGCATATTTCACTTCTGTACACGAGTGTGAGAGAGACGTGATGCTCGGTGATGGAGGAATATGAGTGAGGTTGAGAAACAAAGTGACAAAGACATTGATGGCATAATTGTGGAATAAATAAGTTGAAAGATGACAGGAGAGAAAAGTACAGTTAAGAGTCAGCAGAACGCAAGAGAGAGAGAGAGAGAGAGATCAGACACAGGTGATCCATCAGCATCATGGTCTCCCTGAGCAACTGAGAGCTCACATTTCCTCTAATCTTCTTCACCTCCTCCCTTACACTCCCAAATCCAAACCCTTCCACTTATATTCACACAAGATTCAGAGGAAATCTCCCACGTGCTTATGTTTCTCCCTACTTTCTACCCTTGATGCAGGTTAAAAAAAAAAAAGCTCTCCGTAACCATGGGGATGGACAGTAAAGAGGCTAAGCATGACGCGCGTGTAGAAGTAACCCTATCTGAAGGCCCAGGTAAACATAGCAGCCGTCTTAAAGAGACAGCACTCCGACCCATATTATGTCAGTGTGGTAAATGGAGCAGTTAAAGGTGATAATTACCTTATTTAAATGCTGTCTCTTTAAGAGGAGTGTATTGCTGATGGGTTGTAAGTGGTCATTAAAGCTTACAAAAAAACCCATCCAGGACTTGTGTGCTGTGCTCTGTGCTCTAAACGTGTGCTTCCGGATTATTCCATTGCTGTGTATCGTGTGATGCTGTGCATCTTGTGATACTACATATCATTACCTTTCCATGATTTAAATTTAAAGTATCAATCTATTCCAGGTTGAGCTCGACGTTTGGAAGTCGTGTTGAGTCAGTGGAACATTGTGCTAAGCAAATAAGGCAGTTAGAAGCCGTATTTAGCAGCACTGTAGTATGCTGAGCTTCACAATACTGAGCTGGAGAATGGTATCAGAGATGAACTCTTGATTTAATGGGGATTTTGTTTGTATGCTGCTTGAGAACCAGGCAATTTTATTTTTATATAACCCCATACACACCCAGAACGGTGTTAGTTGGGGTCCAACTTGTCACAATTTCTGTGACTCTAACACAAACTCGGAATTTACAGGTTTGCTGATTGGACTTTGATGTGTTATTAAATGGAGCGCTCAACACTGATATAATTTGATATATCTCTTTATGTGCTAACTATGTTTAAATGATGGCCAGCTTTTTAAATCTTAAGCATTCCTTAATTGTCTGTTTGTCAGTTTTGGCAATTAAAATGATATTTTGAGGTTTATTAACAGGATAGATTCAAATCCAAGAATCGTCAACAATAAGCCAGTCCGGGTCATACACAGAATAACACAATAACACAATCCAATCCACAAAGCCAAAAGTCAGGTCAAGGCCCAGGGAATAGCAGGCACATGGTAAATCAAGATAAGCTAAGACTAGGGCAAATCCAAACAGAGAATACAGGGAAACAAGGCAGTGGTCCTACATGAAAATCAGTCACGATACAAATGGCTCAGAAGAGTGAACAGGTGAAACGTGTAAGGCTTTGTGATGTAAGTGATTTATATACTGCGTGGCCAGGAAATGGAAATGATAAGCAAAGAATTCTTCAAACTTTATGGCAGTTTGCCCTCTGGTGGCAGGGTGGTGCATTGTCCATGGCTGGTGTGACAACTCTAAAGCCTTGAAACTAACACACATTTTTTAAACGTTTATCAATATGGATCTGCCCATTTCTATTAAAGAGAGCTTGTTTTCCATTGTGAATGATTTCCAGCTGCCATTTTGCACTTTGCATTTTGCCCAAATGTTCAGTTTCTTACAAGTAACCACAGAGCCAGGGATTGGTATTGGGCAATGGGTTGTTTGTTATTGCATGGAAGACTCATGTTTGATGCTAACAAGGTCCTACTAACAAGGCCCATATCAAAATTCAACACTGAGGTGTTCAAAAAAGCTCAGCTGGGCCTGATACATTCACAGCAGTGCTGTACTTCCTAATGTCTATTATATTCTTCATTATGATAAAAAAAAATTAATATTAGATTCTGCCATTTTGATGGAATTAAGTTAAATGAGTCAGCAAATAACTTATTGACATTTTAACATTCTTAATGTATTGTAAGGACTTGATGATTCAGAATTAACTACTGATGACTGGGACCTAAAAGCGCTTTCTGACTCCAGTATAGCCTGAGAATGAGCCACGTTACTGTATCATTTGCGTCGAGCTTAGCTGATTAGAGCTGAAGTATAGCTGTAATGTGTTACTATAGTTGTAGGTTGATTGGCGCACTGAGGAGTTATATCATTGAGCTTTGGGTTAAGTAGGTTGGTTGGAGTATTAACACAGTGTGGTGTGTTTAGGAATGTAAATGTATTGATGCGTGTGGATGCATCAATCTGAAAGTGGTGAAAAAAAAATGCATCGGTTTTGGAATGACAGAATAGATTATAAATGATATATAACAATATTCAATAACTACATATGAGGTACTATGTGCTATACCTTTTTTTTTTATCCAAAATAAAATTCGCAGGGTCTTTTCAGATGTGATGAGATTGAAAATTTCCATGTATTGGGTTTAAGGTCTGTGTAACACTGTGCATTTAGTGTCATTTTAAAATTTATTTGAATCGTAAATTCAAGCTTAATTCAATCATATTGAATCAGGAAGAGATCTGAGAGTCAGGATGCTTTAATCATTTTACATTTTATTTTTAATATATGATTGATGATGAAATCATAAATCATGCTGAAATTTAGATATAAACTTCGGTTTGCTGCAGCATTGTTAGTTTGGATTGTTAGAAAAGAAAGGCTAAGTATTACTGGCTGCAATTTTTCCATTTCATTATTATACTGCAGTAACTATGTTGTGACGGGTATATTATAATATTAAATGGGCGGGCTAACTATTCTATCTCATTCATCAATACACCCACTGTTATACAGTGGGTTCAGAAAGTATTCAAGCCCCTTCAGTTTTTGCAAACTTTACTGTATTGGTTTAAAATGGATTAAATGTACTTTTTAGCCATTAATTTACACACAATAATCCATAATGCCAAAGCAAAAACATGTTTTTTTCTTTGCCGAAGTGCAGATGGTGTGACCGAAGCTCTCCCGCGACGGTCAGAAATCATTCATGGTTTCAAGAGAGACAATAGACAAGAGATTTGTAAAAGGATTATAACAAAAATGTGGTGTTATGTTTCTTACTGTTCACAGCGTTCACCATGCTGCACGGTTCTGCTGTATTATAAGACTGTTTTGTTTGGCGGGGGCACAAGTTCTCAAAAAAATGCCTTCGGCTTGTGTTGTTGTTCACAGTAACATGGCCCCCTTTTCCTATTCCTTAAATATTGTCAAGCTTATTATCATCATTAGTCTAGATGTACTGTGGTGTTCGGTGGATCTGTCACAGTTTTACGATGGTATGGAGTGGTGTGAGTAGCCTCTGGTTGTAGTATAGTATTGAGTTGAGTGATACAGATGCATTGAGCGGCACCAAATGCCCCTGTCCTGGCAGAGTGCTGTCCAGTCCACTTCCACGCCTCAGTAACTGAACATGCCCACAGCACTATACTGTGCAAGTGAGTCAGGACAGAACCTGGCCGCAGCATTTACGGTGGGGTGGGGGCGGGGGTCCTTTAGCCTCATCAGACAAAGAGTAAGAGAGAATTATTAACGTATTACATCTTCAATCAATTTGTATAAGGAATTAAGAAATTTGTATAAGGAATTAAAACAAGCAATGATACTGAAACAAAATACTTGGAGTGATGATTTCATAGATCTGCCACAAGCAGAACATCACAAGCACATATGAATCAATGACACTGTTGTCATTCTTCCACACTGCCTTTGTGTAGTAAAACACAATTTGTAACTCTACACTTCTTTCCACTTTTAGCCTGTAACAGATCCAGCCAGGTCCCTAGATGCATTTACCGTGTCAGCGGTGTAGAGTGGCCCTGTAATGAAAGAAGTCGCATATACACACAAACACATTCGGACGTCTGGAATAGACTCTTATCTATTCATCTCTATGGGGTTTATGATTGAGCATAATTCAATGCCAAGCACAGACTCATAGAAATAGCCAGTAGAAACCAAAGGTCCTTCTCTTATCTTTAATTTAACCTTATTACATGGACACAGTCACACAGAATGATTTCCTGGTGGCTGTGAAAGTTCCTCTGTTATATATGGTAGGTAAATTTTTTATAAATTTGATTTGATTCACATACTTTAAATGCATACAAACCTGATGGTAAATTTGAATCTTATACTTATTAGCAAGTATACTGTCACCCAACACTTGAATGAATTGAATTGGGGAATGAATTGAAGAATTTCGGTCGGATCATGTAAAACAAAATGATGTGTGTTATTGTCAAGTGTATTCAAATATAGCTGAAATGCAAAGGTGTTCTGAAACAATCTAAAACACATTATATATATATATATATATATATATATATATATATATATATATATATATATATGTGTGTGTGTGTGTGTGTGTGT
>CM075021.1:3328383-3349118 GCA_037576675.1 Pangasius sanitwongsei | reverse complement strand
AACTATCATTTTTATAGATTATTTAGGAAAAAGAGAGAAAAATTACATTTGCATAATAATGTGGAACGCAGTGTATACTGAATGATGTGCTAAAGAGTGATGTGCTATCTGCCTTTATATAAAACGTAGCTGTTTTTTTCTGTTCTGGTTTGAGAGAAATAACAGATGTGTCAGTATACACTGAATGAAATTGTCAATTACTGATATGCACTTACACCTTCATACCTTCATGCCTTCACTCTTCACTTACAATCACAAAACTACAATTGTATTTTTCATCACATGATGATATCTATCTTCTCGCTTGCAGACCGGCGGCGGCCGGGTAAATTCCAGCCATTCCGCCGCCTGTTTGGGAGGAAGAGGAGGAGGGAGACAGAGCGAGGGTTTGAAGAAACCGAACTTAAACCCAGCCACTCCACCGGTGATGTGTGCAATGGGGTGGTCTCAGGCCTGGAGGAGTCCAATCAGCATCTAAGGTTATAGATCTGGCAGGAATGTTAGAAGTATAAAAAAAGAATAAAATTGTCGGGAAAAAAATTATATAAAATACTGTTGTATTTTGTCATATGTTGACTTTGGACTTTCAAGAAGCATCAGTGTAAGGCTTTTTTTCCCCCTAAGTACTGATCTAGAATAAGTTTGGTTCCTTGGTGGGCTAGTGTCTAGCATGCGGTGCGGTCACCGTCGCAGCCTGGGTTTGATTCCGGGTCAGGGAACCAACCCGATTTGCTTTGTTAGAGAAACATTTAAAACTAAACATTTCTTAATATGTGTGTGTGTAGAGAGCTAAATCCCCTGGGGTCTCGAGCTTTTTCACACGAGAGTGTCTTCATCCCTGAGGATTCTGTAGAGAAGCCGTGCTCAGAGCTGACCATGTCTCAAGAGAACGTCTCAGACAAAGTCAGGAACCTACAAGTAAGTGTATTTAATGAAATAATCATTCTCTCATACAGATGCATACAGTATGTGCAAACACATATTTTAAAAAGGAAAGGCTATTACAATAAGTAAGAAATAAAACACCTCAGGACATGCTGTTACAGAAGATAATCAATGACAGGATGGTGTGATATTGCCAATGCGAACGGAAGACCCGAAGCCTCTTTTCTCTCTCTGTCTCTCTCTCTGGATTTTAATATGACCTAAAAATGCAGCTTGCATTGTTACCTAGAATCCAGAAAGTGCAAAGTCTTCTGTATTGAAGAACCTCTCATGGTGGAAAACTTACTAACCTTTACAAAGTGCTGACACCTGAGGCTCCTTCTATCAATGTTAAATAAACGTCTTCTTATATAAAACTTCAATATCTACAATATTCCTAACTCTCAAATCTGATTGGTCAGAAGGTGTTCATTAACAGTAGTGTTAGAGCCACACTCACTAACTCACTTTCAGTAACCGCTTTATCATGGTCAGGGTCGCATTGGATCTGGAGCCTATCCCAGTAACACTGGGCACAAGGCTGGAGAATTCACCCTGGATGGGATGCTAGTCCATCATAGGGCACCATTCACACACACTCATTCGCACTCAGGGGCAATTTAGAATAGCCAGTTTGCCTACCAGCATGCTTTTGGGAGGTGGGAGGAAACTGGAGTGCTTGGAGGAAACCCACACGAGCACGTGGAGAAAATGCACAGACAGTAACCCGTGCTCAGGGTCAAACCCAGGACCCTGGAGCTATGAGGCGGCAATGCTACCTCTCTGTGCCACAATGTCGCCCCAGGGGCTATGCTGTTATACAAAATTAAACAACACCTACTTACCAGTCAGATTTGAGTAGTCAATCTACTTATTACCATTATTTTTATTATATTCAAATTCAATCTACTACCACTTACCTCATTTACCTCGTAATATAACTGAGCACTCTACCCTGTGTTTAATTCTACAGCGACAGATAGCTCATAATATAAAGTTTGGTCAGAAACCTCCCTCATTAAGAAAAAGTGAAGGAGATGAAGGTAGCTCAGATGAGGAAGAAGTACCAAGAAGTCCACTGCGAGTCCTGGCACAGGTGGAGCCAGAGCCACAGGACACCAAAGCCAGGGAAAAAGTAAGAAAATGAACGCTGAAACTTTTAAAGAACCTTTAAAAGTCCTGTACAACAAAAATCACACCCATGTGTGCTTGCTGAACACGACCTTCCATATTTAGTCCCCTGTTTGCTCTTATAATAACCTCTTCTGGGAAGGCTTTCCACTAGATTTTGGAGGGTGGCTGTGGGGATTTGTGTTCATTCAGCTACAAGAGCATTAGTGAGGTCAGGCGTTGATGTTAGTGAGGAGGTCTGGGGTGCAGTCGGTGTTCCAGTTAATCCCAAAGGTGTTCAGTGGGGTTGAGGTCAGGGCTCTGTGCAGGACACTCGAGTTCTTCCACTCCAACCTTAACACACCATGTCTTCATGGAGCTCGCTTTGTGCACAGGGGCATCGTCATGCTGGGACAGGTTTGGGCCTCTTAGTTCCAATGAAGGGAAATTGTAATGCTACAGCATACAAAGACATTCTATACAATTGTGTGCTTCCAGCTTTGTGGCAACAGTTTGGGGAAGAGCCATATATGTGTTTGATGGTCAGGTGTCCACAAACATTTGGCCATATAGTGTACAGTATATTGGCACTTTAAATTTACTGTTAATACTTATTTCTGTACATGGTTTATGAAATGACTTTACTGTTTACTTTTCTGTTTCATAATTAGGTTTCATCTGCTACCCATGATGTGGTTCACTATAGGACCCCTGTGAAGTCCCCTCGCACAAAGCGGCCTCCTCCCCCTGGTACAATTGAATCAATTAACCTAGACGCTGTTCCCCAGTCAGCTCCACGCTTGGACAACACTGCTGCCAAACATAAACTGTCTGTCAAACCCAAAAACCAGCGAGTGTCACGCAAGCACCTCAGATTCACACAGGTAAGGAAAAAAATTCTTTGACTGACACCTTGGACAGTTGTGAACATCTTATAGTAACACTAGGGATTCAGGGTGAGGATTCTTCAACACAATCCAAGAATCAAAGCTGATAATGCAGGCAAAAAGGTTTAAAAAAATACAATCAAAACGTATAGCAGAGGGCAATCCAAAATGCAAAATCCAAAGAAAAGGCAGAGATCAAAACACAGGAGACAAACTATTGCAAGACTTTGCAATAACTGAATGATAAACTCCATGATCTGCTTATATAACGTCAAACCAGGAAGTGACCTGGAAGTGAGGTGCAGCAGAGGTCTGCTGGCAGGGAGGGGAAATATCCTCTTACCCTTTTTTGGTATAGCCACTGCAAAACTCATGTCTTTCTTTGATTCAATTTAAGGAGTTTCTGGAGGTGGATATTTCAGCAGTTCTGCAGGAAGAGGCCGATGTGCAGAAACTTGCAGAAGAAACAGGAGTTTGGAGAGAAGCGCATGTAAGAAGTCACTGGACCAGAGATGATCAAGAGCTTCCTGAAAAATCTAAGAAGCAGAGACTTCATGAGGAGGAGCAGGAACGTCTGGAGCTTCAGAGAATCCAGGAGCAAGAGAAGCAGAGAAGGAGAGAAGAAGAAAGAAGAGCTGAGGAACTGAGACTGGAACAGGAGACAATGCACAGAAAACAAGAAGAATTTCAGCAAAGGGAGGAAGAGGAGCGAAGGCAGTGGGAAGAAGACAGAAGGAAGGAAGAAGATGAAAGGAGAAAGAGGGAGGAGGAGCAACGCTTGAGGGAGGTGGAAGAGAGGAAGAGACGTGAGGAAGAAGAAAGGAAAAAGAGAGAAGAAGAGAGAAGGAGAGCAGAGGAAGAAAGGAGACAGCAGGAACTCATAGCAGAGCGCATTCGCCTGGAGGAGGAAAGGAGAAAGAAAGAATTGGAAGAGCAGAAAAGAAAAGAGGAGGAGGCAGAAAAACTAAGGGTTTGGGAGTTAGAGGAAAAACAGCACAGAGAAGAAGAAGCACGCCTTTATGAGGAAGAAAGAAGGCAGCAAGAAGAAGAGGAGGCTAAGATGAAACGATTGGCTGATGAAAAGAAAAGGAAGGAAGAGGATAAAAGAAAGAGACAGCAAGAGGAGATGAGAGCTGCTGAGGAGCACTCCACATCCTCTGATCCAGAGTGGAAGAGGAAAGCAGAGGAGCTACGATGGAGGGAGATGGAAGAGAGGCAAAGACCTTTCACCTTCAAAGTGTCCTCGGGTGAAAAGCAAATCCTATTTCAGAAGGTCAATCTAACACCAGTTACCCCAGTACCTGCTCAGCAGGGTGAAACAGCTGCTGAAATCAAGGAAGGCACTGCAGGAGTTCCTGATTCACCGACTTTATCTTCATCCCTGTATGTTCCTCACACTGCTATACTAGTGACTGGAGCTCAGTTGTGTGGTACGGCAGTAAATCTGGATCAGATAAAAGACACAGCCTGTAAGTCTCTGCTTGGTCTCTCTGAGGACAAAAAAGCCTTTGGGACACCAGCAATGAAGAACAAGACATCACCAGATCGCAAATCTGGAAAAACAAAATCTTTAAATGAATCCTCTTTATCTGCAGACCAGTCTAGTGCTGCTGTCCTGGCAGAGTGGGCCAGTATACGATCCAAGATTTTTAAAGGTGGACTAGAGGGAAAATACCAGGAATATCCAGACAGACAGGTGCAGAGCCGAACAAGTGAAGACATCAACGAGCCACCATTCTCTCACACCAATCTCAGGAAGACTGTGTCAGCAAGTGCTAAGTTTTCCATCACTCCAGCCAGAAAGAAGTTTGCTGACTCCAATAGAAATTCTGAGGTCTTTAGTCAAGAAGAGACAGAAGCAGGTAGGAGGGAATCACCTTCTACAGATTCTGCTACTAGTCAGCATCTCCATTCACCTTCCTCTGCCAGCAAAGGTCAAAATAAGGGAGGAAAGATGGTCCGTATCTCAGACAGTACAGAAGAATGCAAGTTTGCCAAAGACCTCCCTTCCTTCCTGGTTCCAAGTCTGCCACAGGGATCCCAGAAAGCTCCAACGTCTGAAACAGGACCCCTGAGCCAGGTGGAATCAGAGGACTCGGACACAAAGGATTATGGGGAACAGAGAGACCAGAGTGGTGATGAGAGGCCCTCACCATTTGGTATCAAGCTAAGGAGGACCAACTACTCCCTTCGTTTTCATAGTGAGCAATCCACAGAGAAAAGGAAGAAAAGGTATAGTGCAGGTGACAGTTTTGAAGGAGTACCCGTGCCCCTCACCTCTAGTGACCAATACTCTGACAATTCTGTATTCTCTGAGAAGACCAGTATCACGACTCCGCTTGGAGAGAGCGGAATCAAATTCCAAGGAATCTCCTTTGTAGAGTCACGCTCCAGGCCTGGTAGAAATGCTCCCTCTTCAGCATGTAATGAACGTGACAAACTCATCTCTAAGCCCCCAATTTATCAGAAACCAGCCACATTTCCCAAACCATCTGATGGTGCCACACCTCCACCTTCTCCACTACCTAAACCTAGTAGAAGGACTTCTGGGGACATGCTCTCCCAGAGATCAGGTGGGCCAGAATTGGTAGCCTCTGAAGAGCACATGGATCAAAAGTTAGAGCCCTCAGAATCCATGCAGTGTCAGAGGAATGGTCAGGGTGATGATGAGCCAAAAGAAAAGAAGTCCTTCTTTCCATCCATCAGCATCCCATGGAGGGAGAAAACAGACCGTAGGGCTGAACTCATAAGAAGAGGCAAGTATAATCTCACTTGTCATATGAATACTTTATGATCTTTAAATGTCTTGACACAAACAAATATGTATGTAAAAATGTATTAGAATCACATGCCATTCTATAATAGCACATTATATATCAACCAGAAGAGTGTTGAATAATGTGTCACTTCCATAAATGTGAACACAATACAGAACATTGTTAAGGTAATCAAGTCTTTGCTTAGTGTGTGTCTGTCACTCTCAAAGTAGATGCAAATTGTGCTCCTGTATCCTTTACAGAAAAGCCCTCTCTGCAGAGCAGGCATTCCTTAGATGGTTCACGAACACAGGAGAAGGAGACAGGACCATTATGGATCACTCTGGCTTTACAGAAACAGAAGGGTTTTAGAGAGCAGCAGCAAAGCAGAGAGGAAAGGAAGAACCAGAGAGAAGCCAAGCTGGCTGAGAAACAAGCCAGGGACCGAGAAAGTGTAAGTACACTTCACCAAACATATCTGTTCTACCTTTAGTTCATGTATGTAAAGCTAAGTGCACACTACATGACTTTCAAAATCTCAGAATCATTGACCCTTTGACACTACACGACTTCAGTAACTTGCAATCAGTTGTTTGGTGGATGTGAGGGTGTGCACACTACTTGGAGAGATCCCTGCAGAAGGCTGCCTGATCAACAAAGCTCACTTTCTCAGGAAAATGAACGAGAGACCTGTCTATCATGTGACTTTGGGACTATTTTGTATTGAAACAAGAAAAAAGAGAAATAAGAAAAAATGTAGTGGAAGGGTTGGTTGGGGAGACACAGTGAGGACTGTCTGTTCTGCAAAGAGAACTGGTGGTACAGTGCTAAAGTATCTGTTTTTTTTAAAGTAGCTGTTTTTATAGTGTGCACCACCAGGAATCACACTGGGTTTGTTTTACTATTGTATTCCAAATAATTTCTTAGAGAAGCAATATTATTCTGCTTACATATTTTTCATGCTCTTCCACACAAATAGATGGATGATTAACTAGATCTACTGCACATGAGAGCATATGAATTTGATTTCCTGTCAAGCTCTCATTGGCTGTTTCTCATCACTGTCCTTGCAACTAGTTGGAGAAGGTTTCACACTATGTGATTCATTGCTGAGAAAATCAAACATGTCTAAAATCATGTAGTGTGCACTAGATTTAAGCTACAAAGAATGTTTACAGGTTTCAACTGTGGTATGGGAAACATCTAAGGATTTTTCTTACAGGGTGGAATAGTGAGCCCTACAGAGGGTAAGGGGAATGGAAACTCCAGTACTCCTAAGGCACAGACCCCAGAGGAGAACAAGAGACCAGACACATTACTGACTCGCTTCGAACGCCGTGACAACTTAAAGAAGGCCAACACCCTACCCACTTCTGTCACAGGTGTAGTTTTTTTCTGTTTATTACGATGTCCTGCACAAAATATACTTGTTTAAGTTAAAGTTTAAGTAAAAATAATACTTAAATGTAAAATGTAATCAGTGAAGTAGGTCTATTGTTCATCTTTTTCAGTTGAGATAGCAGACTCTACCCCATCACCCCCAGCAGCAAAGGACATAACAAAGCGCTTCCCACCTAGTGACACTCCACAGGTTTCCACTGAACCAGCTTGGCTTGCTCTTGCCAAGCGTAAGGCCAAAGCATGGAGCGACTGCCCACAGATCATCAAGTGATCTGTTAACTTTGACTTCTAAAAAAAAAAGAAGGGAAACAAGCTTCTAGTCAGCTGCGTCATTCACAGGGTATCATCACCACGCTCCTGTCCATTCACAAAATACCACATTACCTGTAAAACTGCATTCACTTTTTTTGTGCCATTTTCACCCCACAGAATGGGTAGCAAGGGGCATGTATTTCTAAAATATAATTGATATAATTGTAAAATTATGTAAAATGGTCCATAACTATAATGATGTGTTCAAACATACCGTTGTTCAAACATACAATTCTTTGAGCGACAGACATGAAAAGCAAAGCTTCTCAATTTGACTCAAGAAAATCATTTACATTTTTTAAAATTTGCATTAAAGTAAAAAACAAAACAAACAAAAAAAAAAAAAACACCAGACCAGCTTTCAAGTGTATATCTTCTAGTCACAACCCGGGAATCGAAGCCCAGAAGAGCTACTGCTAGCAAATCATTTGTCCGAATATATAAGGCATGTGTAGTATACAAAGAATTATTACTAAAACAAATGAGTCACATCTTGAAAACAACAGTTTGTGATAAACTTTGGGGAGTCTTTTAAGAACTCACTCAAGGGCTAAAGTTGCACAGTAGGTGTCACCATACCAAACGTCCTACTTCACCCCCTGATATGTATTACAAGCATGAACTTCAGAACTGGCTACTGTTTTTGTATTTTTTTTTTTTTTAAAGCTAGATACTGGTCCTGACATTTCAGAAATGTATTTGTTAAATTGTCCTAACACCCCTTGTCCAATATGGACAAGGTTAATTCTCATTTTTTTGTGACTATTAACTTATTTGATAGCTTGGCCAAGATTTTCACTGTGTGACAAATGACTGCTGTCATTTAAAGCTGTCACTGAAAATTAACATAATGATGACAGTCACTGTGTTTACTTATGTAAATAACTTACATAGTAAATGTTATTAATGACACTTCTGTTCAACCACCATGTTAAATCATTTCACTGGAAACCATTAACCAAATGTTAATGAACTATTTGCTTCTTGCACAGTGTTTATGCCCTCCAGTTTCTTTGGAAATAGCTCTCTGGAACACTGCTTGCCTGCTGTAATAGAAACACTATTAGCCTGTAGCTTGTCCTAGCTCTTCTTGTATCAGACATTAAAAGCAAGTCAGTGGGAGATCAGTGCTTTAAAAAAAATCCTGCTGGGGAAGACTAAATAATGACTTTGCAGAGGAAAAGACATTATTCTCAGAAATAACAACAGCTTCGAACTAATAGAAAGCCTTGATCTCCCAGCAAAACACCAACCCCCTCTACTTACCGTAATATTTTGTATGTATGTATGTAATGTATGTAGGTATTTATGTACAGAGGTGGACTGAACTGCACTGTGTTCCTTTGAAGATCCCTGAGTTCCGTCGCTTTTTGTTTTTAATTTGTTTGTGTGCAAACGTGTAGCGTCAAACCAGTGTTGTATGTAACATTGAAATAAAAGCAGTTTGTTGGTATTTGCACTTTTTGTTCCATTTACAAAGGTACTCAAGAGAAGATTCTTAAGTAATACAAATGTTAGGAATTCTGTAGAAAAAAAATATTAAAGACAGATGTTTGACATCTTGTGTTGAAATGCATGTTTTTGCCTTGAAGTCTTACAAAATTATTACAATATTGCAAAAAAAATATATTAACATTTGTACAATTTAATAGCAGTAAATAGTGCTAAAGTGCTGCTATTATTCTAGAGAGCTTTATATACATTACATGGCCATCTACACATGTAACCAGTAGGAACATTTTACATACTGTACTGAGAGATGCTTTAGTTATTCCTTCCTGCTAGTCAGTTCCAAGCAGTACACATAGTCATTCCGACATCCCACGACTATAGTGTGACCCCACGCGATAGGAGAGGAGAAGAGTTCTCCAGGTAAGAAGAAAGAGGCTTTCAGTGTTCCCTGTTCTCCATCGAGTACCCACAGTGTTCCATCCGTTGAAGCTACGGCTACCAGGGTTCTTATGCCCCAGGGAGCACCATTAAAAACAAAAGGACTGGAATACACCTTGCCTGTGGTTTGGAAGCGCCATAGTAAGGATCCATCAGCAGAATTGATGCAATATACGGAGCAATCATGTGACCCACAAAAAACAGCGTGACAAGCTGGAGATAATGTTGTGCAATCATCGTATGCTCCAGCTCTGGTTCTCTGATTGGTTGGAGGTGGTAATGAGGCCAGGCATGGCGATGAGAAGACAGGTCCATCGGTGAGAAAATTCCATAACTAAAGAAAGGTGAATAGAATTGAAAAAAATTATAAACAAAAAAACAGGTCTCAAGCAAAACTCACTGACATCTCTATAGACACTGGCCAGACTTGTTTAAAGTTTCTATCAAAACTCAAGCATGAATGCATATCATAGCATTTCTATACTTCACTGCCTCTTTTTTCACACCTGTTTAACTACAGCTTCCCCCTGTGCCTTCTCTTACCATATGTCCATCATGGCTTAATGCAGTGATGTGTCCATTCACTGAACCAATGCAGACACACGAGTCGGAACAGGAAGGAGAGGAGAAAAACGGAACATCAGTGGAATATTTCCACAAGACTTTACCGCTGTCCTATAAAACAAAAAAAAAATTGAAATGACTTTTAAACTTTGTCTCTGATCAAAATCAAAATCAGAGAGGGCACTGCTGGGATGAGACATAATTTCATCGCTAATTCAAACTAACAGGTCATCTCTATTAAAGCGTAAAACTATGATCTGTTTATAGTACATAAGAAGAGGTAAGTTACAGAGCTAACAAACTTCATTATCCACAAGTCGAAAGGCAACTCCGTTTTTCTGCTATATAGAAAGAAGGTGCAATAATCACCGGACTGAGGCAATGGAGCTGCCCTCGCAGTGTGGCTGAGTATAGCCGCCTGGGAGAGGAGTGGACACAGGGGGAAGAAAACACCGCACCACCTCCACAATAGTATTTCCACATACAGCGCTTCACCTGAAACACACACGTACATTACACACAACATCTCTGCTGATTGTACATGTCAAGCTCTGTATGCACTCCCAAGTGAATCATTGTATCCTGAAAACTAAAGATGTTATTTTTTTCATTTAAAAAGGTTTTTTATTCTGTTTGTATTCCGTCAAAATTAACAACACACGTGACAGTAAAATGGCCATGGTATTCTGTAATGTAATGGGCATTAAGTAGATAACAATAGTAGTCTTTACCAGTGGTTCTAATGCGTAGACATGTCCATCGTGGGAACCGATGATAACCAGCCCAGTCTGAGGGTCTACAGCAGGAGAACTCTTCACTGCATCTCCTGTCTTAAACGCCCAGCAGGTCTCCCCCGAGTCCACACTCAGGAAATACACCTGCCCATCATAACACCCTGAGAACAGAGGTTTGCCATTGGACTACCAACAGTGATGGCAGGTATACACTCACATCTAATACTAGCATTTCTGTGAAATCCATCAACTAAATAATGCATGGTTGAACAAATGAATAATCAATGTCCCCAAAAGTCATCAGATCTTAATGGTTCCCTTAACCCTCATGTTCTCTCTACTGAAAAGAGTACATGCTTAACAATGGATATATTCTTCACCAAAGCCAGCTCTTTTGATTTCTTTTTTAAACATAGTGTTTTTTTTTAAATTCGCTTTAATATATTAAGTATATATGCTTTAAAACACTTATATCTATATAATATATCTAAATATGCATCTGTCTGTATCTAAATCTATCTAAATATCATCCTTTAAATATCTCTTAAAACACTTCTTATCTCATCTCAATCTCATACTATATTGGTAATGGAAACAAAAAATACATTCCTCCAGGTATGCACCAGTATGAGTACAAATATGAAATAGTGGCTGTGTGACTGGAACTAAAAAATTTGTTTCATACTGACAATGTCTGTCATTTACTTGGTTACTCTGAGGCTAATAAATAAATAAATAAATAAATAAATAAACAAAAACTCAATATAAACATGTTTTTTTTTTTTTTTTAAATATAATTCATTGAGCCAAAGTTGAATATATGAAGTTCATTTTGGGCCATTTTGATGAACAAAATATTAGGCTCAACCCAACAAAACAAAAAAAAAAAAAAAAAAAAAAAAAATCAAGCCCTCATTTTAATATTAAACTTAAGAGATGGAAAAACTTTGCACTACTAATTTCTAACTACAAACCTAATGCCACCAGGGTTCCACATTTAGAAACAGCAGCAGAAGATTCCAGTCGGTCCCCTAGCACACGCTCCCACACCACCTCTCCGCTGCCCAGGTCCAGAGCCTGCAGTCTGTGCGAGTGAGAGCCGATCAACACAGTGGCTCGCTCAGGACCTATAAGTAGCACTGGTGAAGCGTCCACACATCTGCCCGTGTCAGAACTCCAACAGACCTGCAGGCCCAGGGGTTGGCTGTCTTTTGTAACGCCTGGTTGTGTAGTAACACCACTTCCTGCGTTACAGTGCTGACTTGGTTTGCTTATAGATAATGGGCTGAGTTCAGCACTCGGATAATTCTCTTGTATCTTGTCCATGTTGTCACTGGCTCCTGTTGAATTTGTAACAAGTCTTTGCTCTCTTTTTGGAAAGTAATCCCAAAATACAACATCTCCAGCTCTACGAACAACTACAAATCTCATATTACTTCTCTCTGAGGACACCACAGGTGGCAAAATAGCCTCAGGGTCAAAGTTTGAGTCAACTTCTGTGTGGCACCTCTTAGATGGAACAACAGATGAGGAATCTTCAGGTTGTCTTTTGCCCGATGTCTTGATAGGATGTTGGTGGGTTGCTGTGATGTGTTTCAGGACGTCTGAAAAAGAGCCATCTAGAATGACCTCCAGCAGACCCGCAGAAGCCGTTTCCATAGTAACAGTGATGTAATTGAAGAGGCGCAGGGCTTGTAGAGAATCCCCGCCACTTAACATGAAGTGTGCATCGTCTGCGACAACTCCATCATCACAAAGACCTAGACACTCCTACCACACACACAAACACACACACAATTAAGGACAACCTGAAATCAAAGCTTTTTTTTTTTATACCTTAGTCATACTGTGCAAGATTCATCTGTATTAATCACATAAAAGACACATCTATCTTATTTTTGATCACATCACCAAAACACACTAGCTGGGGAAAATAATTGTAGAAGGTGGGGGTGTGGTTTAACAGGAGTGTAGTAGTTGGGTACAATCCCCCAAGATCTGGAACGAGGCCTGCAGTGTTGGAGTAGCAGAGACTGAAGCCACTTCCCCAGTCTGGAGGTGATATGCCGAGAGCTAACGGGGGTACACATCAGGCCTGGGTGGATCGAGGCTGCTTGCAGACCCTGATCCACCAAGGTCTGATTCAAGATGTGGCATTGGATAGTGGCTAGGAGGTGAAGGTGAGGTGAATTCATAAGGATATGTACACTTATCTTCTGGTGCCACTCCAAGGACCAAAAGCATAGAATATAGGTGCTGATGAGTCCTCGCCTTTCTTCACCCGTAATTTTAGGTACAGACTAGCCAAGGCTTATTCAGTTATCAGCGGAATTGGGCTGGGTCTGTCCTGAGCAGTTAAGCAGTTTGTATGTCCCTAAGGCACATGCTCTTCTGGGTACATCACACAGTGCTGACAGAGTGGAGGGGAAAAGGGAGTCAAGCAGGACTTTCCCATTACTCCTGAGCCCCTCTGCAGTTACCTTTGCTTCACTTGCACAATGAAAACTTCAGACAGGTGGCAAATGCTTTTCTATGCAATTCCTTATAATTCACCGAGTGCGTGGAGCTAGATAAAACACTACAGTTAATGGCTTGTTTCTGATGTACATCAGTGGTGTGCATCTTGCTCTGAATGTCAGCTGGTGAATCCATCAGCTACCCCAAACTTGCCGGCGTGCCCTCTTCCCCTTATCAACTTCCCTTTCAAAAGAATTATGGAGTATGGATCTCTTTAAGCCATCAGACTGGTCAGGTATTTCTTCGTATCAGACCAATGCAACTCAGTATCCAGAAGCAGTGCCTCTGTGAAAAGCATGGCTGAGGCACTGTTCTGTGTACTCTGCCAGATCAGGCACATCATTTAGGTCAGGGACACTACAGGAATCTTTCGAATTCCTGGGAATTGTTTACTGGCCTGATGGCTCCCAGCCTGTGGTTTGTCAGTTGGGATATGCAGCATGTGGGGGCATGGTCTATCGTGAGTAATTTGGGGGACGAGTTGAAAAGGTGATTGCGGATGCAATACATCTGTACTTTATTCCTGATGCCCTATTTATGTTTTTGGTAGAGGACTGAGAATGTGTGTGTGCGTGTGTGTGTGTGTGCGTGTGTGTGCGTGTGGCTGTGAGCAAAGCAAACCTGACTCCACAGGGGAAAGCTTCAATGTTAAAGGTTTTGCAAACAGTTAAATGCTGGCACACATTACAAAAGCCCATGTGTGCTCTTACCTTGGGACTGCTGTATTATCTGAGCGGCACACTACCAAGACTGTTAGAATAATCACACAAAAACCCTGAGCCTGTTTCACTCCAAAAGTGGTCACAGTACGGAATACAAACGCATCATTACTTCCAACGTCATGTTGTCTTTAACAGCTCTTTCACTGAGCCTTCCTGGAGAATTTGATCATTTAAAGCACAAATATGCAATTTGTACAATGGTAAGTTTATCTGGTACTTTGTCATGTAATTTTATATTCTCAAGATTTTTCTTCAGAAGTATTTCTCTGGTCATCCAAGCAATAAGTAATAATCCTCATACCTTCCATAGTGCCTGTAGTCTTTCTCTCACAGTCTCCATGTCTCCCATTCTAGTGTGCTTATCGCTAACCTCCCGCTGTCTCTCATACATCCTCATCAGCTTCTCCATGGCCACTTTACCTATTGAATTCACAATTCAAGACAAGTATTGGAGAGACATTACTGTGCTAGAGTTATTGATTATCACTGTAACAAGGAAGCAAAGCCATAACTTGTTACAACTAACTGATTTTAATAAGGTGTGAGGTTTTTTTTTTTTCACGATCCATGCTTCAGGCCTACTGATATGTGAGACACACAGGGAAAAAGCACACTATACCATGATTAGTGAGTGGCAGGGCAGGGACCAATAATACAGTATCTGGAATGCTGTGATTGGGCACAAGTTGAGACAGTCCTTGTAGCACTTCCATCTCTAGACCTCTGGAGGAAACGCGGGAGTCTTCAGAGTCCTTAGCGGAGCTGCGCACATGCTGTTCTTGGGTGCCACTGTGTTCAGAGGACACGGTTCTTGTGTCAGTTGTGGGCACCACAAAAGCCACTAATCTGCTGTTCTCATGCAGACCCACCACACCAGCTTCTACCTGAGGCAAGCGTTCCATGGCCTGGCATGGCCAGACAGAACAAACAAGACAAAACACAACCAGAAGATTAGACAGACTGAAGGTTTTGCTCTTACAGGAAGCTCAGAATCCTCAGTTTACACTGAAAAGTTCTCAATATCTTCAGCCCAAGCAAGTAAGCAGCATAAGGAAAGAGGCACCCACTTGTTGTAAGGCATCCAGGTGTAGCATCTGACCATGCCTTTTGACCAGCCGGTCCTTCCTACCCAAGTAATAGAGGTGTGAGTTCTGCACCATCACCCAGTCCCCTGTAGCACGCATCACTCCTTTGGCAGCAGTCATCGTCTCATCGTCTAGCAAGCATACTCTCTCTTGACCGCCTACAATACAGTTAAAATTTGCACTTGAATTCTTCACTCTGTAGCATGCATAGGTGATAGCACTTAATCAGCGCTGAGCCTTTTTAGCTTTCAGTTACACCAATACAGAGATACTGATGTTGCAGGAAGATCCTAGAAGGCAGGAAGAACAAGTAGACCTTGAAGGGTCTGTCTCTGCTGCCAACAATTAAAATCCTTCATTTTACAAATTTATATGCCTGAAATACCCTTAAAATACACTTCAAACTGGAAGGAAGCTATTAAAGAAAAACTATAGACATTTAACCTTGACCCGGTTCAGATCAGTTCCAAAATCTAATCAGTTCATCTGCTGCTTACAATGATAATCGCATATAAAGCCAAAAAACATTCAACCACTCATTCTTGAGATATTGCGCTAACGAGAATCTCAGACAGACGGACATCCAAATTCGTAATGCCTCCACCACCTAGTAGCAGAGGCATAAAAATACAGAATTTCCTCACAAAAAAATCTGTAGCATGCGTTGGTCTAAACATGGAGTTAGCTAACTGGTTTTTAATCACAATTTGCAGAAATGTTTGAATTTATATGCAACTAGTTGAATGTACCATATAAGCTTACTTTATACAACTGTCATAAATCACAAGTGCATGTCTGGTCTGCAGTATGGTCCATGTCAGATGTTGCATGAACCTTCCGATCAGTAGCACATAAATGTAAAGCATATAATCTTATATATAAAATTGGGTCACTGGAGGACTAGTGGTTACAGCCACTAATAGACAATTATGAAGTTGCCTGTGTGATGCGTACTGAAAAATTAAATAGCAAAGCACAATGCAATTTCTCCTAGATCTCCTTTGGCACAAAGCAAAAGTAACAGCAAATGCATTGTTGATATCGGCATCTTTTCCACCAGGTCATGGTCCGTTCATTCATGGTCAGTCCGACTGCTACTTTGGCTTAAAAAGCAGAAAAGCACCATTTCCTGTATCATCGTAGCAAGAAGTAAATGCTAAACTGTAGATGTTAGCACTTCTGCCAATGGTATGGAAATAGAAATACGCAGTGTACAAACAGCACACTGCATGTTACAGTATTTTACTTATTATTACTATTATTATTACCTATGAAGACCTGTCCCTCTCCTTCAGTGACCAGACGTCCATTCTCATCTCTCACTTCCACAGCAGTGTCCAAGAGCGGTTCCCCCAGAGGCACAGACCCATTGTCCCTTTCAAACATGACACTCTAAATTACCCACAATGCACTTCACTAAATACAGTTTCAGCTTGTGTATCTCAAAAGGTACTTTGTACCTTATTCAGAACTTTAGTTACCTTTCTAATATACTTTAAAACATGACTCTACAAGCTCAGGAAATCTTCCACAAACCAAACACAAATGTGTAGCAACAATTTAAAATGAGCACACTCATGCAATAAACATCAGAGGTCAAGCATCACTCACATGTGGTCTGATGAGAGGAGATTGTCTGGCAGTTTGTAGCAACAAGCCCAGCAAGAAACTTCTGTGGTGCCATAGAGATTATAGATACACGTCTTGTTACCTGCCTGTCTCCAGCTGTTGAGGACAAACAGCGATGGACAGACCTCTCCTCCCAAAGCCAACACCCTCAACGAGGAGCCTGCACTGAGTATCTCCTCCTGCACGACACGTCCCCCAAAGCGCCTCAGAAGAGTCGGGGTGGCCTGATGAACAAACAAGACAAAATCAAGAATCAGATCCTGTAACAAATGGCAAAGTTTTTTTTTTTTTGGAACCGGAAATGTTTACATATAAGCAGACTTGACTGTTTATTCTTTTGTTATAATTGATTTTATTATATTAATACTTTACTATTTTTACAATGCAAGTGATTTTTTTGTGTGAAAGAGTTTAACTGTGAAGTGCTTCAGTTTAAAAAAAAAATGTGTATCAATCTTTGTAAATAGATTTTATTTTATTTTATTTTTTAATTAAGCCAACACTAGCTTGCTTCAAGCATCAGTAACTCACTGAAACGTCCCTTGTAGAAATTTACCTGTAAAATGGTGGTGGTGTTTCGTCGAAACAACACATTGGCTAGTCTGCCAGGCATCCTTCTCACAGCGGAGGGAACCATCAGAAGACAAGCTCCAGAAGATAAGGCCAAAAACATCTCCACCACGGAAGGGTCAAAGGTTAAAGGTGATGCGAGGAACACAACATCCTCTGGGGTTATCTGAAATAAAGAGCTGAAGAGATCATAATTTAAGCAGCTCATGATCACTGCACATTGTCACAAGCTTATACAATAAACTATTAAAACAGATCAAGTTTAACACTGGAAGTCCTTAAAAAAACAGACATCATGCCACTATGATTAGTATGCAACTTGACAACACATTTGGATAAAATTATTGTGCAGATATACTTTTTTTTTTTAGTAATGTAAAAGTTTGAATTAAAAAGCTGTCAACTGCTTCTATTAGGTGTTAAATATAGAGCTGTAAACTCACCTGAGATGTACTATATTAGACACAATACACTTGTGTGGAACTTTTACTATTTTAGGAAGCCCTGTTGTTCCAGATGTGTGAAGAACATATGCTAATTCCTTTCCAGGATCATCAGCACTGGGATGCTGCCTTTCCTCCTGCTCCGTCTTTAACGTCCGATCTTCCATCGGCCGTCTGTTGCTTGCTTCAGGCGACATCAGCGAATTTTTGTGAAGCTTGACTAAAGTAAGCTTATGTGCTGACCAGGCTGCAAACACTTCAACTGACAGTAAACCGGAAAAGGCATTCTGGAATTGCTGGATAAAAAGAAAAAGGAAGAAAAACCTGAAAAAAGCGCACAGTAAAAGTAAAATTATCTCTGCTTTCCGGGTGTTTGTAGTAGTTCTAAAAGGCTGAGATTAAAACGTATTACATACCAGAGTGTTAAAGCAACTACTGTTTGAATATTTATTCAATATACACTCACTGAGCAATTTATTAGGAACACCTGTACACCTACTCATTCATGTGATTACTGTATCTAATCAGCCAATAATCATGTGGCAGCAGTGCAGTGTATAAAATCATGTAGATACAGGCCAGGAGCTTCAGGTAATGTTCACGTCAACCATCAGAATGGGGAAAAAATGTGATCTCAGTGATTTTGACTGTGGTGTGATTTTGGGGGCGCAAGATGTGCTGAGTATTTCTAACTGCTGATCTCCTGAGATTTTCACACACAACAGTCTCTAGAGTTTACTCAGAATGGTGCAATAAAGAAAAAAACATCCAGTGAGCAGCAGTTCTGCAGACGGAAACGCCTTGTTGATGAGAGAGGACAGCGAAGAATGGCCAGACTGATTTGAGCTGACAGAAAGGCTACAGTAAGTCAGATAACCACTCTGTGCCATTGTGGTGAGCAAAAAAGCATCTAAGAATGCACAACACATCAAACCCTGAGGCTGAAGGGCTACCACAGCAGAAGACCACACCGGGTTCCACTCCTGTCAGCCAAGAGCAGAAAGCTGAGTCTGCAGTGGGCACAAGCTCACTAAAACTGGACAGCTGAAGACTGGAAAAATGTAGTCTGGTCTGATGAATCTCGATTTCTGCTGAGGCACACAGATGATAGGGTTAGAATTTGGTGCCAAAAGCATGAATCCATGGACCCAACCTGCCTTGTGTCAACAGTCCAGGCTGGTGGAGGTGGTGTGATGGTGTGGGGAATGTTTTCTTGGCACACTTTGAGCCTGTTAATACCAATCAATCATCACCTGAATGCCATAATCTATTTGAGTATTGTTGCTGACCATGTGCAGCCCTTCATGGCCACAGTTTACCCACCTGCTAAAGCCTACTTCCAGCATGATAATGCACCATGTCACGAAGCAAAAATCGTCTCAAACTGGTTTCATGAACATGACAATGAGTTCAGTGTTCTTCAGTGGATCCAGTCACTGGATCTGAATCCAATAAAATACTTGGGATGCGGTAGAACGAGAGATTCACAGGATGAAAGTGCACCTGAAAAATCTGGACAGTCAACATGGACCAGAATCTCAAAGCAATGTTTCCAACATCTTGTGGAATCCATGCCACGAAGAATGGAGGCTGTTTTGAGAGTAAAGGGAGGCCCTACCCAGTATTAGTGTAGTGTTCCTAATAAAGTGCTCAGAGAGTGTATTATTCAATATATTATCCTATGTTAAATAATTCAAACTAACAACTATTTAAAAAACATGCAATTAAATTATTTTTAGAAATGACCGCAAAACCTGCACCATGAATTCAATTAAAAAAAAAGTCACATTGTTTTTTTAATCCAGCCTGGTGACTGTGAGTGATGGCAATGTTAAAACCTTCATATATTCAAATGTACGCTGTTTCATCCCTGATATGTATCTGCATTACTGCTGTTACTTGTGTACTGCTCACTGAATCTCGTTCTACCTGTACAATGACAAGTATTTGTATTCGACAGTAATGTTTTAATCTCGTCAATCTGTCAGTGACACATTCCTCAATCCACTGAGGTCCATTGCAGTGTTCCATTTCAAGAGGTCTCAGATCGATGACTCTGCATTTTTAGTGCATATGTGAACACAACAAATGAACTCAGACCCCTCTAAAGTGACCCACAAGTAAACCTTCAGAGGTGTGGTTTCATTTTGCAGTCCACTTGATTTGCGCGTTGTGAAAACAAATCGATCTCAGTCCATTTCACATTATTTTTTTTCAGTTTGCTGGACATGCATAGCTCCAGTTTTCTGTCACCTATCATAAAAAAAATACTCAAATGGCTTTCTGTGGTCACACAACAAGGTCAGCAGTGTTAGGTGGCGACAAGACAGAGGCACTGTAGTGCTAGTAATTACGTCATAGATCATAAATAGTTAGGCAGCATTAATAATAATGTTGTGTCAGTAACAGGAACAATAGTTCCTGTATATTACTATTAATATATGTGTGTAATGTATGTGGTGTATGCATGTATTTTGTCTTCAATTACCACCTCATCCAAAGTATAGTGTTTTAGTCAAATCACAGCATCATGTAAATGATAATTCAGTTATTACACAGATATTACACGACAGCAAACGAGTTGTGGCGTGAACATGCAGTCTCATCAATGCTAAAATGTCCAGAAAGAGAATGGAGGCCCTTTCTGAGTCCACTTGTATTGTGAACACCAAAAGTACTGAGGTCATTTGCAGCTAGGTCCCTAAATACTAGTACACCCTAAGTACTCTTCCTGTTAGATTCACTGTAGTTAGCTATGCTTAAAGAAGAAGAGCTGAATGTCAAGTTGTTCTAAAGAGACCCAATACCTGCAGCAAAGTGCTCTGTACCAAGCAGAACTTCAAATGGCATCTGTCCATTATTCTCATGGTAAGCAGAGGAGGTGAGACTGGGTCCAGAGGAACATAGGCAGCAGGCACCTGCAGGACACTGACCAGGGAAGAGACTGTGACTTGGTGAGAAACTGAAGCAATAATGTGCAATGGCTGCAATATAAAAATGGAGCACATCATGCTGTTTGCAGTGAACATGCACTATATGGCCAAAGGCTTGTGGACGCCTGATCATCACACTCATATATGCTTGTTGAACATCTCATTATAGATTTAGTCCCTGCTTTGCTGTTATAATAAGCTCCACTCTTCTGGGAAGGCTTTCCACTAGATTTTGGAGCGAGGCTGTGGGGATTTGTG
>CM075021.1:3284245-3326050 GCA_037576675.1 Pangasius sanitwongsei | reverse complement strand
CTTCACACACCATGTCTTCATGGAGCTCGCTTTGTGCACAGGGGCATCGTCATGCTGGAACAGGTTTAAGACTCTTACAGGGGAAGAGGGAAACTGCAATGCTGAAAATTGAAATTGGAAAGGGAAGACATCCTGTGCTATTGTGTGCTTCCAACTTTGCAGCAGCAGCGTGGGGAAGATCCACATCTGGGTGTGATGGTCAGGTGTCTACATTCTTTTGTCCATGTTGTGTATCAGACAAACTTACATACCCAAAGATCCAGACAGGGAGGAAGATGTTCACATCACAGAACACCCCGATGACTTGTTCATTCTCTCCTACTGCTCCCTGCATATTTTTGCAAAGCTCGTTTCCTAAAGCTAGGAGTTGATCATAGGTCAGGCAGCTAGCAGGCGACGCGCCGGTGTCGAAGATGGCAGCAGTTTTAGCGCCGTGATTAACAGCAGCCTCGTGCACCATCGCGTGCAAACTCTTCATGATTACGCTGTTCATCAGCCGCTATCACGTTTATTAGTGAAGCAGCTCGTTCTTAAAGTTAACCAAAACATGAAAGTGCTCAGACCAGCTCCAAAGCACCGAATAAAGAAGCATCGCGCCACGTCGCGCAAAAATGACGCAAAATGACGTTTCCTCCAAACCGCCAATCAATATGAGGCGTTTTGACTTCGGGGGAAATTTGAAAACTGCAGGTTTTAGCCAGTGATGCTGCTGAACTCTGCGGGTTAAAATTTCTTTATCTCGGCGATTTTTATCCTGTGAAATGGAGCAGCATCACAGCCGAGCTGACCTGAATGAAAAAGTCATTTTAGAACAGTTCAAGAAAAATGACGAAACGTTCAGAAACACGATGGAGCAGATTTTTCATAAAGTGAGTAGCTTTCTCCTGGCTAGCGTTAGCTTAGCCATCTTCTCTAGCTAGCTGTGATATCTAACTAAAGTTAACTTCATGTGCCGTGCGAATGGTCCTGCTGCTGAAGTGGGGATTATGAGTGTGTCGTGTTCACTTGCTCTGTTGTCGAAAAGAAACATGAAACATGGACGACGCCTGATTCGTTCATACATATTTCTTTGTTATTTTATTTTGACGCCATAACACACATTACTCAGCTAGCTAGCTTGCTGAAGATGGAAATATGGTCAAATACAGGCTATTTTCACGGTGTAAAGATGTACACCATGTATAAAATGGGTGCTGATATAGTTCATAAACGAATATGAGCAAAACGGCAAGTGCTAACAATTAGATGCGTTTAGAAACATGAACAAAAAACTGTATTTCAGGACAGAAACTGTCCTCTCCTCCGCCATGTTGAAAGTTTAGGACTCTTTCCATCTCGGAAACCCGAGTATCAGAATGATCTCCGAGTTTCCCAGTCGTAATTACGACTTCAGAGGTCATTTATGTGCAACTTCCTAGTGGGAAACTCGTATTTACGCTAATTCCGAGAGCACCTGAAGGCAGCATAATAAAACTCCCCTACAAGCTTAGCTTATTAATGTTACTGCTGTACACAGTGACAGTCTTTCCTGACCACACAGTACAGCCAGTCTACACACTTTATAAACATTATAAACAATAACAATCTTCTCTTTCAGTATTCCAGTTTAGATGATCCAGGGCCTGATGTCTGTCTCAAAACAATGACCTTCACATCAGAGAAAGGTAAGAAGATTTTCAGTACTGCTAGACATTTTTAGATTTTGTATAGCATTGGAAGCCACCATTACTAACTTTTTTATTTAAAAAATAAAAAATAAAAAATTGGTTCAATTCAAACCTTATAACCTGTCCCATGGCCAAAAGTATGCACCCCTGACCATCACACCCACGTGTGGGCTTTCCACAAAGCTAGAAGCACACAATTGTATAAAATGTCTCTGTATGCTGTAGCTTTACAGTTTCCCTTCACTGGAACTAAGAGGCTTAAACCTGTTCCAGCATGACGATGCCCCTGGGCACAAAGCGAGCTCCATGAAGACATGGTGTGTGAAGGTTGGAGTGGAAGAACTCGAGTGTCCTGCACAGAGCCCTGACCTCAACCCCTCTGTGATAGAGATGGGCGATTATAGACTTAAAACTATATCACTATATTTCATGGTATTTTAGTGACGATATGAAAATAGTAACATTCAACACTATCTTTTTGGCGACAAGTCACATCAGCTTACAGTCTTGAGAGCCGTCTGATTCGCATCTGATCTTCTGCATCCAGACCACTTCCGTATTACGGAGGATGCTCCTTTTCTTACTCGTCTAGGGTTGGAACTCCGCCTTCCGCGATGCTTGTTCTTGTTCTATGTGTGTGAGATGCCCACGTTGCAGCACGTAAACACGTCATCAACTATATCACCAATATCACAGGCTGACAAATTCTTATCATGGGGAGGAATTGTACAGAATATTTAATCATGTAATCAGGATAATCATCAAGATAATCCCATATGTAACCATAAGTATGCAATATCATATCAGGAGGCTCTCAGAGTCTGAAAAACATGGAGTGAACGGATGTACCGAGGCCATGGAGATTAGGTCTTCCGCCACAATTAAAACTGAGAAATAATGGAGGCAGACAGCCAGCAGATACTAGTAGTTTGTGTAAAGAGAAAACTGCCTAGAGAGATATATATGTGAAAAATGTATATGTATAAAAGGTTGTGTTGAGATTATATTCATCAGTTACTCTGCAGACTAACTCGGCTTTGTTGCTTTTTACTAGGGCTGCACGATATTGAAGAAAAATGTGATAACTTGTTAAATAATGTGATATGCGGTACGATATTGCTATAAGCGTGAATGGCATTACCATGGCTGAAAATGGCATACATGTGTCATGTTCTTTTGAGGAAAAGAAAGCAATCTCTGCTGTCTGCGTCTCCCTAAAACTTTGACTTTTCATAACTTTTTGAAGTATTAAAATCATCCAGTTATCGCAAGCCCTTGGATTATGCATATCATGATATTTGCATTTGCGATATTTCAATATATTGTGCAGCCCTATTTTTACAATAAAAGTCTATTTTTTTGGCATCAAGACCCCAAGACACTGAAGTTTTTATTTTAGCTGAAAGAATTCCACGACAATTGTACCGGTATATCATGGACGGAACACCGACTGAACCCCAGACCTCCTCACTCAACATCAGTGCCTGATCTCACTAAAGCTCTTGTAGCTGAATGAACACAAATCCCCACAGCCTCGCTCCAAAATCTAGTGGAAAGCCTTCCCAGAAGAGTGGAGCTTATTATAACAGCAAAGGGGGGAACGACTAAATATTATGCTTTTGGAATGGGATTCTCGGGTGTCCACATACTTTTAGCCATATAGTATATGTTCTTGTCTGTGGAAGTTTCAGGAATAAAACATTCTCTTACTCCAATAAATATCCAGAATAGCATTGTATAATAGATTTGAATAATGAGCCTAATATTCTAATATTTCACAGGAGGAAAGCTATAGCAATGGGATCTGGGTGTAAGATGTTTGAGAACCCTTGCTATAGAGGGCTGAGTCGGTGTGTATGCATGTCTCATGCGGTGTTTTTCTGCAGGTTCTGTGCCTCTGAACAGCGCCATTGCAGAAAAGGAGCTGCAGAAATTAAGGGTAAGCAGAAAACGGAGATCACGTAACACAACTTTAGACCAGGTGTCTGGTTTTGATGGACATTTAGGTCAAAATGTCGTCTTTTTTTCTTACCAAGGAAAGACAAAGTTTGTGGGTCATAATTGAAAGTGTTTGTATTATAGTAACACAATTTAAAATGATACTAGGTCACCTCAGTTGAAAAATAAATTTGTTCTGGACACAGACAAGTCTTGCTGTGGACTAAATCGATGACTGATTTTTAACACAGACAATGACATAAAAATGTCACAAAAAGGCCACATCCTACAACATATCCGGTAAACGAAAAAAAGAATTTTTCCAGCTCATGGAAATTTTGCTAGTGGATAGCTCAGTCTTGGAAGGAAGTAGTTTGTTTATGATTCACTACCAGCTGTTTTCTTTTAAAGCTGAAAAAAGTGGCTTCGGGACACAATTAAAAAAAAGTTTGCACCAGAATACAAAAAAAATCTTAATGAATGGTAACGTTTCTTTATAAGTTTCCTTACGTGTGCTCGTTGTTCTTGCAGAATCAGCTCCAAGAGCGGTCTCTGCAGGGTAGGAAACATTTTGTTTGCCAGTGTTTTTTCCTACGTACTTATAATTAATTGTTTTACAATCGACAATCCCTTTCACACTCCACCATCTTTTTCCTTTTTTTCCATCTAGCATTGGATGGGCCTCAGGAAGAACATCAGGATGCGAGTTCTTCTCTCTCCTCATGCCAGTTGGTGCGTTTTTAAATAACACACTATTAATTTCATGTCAGCAAATCAGGATGTATGGATTAATCAGACCTCTGTTTTGTTTTATTTTTGGGAAGGGGGGGGTACTATAATTTGAGTTACAGGTAATACACTTGAGAAGATGCTCTTTAAATTACGAATGAATTTGCTGACGTTTTTTTGAGAGTGATCTTCCTGAACTGCACTGAATAATTGAATATGTAAATAAAACACTTTTGTCTTGTATTGTCCTAATTCAGATGGATGTAACAATGGTTGATCTTGACCGTTCCAGTCAGATGGAAAACAGCAATTGCAGCCTGTGTAAGAACCTGCTATTCCAACCTATCCAAATACACAAGCCAGTTGTGTACAGCTTTGCACATATGAATACTTATTAAATAAGAGAGCAATTCTGAATACACCCCCTGCAACACTAAGTGTATTTTCTCAAACACAGGGTGTGGTTCTGAGACATCTCAGCTCTCACTGAAATCAATGAGCAGCTCTCGTAGCTGCTTGTGGGGCGAGTCGTCTCAGCCTGAGGAAGACGACCGGGATCTGGAGAGAACGCTAAACAGCCATGGTAGCACTCTCTTGGACGTCTATCCCAGCATGCTGAACCAGATTGGCGAGGCTTACCGACGTCAACACGTGACCGAAGTGGCTAGTGCTGTTTTGCACAGGTATCGTCGCAGGCGCTGGCAATCTTCCCAAGCACAGCACCGCAATCATGGCTTCAGCAATAGCTCTAAACATGCATTGAACAGAATGAGAGAGAGCTCAGTCACTGCCCCAAAACCACCCCGTGATAACATCACTAACCACCAGAAAACTAAGTTCCAGTATCAGGGATCTTCACCACACAAAAGCAAGCTGGACTTTTCACCACTGAAGAGTATCAGTAATGCATCCCCTGTATCCACTGCTTGTTTTTATTCACCAAGAAGAGATGATTTGGAGATGGGGACAGGAGTGGAAAACGGGTCCCGTTGGGCAGGTCAACGCTCAAACAGCGAGTCTCTGAATCGACCTGTTCGTGTGCTGGACCTTTCAACGCCTCCATCTTCTGTTTCTTCTTCCCCTCGTTCTCCATCACCAGATCTCAACCAGACCTACGTTGTTGAACCTGTCCCTTTGCCAACATCTCATGGGATTCCAGCCTCTTCTGTCTGTGGCTCAACCTGGTCGCCATTAAAAATGGCCAGAATGTCATCTCTTGCAAGCCAAGGAGGCGGCCCTGTTAATTCCTCACCATCCTCCTATCGCTCAGGCCTGCGCAGGGACCACATTAATTCTCCCGCTGCCTCCCCACAGAGATCTCTCAGTGGTCATCTTTCTCAACTGAGGAGTCCTCTAAAGGCCAAAATTATTAGCCTGGAACATGACCGGCAAACATCTTTGTCCTATCCCAAACAAGCACTGCCTGCGATTCACACCTCCGAGGTGTGCCGATCTCCTTACGAAGGTCAGCGCTATCCCTCTCCCCACCAGCAAATCCTTCCCCGTCAGGAGAATCCCATCAAACAGCTGAAGCGCCAGCCATCCTTCTCCAGCCGCTATTCCCCGTCCTCTTCCATCTCCCAGATGCCCAGCAGGCAGATTGATGCCGAGTTCATGAGTCTTTATCATCATTTTATCTGTCGCAGCACTAACCCTACATCTTCCTGTCACCTGTGCAAGAGGCGATCAGGGGTCCAAAGTCCAGCAGTGTTCTCTACGAGCATGTCCGCACTCTCTCTAACACCTGTTCGGAGCCGACTGAAGAAGAGACATCGTGAGCCAGAGGTGGTGGAGTCACTGCGGTTCAAACGTTTCCGTGAGAGCTGTTCACCACGCCGGACCACCCAGTTCTGGCCAAAGCAGCAGCAGCAGCAGGGAAGCAGATATGCGAATACTGCAATGGTGGAGCCCAGTGAGGACAAATACACCTGGAACAGGGCTCTTCTCTTGCAGTGTCCTAGCCCGGGATTTCTCAGAGCCATCAGACAGCATCGGAAAAATACATCAGGAAGCAACGGAAAAGGACCAGGCTCCAGACTGGACGTGCAGACACAACACTACTCCCCATCTTGGGTAAGACAATGTGTAACGCGACTTAAAATCATGCATCACCTAACTTCGGCTTTTGGAATAACTTTTTTCATTTCTCATATGATTGCAGAGAGGTTCACTGAGATCTAGTGGTGCAGGTGAAAACTTTGACATCTCTGAAGCATATGCAGGCAGTAAGTAACTGAATAGTGGCTGTTGGTTTGGCTGCAACTCCTTCACTCTGGCTTTGGAATTTAAGTGACTTGAATTTGAGTTTGTGTGTATGCATGTTGAATGAACCAAATAGGTTTTATACATAGTAACTCCTTTATAGGGGACCAAAAGTAATGAACAAATAAACATGATCTTAAATAAATAGTCATGATTGTCATGTTTGGTTGCAAATCCTCTGCATTCAATGACTGCCTGAAATCTACGACCTGTAGATGCCACCTGGTGATGCTCTGACAAGTCTAATGTAGTCATTTTGTGTTTTAGGGGCTTTTTGCCTTCAATCTTAACCATAGAAAGTGAAATTTAGTTAAATTAACAAAAACATTCCACTGTTTGACCTTAAAAAAACAAACAAAAAAAAACAAAACTCCAGGACTTTTAGCAGTAGGTCAGTAGTTATGGATGCAAGGTTTACATTAATGCACTCTTTCTAATACATTATCATATACAATACACTATAGTAACTTGTATGACAGACACTCTCCGTAAACAAATTTTTAAAAATATGTGTAATTGAAAAGGGAATCTGCGGTATCCGCACTCTTCAGGTAAAGCTGTAACTTTGTTTTCCCACACTGGAAAGTCCACACTGGGGGGGTGTCAAGATAGTTATAAACAAAAAAAGAAAATGACAAAAATGAAACATTTTGTATGTGATTTTAAAAGTTGTTCATGAATTACCCACTGTGGCTATAAACACATTTTAAAGAAACCTGGTTTCAGCCTAATGGTCATTGTTAAATTGGATTTATAAATGGACAAAGTACCAAGCCAAAGCAATAGAAAATGGCAATATCCAGAGTGCACTGTATACATCATGTTACATTAGAACATGAGACACGATCGCTCGCTTACTTATTCATTTTTGTTATTTACAGCCAGGTCACCAATGAGAACCTGGGATCAGAGTGGTGTCTCAGTCTCCCCGAGGTAAAGGCCTACACACTGCGCTGCATTCACTGCAATGCTCTTGCTTTGACATTGGTTTTCATTTCACCTGACTCAATGAACGACTGCCTGATTTGCTATTTATTTATTTATTTATTTTTAACTTTCAGGCTGTCAAGGAGGCGACTTCTGTATGGACCTCTCCAGTGATGAGTCTTCGCTTGTGATGGTTCGTTTAAGAGAAGCCATTACTGTATCATATTTTTTTTTTACTGCAATGTCTCGGACACAGTATAGAATAGAAACATTTACATTCAGAACATAATCTCCAGTGTGTACGTTGTTTGTCTCAGCATTTTTTTGAGCAAGTTAATTATATATAATTATAACCAGGATAAAACCAGTAGAAGAAGGTGGTTCTCTGGCCTGAATGCAAAAGCCGGCATCATTTTTAAAAAAAATGTACGTATTTGTGATCACAGTAGTAGTCCTGTCACTTTTCACTTAAATATATGGATATTCTGTCAGGATCTGTCCAGTTTAACTAAAGGATATTGCTTTTAAATAAAATTCCTTATTGTAACTTTTATGTAATATAGTTTAGGGAACACATTTTTAAATCCATTCCTTTAGACATAAGCTATTAAGTGTACACAATACCAAAGAATCTAGATGTTTTGTCTACCAGTGTCAGCTTTGTGTTCACTATGCTTATAAACTGATTTTAATAAATAAGTTGACTTTTTCTACATTGGAACAATTTTATTGGAAAATGCTGTTGTGTTTTCTTTCCTCTTTAAATTATACTTTACACTGGATTTCAACAGGTTATTCTGCACAGTTGAAATGGAACAAACAAAAACAGTTTTGTTTTCACACACATTTACTTTGGACAAAGTGTTGTCTCTTATGAGCTCGGAAAACATCGAGAAACTGAGGAATGTCATTGAGATTTGTCATTATCGTAATGCTGTGTGGCCATACTAAAGGCACATGGACAGGTTCATGACTAGATAGAAATACAAAGGTTAAGTGTAATGTTACACAAACAAGACTAATTGAACTAGATGTAAATGCTCTGCATATAACTTGGATGCATCACTGAAGTTCATGGGTTGCACAGCTCTTCAAACCATGGAGCTAGGTGAACCAAAGTCATTCAAAAGAGAAAAGGTGAAAAATGGAGGGTCCAAAAAAAAAAAAAAGTGCTTAAACATTGAAGTATATGCCATATCACAGTAATGATGTCAAAATATACAAAAGTGTGAACGAATTTAAATGTCCTTGAGAGTGGAAAGCATTATAATTAAATGCATGTAGCAATCATTATTACCTCTCATACCTCCCAGTATAGTAGACCTAATCTACCTACAATGCATGGTTCATTGCAGTGTGACCATGGCAGGGTCACAGGATGAATTTTCATGAGATACAACGTTAACCGTTGTGCTGCTGCGTGTTTCATCACCACTCCAGCTCGATGGGGTATTTGCCAGTTAGGCAGGCTGTACAATGACCCAGTTTTCTGCTGGCCTTGCTGCTGGAGCTGATCTGCTCCTTCTCGTAGGACTCAATCCCACTCTGAACTGCAGTCACCAGACCCTCGACAGACAGGTAACGCACACTGGTAGCTCCTACACAACACAGGAACATCCACACATCATCAGGGATCCTTTCTCAAAGATAGGGTTTGCGTGTTAACAAGATCATTTATCTCAAAATTCGCAATAGAAAAGCACTGGATGGGCTCCTAAGTGGCATTTAAAAAAAACAACAACAAAAAAAAAAAAAAACACTTGTACTATCGTTGGGAGATCGCAAGTTCAAATCCCGATGGTGCCACAGCCAAGTAAGCAAAACTGACCCTACTCTCTCGCTCTGTGACACTAACCAATCACAGCTGTTTATGCTGAAGCTCATGTATGCAGAAGAGGGCAGATCAGAGTGTGCAAATTGGGAAGAAAAATGGAGGAAAATCCAAAAAGGAATACATGAAGAGGGAATTCTATTTTGTAAACAAATTGTAAAGAGATGGATTTTTTTTTTTTTCTTTCTTAATTTAGAAACCAAGACGGCTGCACTTTTACAAACAACTGTATTTGCAAATTGGGTAAATTCACTTTTGGTACCCAGGTTTTATAAAATGTATTTAATAAAATGTTATATAAATTGCATATTAGATTTTTAAATCAATTTTATACATCTATTTTAACACAATATTTTACAGGAGTAAAAAAAAATTTCCTTTAAAATTGTAATTTAAATCCTTGACTTACCAATGTAGTTAGCAATGTCCTTGAACTCTGGTTTGTTAGCAATAAGCTCTTCTTTGGTAGGAATGTTGATGCCCATGTAGCAGGGGAACCGAATTGGAGGAGACGCCACACGAATGTGGACCTACTCGGTGATTTTCAAGCAAGGAATTAAGAACTGTATTAGTAAAGCAGGAGGAGTTTTTTTTTTTTTAACTGAATGTGATTAAATGTCAAATTAAACACTTTCTCTACACATCACACATACATGTTACTACATACATACAGTATGGGGCTCCCACCTCTGTTGCTCCTGCCTCTTTGAGCAGTTTAATGATTGGTGAGATGGTGTTGCCTCTCACGATGGAATCGTCAACGAGAACTACTCGTTTGCCAGCAAAGTTGTCTGTCAGTGCCCCAAATTTCTTAGCCACCCCAAGCTGACGCAAACGAGTGTTTGGTTGAATAAACGTCCTTCCGACGTAGCGGTTTTTACACAGGACCTCTACGTAGGGCAGGCCAGACTGGAAAGACAGAACAATACAGGCTATCAAAGTTATAGCACAGGGTACAGCTCACAAACAAAAACATGGAGAGTTAAGTTCAGCAAATGTAATTCATTCATCGTCAGTAACCGCTTTATCCTGGTTATCTCAGGAACACTGAACATAAGGCGGGATACACTCTGGATGGAACGCCAGTCCATCACAGTACACACACGCGTGCACACACATTCGCATTTAGGAATTTAACCACTGGTAAGGTTTTTGGAGGTGCTAAGAAACCAGAGGAAACCAAAGAAGATACTGGGGGAGCATGCACAGAAACGTCACACATAAGTAACCTGAGCTCAGGATTAAAACAGGGACCATCGAGGTGTGATAAGTAAGGATTAAAACATGACGGGGTGGTCCGATATGGGGAAAATAATAAATGATGGTACTGGGACGCAACCTGATGCCAAGTGGAGTTGATTCTTTTCCAATAACATTATGTCCCAAAGTGTTTTATTCCTCTTACACCACAGCAATTTGTCAATGATTACATATTTATTCATTATAGTTACATTTAATGTTGCGGAATGTGCCTTTTTTTCTTCTTTTTTTTTTTCCTTTAATAAGACAAAAAAAATGCAGCTTATGTTGCTGAGAAATAGCTTTACCTCTGACTGTTACAAAGAGCTGACACTGGAGGCTTCCTACAGAAAATTTCAACATATTAACAGTTATATATTTTAATTTGTTTTAACCCATTTATTATTCGGCTTAGATTATGAATGAGTCCAGAATTCAATAGTGCTGTGGTATAACCATAATTAATACAGGAATTAAAAGCACTTACACACGTTTTCCCTATCTCTTACCACTTGTGCGTATCCTAAAGCAGCTGGAGTAGCAGACTCAGGCACTGTACTGACCACATCTGCATCAGTGGGGGCCTCAATGGCCAGCTGGCGTCCACAGCGCTGCCTGACTGTATATACCATCTGACCTGCAGCACACCACCGCACACTCAGTGAATAAGATGAGGAGTGTAATGCTTGAGCGTGAAACAGCAATTTCTGTTACTTATTTAAAAACAGCTTTAATAATACTTAGTTAGAAATGTACCACATTATATTCTCATATTACTACCTTTGAAGGTAGCGATATATTTGTATCACTAGTTCAGTGCTTGTACACTAGAAATCTCCTCTTTGGAGGCTGTATCTCAATAACTATCATTTTACAGAGCATACAATTATAGTATAAGAATTGTTGGGAAAATATACTTAAGACATCCAAAAAAAAAATAAAATAAATAAATAAAAATCATAGCCTTTTTAGTGTCTATCCTATTTCCTAACAAACTAATCAGCATTATGCGTTATTTCAGAAATTGTCTTGGTCTTGTTAGAATAAATCTATGAAATTTGGTGTTTTGGAACATTTCCTAAAATTGCTCATGTTTCAAAGACTAATCTAACATTTGGTAATCAACATTTGACTTGAACCATTTTTAGAATGATGCACTTGCCTTCAAATATGGAGTCTGGCCTGGCGAAGTAGACATATTCAAATATACAGAAGGCTGGAGGATCTCCCTCGGGACGGGGGATTATGTTCAGGCTCTTGACCCCGTGTTTGGAGATCTGCACTATTTCTCCAGGCTGGACTTCGCGGTAATACCTGTGGACAGAGACACGGGAAGCGTCCACCTGCTGTACCAAGTGTTGCCAGTTTCAAAGTGACACGTTTAAAAGTCTCACTTGGCGCCAATGGACTGGAAGCTGCAGGACTCCGAGGAGACAACCCAGCCTTCTGTGTCTCCTTCTCCACCTCCTGAGGAACACAGAAAGGGAGTGTGTGTGTGTGTGTCACCAGCGTAGTAAGAGCTGTCAGCTACAATAATTATTTAAAGTGGTGTGGATGATCTCTACTGAAGATAACTGCTTTTGTGTAAAAAAAAAAAAAAAAAAAAAAAATGCAATTCAGCAGCCAAAATTTGTAAGATAGCATATAATAAGGCTTTCAGTGTGTTGTTTAAGCTTGAGTAAAATAACTTTTTGTTCTTAAATCATGGCTATACCCTCATCTCTAGCTCCTTTACTCAAGCACTTTTTAATCCTTCCCCTTATTTTTTCTCTGATCTATTTTTTCTCTGTACCAGAGCTGTGTAGTTTGGAGATGGGCACCAGCCGTCCGATACACAGAGGTCTGTTGCCGTATGGGTCTCGCACAGCGTAGATCACATCTTTGTGCATAATCAGCAGGGAGTATGACGTTGGAGTCTCTGTCATCAAGTTCTTAATGCTGAAATCAACCAACACAAATAAAACAATTACAGCAGAATTACAGCACATTGCTATTAATCCAACATGCTGAGGTTCGACTGAACACTAAAATAGTGGGTATGGTTTCACATGCAATTAAACAATGAGCATTAAACACCGGTTATGTCGAACATATGGAACTGACCGTGCTACCCAATCAGGAGTGTCGACCTCTTCCATGGGCGGAGTTAGACAAAGGAGCTGAGTGATGAGCTCGCTGTCTGAACTAGTGGAAAGACCCACACCATGTCTCATCACCTATAAGACACACGCATACAGATTTGGTTTTTGTTTTCTTTCTTGTCTCCTGTTAATGCAATAGGATATAGAATCTACTACAGTTTATTTTATAAACTAAATTTGTCACATTACATTTTTTTAAAAAAAGGAGATCTCACTAATAAGTACAAAAAAAACCCCAAACCTTCCTGTAAGCAATAGTAATAATAATCCATAAATCATAGACAGTACCAGAATAAACACCAGGTATTCACATGTCATTAGGAGATGATGGATAACAATTCTGTTTAGGTTTGTGAGATAGTGAATTCTCCCCTCATGATTTACCAATTTAAATAATCTTGATAAACAACTTAATCATCCAGAACCAAGAGCCTAAAAAATTACAAGAAAATAAGCTTTTCTAAGGGTGTAATAATATTATCAGCTCTGTAGTCAGGAACTGCTTACTGGCAGCGGCAATCGCAAAAACTGGGCTGGATGGAGGATTTTTAGGTAATTCTGCAGTAATGCGCAGTGAACAGTTAAAAAAATAATAATAATAAAAATAAATAAATAAATAAATAATTTTTTTTTTTTTTTTTTTTTAAACAGTTGATGCTGGTCAAATTGTTTGAATGTGTGGTCTCTCTGACCATAAATTGATGAAAGTGCAGTTTTTTTTTTTAACCATTTTCGACCAAATACGTAATACATATAGTTACCTAATGTTAACTACATACTTGTCTCATGTTATTTATTCATTAATAAACTCTAAACATTCTCCATTAACAGAACGCGAGGGCACTCACGTGAGCCCAGACAAGCCCATGCGAGACTGGGGGAAGGGGCGGGAGGCGGGGGCTCCCAGGCAGGATCAGCTAGTATGGTAGGGTTCAAAACACCAGTGCAAATTATCATCCTATTTTACTGGGGAGAAAGAGACTGCTCTTTTAATTAATTATTGAGTGATAACTCAAGCATCCTTCAGGTTAAAATGAGGAGCTCATAAGCTAAATGCGATGCAACGTCACTGGATATCGTGGCAGTGTAATATCATATACAAGTGATTTATTACATCACACAAGTCAAATCCTGTCAGTGTTTGAATAAAATGCCTGTCACTGGTAAGTATTGATAATATTGCATTTTTAAATATTAAAGTTTTCCATAACCGATGGAATGTAACCCGGCGGTGGATTCAGCCTCATGGACCACTCTGTGCATCAAAAAGTCCTCCACAGTCGCTAAAAAGTAATGACCTGCCTTTTTGCGCAGTGCAGCAGCGTTGACAAGTTCTCCGTTGTGTGCCACTGCAATCTTGCCATGCAGAGTGTCCACCACAAAGGGCTGGCAGTTCTGCAGCTCTGACATTCCTGTGGTGGAATAGCGCGTGTGCCCAATCCCCAAGTTACCATATCGCAGCTTCAGCAAGTCTTCTGGTTTAAAAGCTGTGCTCACTAACCCCATGCCCTAAGGAGACACAGGAAAAAAAAGCAGTGAGAAAGAAACAGAGCTTTCTTCTGCATTTCTGACAATAATATTTGAAAAGCCCAGAATTCCAGCAATTCTCTTCTCGGGCCTTAGGGTGTACTACTTCATGCATAGATGTGAATTTTTTTCTCTCAGTGAGAACACCAAACATCTTTAAAACAGATATTACCTTGAGGGTGGTGTATGTGGGTGGACTGGATCCATTACTTGTAACAATGCCTGCACTCTCTTGGCCCCTAATTAAACATAACAAAAGCACTGTGTTAATAATGTTAATGCATGTGGTGCTAACTGCTTTGAAAATAAGACTATACAGCGTTTTTAGTCTTCACGGTTTGATTGTTGTACTGGATCATGCATTTTTCCCATTTCCACTAGCCAGCTAGCTACACTCTGAGCTCAGGGTGGAGGTTTACTGCAGAAAACAAAGTGCAGATCTGGATTTATACAGTACAACGTCATTTTTCCTATTACTAGCATGTTATTTTAATTTCATTTAAGTGGAAGGATCATACATTCTTGGTTATATCATAAATAATACCATCACATAGTTATAGAATTACTTATGAAACATCAACATTAAACCAAAAACATTTTCAGAATGTTTTTTTGTTGGGGGAAAAAAAAAAAGGACTAATGTAATCGTGTGCATATTAGTTCAGGTAATGTTGCAATAACATGCCTCAGCATGGCTGACAAATGAAAAATGGAACAGGGTGGAAACGTCTCCCTCCCCTCCATGCCTGATTCTTTCCCTCGAACGTTAAAAACCTATCAAAATCAAACAAGCGTGCTTTTCCAGTCTGTTTTATGACTCGGCAGCTGCCTTGCTTTAAGCCCAGAGGCAGATCAAACTGGTTTGTGTGTGAAGTGGGTTTCCAGAGAGAGAGAGAGAGAGAGAGAGAGAGAGAGAGAGAGAGAGAGAGAGAGAGAGAGAGAGAGAGAGAGAGAGAGAGAGGGTGGGTGCAGGGGGAAGAAGGAAGAGAGAGAGAACGGTGGAGAAAGAAAGGGGGGAAATGTTTGCAGGACAGGATGAAACAACTTGCGTACTGTACAGAAACAACAGACATAGCTTTAAAAAACGAAAAATCTCTCTCTCACACACTCACACACACACACACACACATACAAGCTCTTAGCCTTTATCATTTTCCATTTTAGTAGGGGTTTTTGCTGCAGCTGCAGCTTTGTTTGCCAAGCCACTTCTCACATTTCCGCACCCCCTCCCCCCTTCAGCTTAAGCCAGTCACAAAGCCGATCTCTGTCACATGACCATTGCTAACTGGCTCAACTGTCTGGTTGCCTAGGACACTGAGCTTAAGGCAAAGGGGGAGGGAGAGAAAAAGGAGAAGCAGAAATTCAACAGAAGCCATTTCCAAGCTTCTAGCTCAAGAGCATGGAACTTAGTACAGTGCAGAAAGCAGGCAGAGAGGAGCAAGAATGTCAAAGAGGAGCAAGTGGTCGCTGGGGAGGGGAAGAGGTTAGGGCCTTGCTTGTGGTGTGGCGGGAGAGGGAGGCCTGGGACGAGACTGAGAGCAAGGCCAAGTATGAGGCCATCTCGAGCCGACTAAGCGAGTTGGGCGTGCACAGGGACTGGCTGAGCTGCCAGGCACAAAGCAGAGCCATGGCACTACCCGACTGGAGACCTCCAGCCATCCGGACAGCAATGGATAGCACCACGGTAGCCCAAAGGTCTTACGAGATGGATGAAGAACAGACCAGTCCTTCCAACAGAAGACAGGTCAACGCTTCTCTGAGCAACTTTCAGGAGGGTAAATATCCAACACTGCCACAAACTAGACTGATTTTTTTTAATAATGAGGAACTTTTCTCTTTAGAACGTTTTACCCTTTAACTGACTTATTTCCCAGAAATTTAGACATACAGTACCTCAGAAAGTATTATTATTATTATTATTATTATTATTATTATTATTATTATTATAATAAATACTTTGCTGATAAAATAAAATCTTTTTTTATTTTTTGTTGTTTCAATGTCATTCTACAGACCAAAATGAATGCTTAAAAGCACCAAAAATATTCTTTTAACATTTAGTTCATACCTCAGAAAGTTACCCATCTACTCACTTTCGTCATGTTTTCATGTGAGGTCAATGTAAAAGACCTGCATTATTAATAATTTAACAAAAGACCACCAAACTGAGGAACCCTAAATAAAGCTCATTTTTACCATTTCTACTACTCATCCTCCAGATTTCAGACTAAACTCTCAGGTCAGTATTGGTTTGGCTTGTGTCTTCTTATAGTTCTTATAGAAGTCCAGAAGATGAATAAATGTTTTGTATGGTTAAGGTTACGTTCTAAATGCTACCGTGTTAACACATGGCATTAACATAGCCATTTCCACCTGTGATCACTTGTGATGGGATTTCATACATGATTTCTGCTGGAGGAAGGCTTCTATTGCATTTGTTTTCCAGTGGAAATGTCTGGCGAATCCTCTCCTGTGCATGTACCTGTACGGGCTGTTTCAAACATGTCAATCTCGTGGTCTGCTAACGAAACATAAGTGTACAAGAGAAACGAGGTGACGAATGAAGCTATGAAAAGCAGCTGCTTTCGTCTCTGCTGTTATATCATCACCTTTATCCATTAACCTAGCTGTGGACAACTCTACCGTTCAGCACGATTTACAAACAGTCTCGCGATGATTATGTATTTTCCATCAAGAGGCTTTTGCATTCACGCTACAAATATTATGTGGACATATGCGTCCCAGACCACCTCCAAGGGTGGTTTGAGTAATCGTATCATAAGACATCTCTGAGACATATTGGACCCCCATTTACACCTGTACTTAACGCTGTCCACTTACAATCAGATCACCCAGGATGCATGTTATTGCCAGGTGTGAACGCGGCCTTAGCTCAGCTTCATTACATCCACTGTGTTCTCTTATTCAGGGAGTGGAGATCAGCATTTTGTTCCTCTCTCAGGTATGGAGGGAGGGAGACACTGGTCTGATAAAGAGATTCGGGCTCTCCTCAACATCTGGGCTGACCGCGAAATGCAGATGCGGCTGCAGAGCACCCATCGAAACAAGGCGATCTTCCAGGAGATGGCCCACCGTCTGGAACTCCAGCACGGAGTGGTGCGAGACTGGAGACAGTGTCGCACCAAGTACAAGAACCTCAAATATGACTACAAGGTCAGCAAGAGCCAAGGTCGACCTATGCGCTTCTTTACAGAGGTGGATGCAATCCTGCAGGGTAAGGACATGGAGGATTTCCTAGATGAGGAGGAGGATTCTCCCAGGAAAGGAACAGAAGGAGACCAGACAGCTGCAAGAAGAGAACCAGGAGAAGCTCACTACATTAAGATTGATGATGGTAAGAGAATAAACATAAGCTATTCGATGTTTTTTTTGATAAACAAAGTACAACGTATACCTAAAGTCTGATTCAAGTAGTTTTTCTTCCCTAGTTTTACTTCTCATTTGCTTTTAGCACTTCTCATTCCATTACAGATGAGAGTCTGGCAGATATGCAAACAATAATAAATACCGGTTCTCATCACCTCATCACAAAAGATACAGGTGTGTCATCAGATCAAAAGACCGACAACTGGTTCAGTAGGTGTGATAATGTTGTTCACAGTTACACACATTAACTGATTTCCTGATCTGCTATTTTCTAAACCAGGTTCAACCATATCACCAGGGGCTAGAAGGTCATCAGACGAGGAAAATGTGATCACGGTCCATGACTCAGGCCGAAATTGGTCTGAGGAGGAAGTGGCAGCGCTGCTCAATATCTGGTCTGAGGAAGGAATCCAACAGCAGCTGCAAGGCTCGACCCGAAACAAGGATGTGTTTGTGCAAATATCACGCCGGCTCCTTCAGCAGGGGGTGGAGAGGGACTGGAAACAGTGTCGTACCAAATACAAGAACCTGAAATATCTGTACCGATCCTTGCAGAGGGGCAAGGCTGATATTGGAGACACTCGGCGCATCATGAAGTTCTACGAACAGCTAGACAGCATTCTGTCCCAGCCAGTCAGAGGCCTATACAGAAACTCTGGGATGTTCAGTCCTCCCACATTAGAGGAGCACTCCATCTGTGAAATGCCTGCACATGAGGACAGTGACATCATTGCTGTCGGATATGATCAGCAGACCATGGACGATGCCATTTTAAGAAGGTCTCCAGGCATCGGCACAAGAGCTTTCCAAAATGAGGCTAGAACAGATGCCATTCTGAAGCCAGAGGAACTCACTGGGGTGGAATATGAAACAGAGGATCAGTTAAATGGCACGCTGGTGAGGTCAAAAGATGGCGTTCAGACAAGATATGAGGAACGGCCTTTGTCCAGTCATTCTATCACAGCAGGTACATATGGAGGAGGCCAGGAATATAAAGTAAACACAGGTAATACACTGAACTAGAGGGATATGTGCCATCATTTCAAAACAATTCTGCTCAAGTGTACAGGAAATTAAGTGTGTGTGTGTGCACACACATGCAGGTTACACAGAGACAACAGTCACAGAGAGAGAGTCTGCTGGGTTGAGAAGAGGAAAAAAGCGGAAGATGGCCACAGATGAAGGTCCTTTAATCTTCTAATTTTAAAACGAGGATGTCATTATTAATTAAAAAAAAAACTAGATCTTGACTGTGACTACAGTCTTAATACAAATATCATGCATGTGAAATGAGCAAGGAGCAAGACAAAATCACAAGTCACGATATCTTGAAAGTCACAATATCTTTCAAGGTTAGTAAAAGTCACATGGTTTGTGCAGCCATGTGCAGAATCTTCTTAGGGAGAAAAAAAAAAAAAGGGTTCAATCTAGAGCCATGACGCGTTCTTCAGTTTGGCCCTCTGGAGAAACCCTGGAAGGTTCAAAAAGGGTTTCGGGTGCATGTGTGTGTGGGGGAAGGGGGTTAACACTTAATTTATATTTAAAAAAAAAAAAAAAAAAAAAAAAAAAAAAAATTACATTAGGTTATAACTCAGACTCAAAATGTAGCAGGCCAAAGTACAGAACATGCAGCAATGAATTTATCTTGCCTCGAATTCATGTGACTGAAAGCTGTTTAGACTCTTGAACTCTGCAGAATGTCTTTACAAAAAGTGTTATGCCTGATCATAGGACCATAAATTACACAAGGAAACCCATGCTGATATGAAATGTCTTTAGATCCTCTAATTCTTGTGTTTACAGATTACAGTGTTTTCAGCAAAAGGTTTCAGGAGTGCGCTGATGACGGAGACAGCAGCACAGACTGGTCTGAGCATGTTGACTATCAGTGCAAAGAGGAGCAGGATCAATACATTCCGATTATGGAGATCAGCTCTGTGCGCTCCATGGCCGACACTAACGATAACCTGGTGAGCTGATACAACACATCAGTATACGGTTCACAAACTAAGGGTCACGACCCTGAGACATGTCACTTGATTTACAAATAGGTTTGTGAGAGAAACTCTCAATCTTTGCTTTTTTAAATAATTTATTTTACAAATTATTATTATTATTAGAAATGTGACTCATTATGAAGATGGATTTTGTGTTACCATTTTAAAGATTGTATGTGCATTTTTTTAAAATTATTTATTTAAAGTATTTTCACTATCATGACATGCTGCACTAGAGTAGGAATTCAGTAATAGAAATGTGCGAACTACTCATCTATCTTCCTCCAGTACGCAAACTAGTGCCGTGTCTCAAATTGCGTCAATAATCATGCACTATTCTAGACTGTTACTGAGTACTAAGACTAACCGGTTTTCCTATTACAGTTAGTATTTAAATTTCAAAAACCTCTCATGTAGCCTTTAAACCTACCGAAGAGCAAGTTTTGTGTACCAGTATTCTGGATTTTCTAGATTAATAAATACTGTTGAATGTAGGGTCAGAGTTTTAGATTTGAGATGCAGCTCATGACAACAGTCACGACGACGGCGGAAAGTTTTAACAGAGTTCGCCAGTGTGTTCATCATTAATTTGGAACCTGACAAAGAGATGTTTTGGCTCTGATGTGCCAACTAGTGAATGTCACATCTAGGCTAATCTTCCAGTTGTAAACTAGATAGCTGGAGAGTGTGTGAACAGTTCTGCTCATATTGCCACAGCTTCTGCACATGCACGCAAAGCCATGCACCAAGTAGTTCGGTTCGGGCCGTATCACACCACCCTGGCGTGGATTCTTTTCCTACACGAATGCACCCTGTTGTGTTTTAATTCCTTGTGTATCGTTGGAAACAAGTCGAGAAAGTGCCCTTCCAAACACACCTCCTGACTTTTTGAAAAGCTGTGTCAAGAAATGCAAATTCACTCTTCTAGACTGGTATGTCGATGCAAGGAATATTACTCTGGTTTTTAGTCACTTATATTACACATGTAAGTGTAATGACCTAATAAAATATTCAAATGTTACAGTAGTTATAAAAAGTGAATCTTAGTCCTTGTTTATTTCATATATAAGTATATAATTCAAATCTTCCTCTAAATCAATTCTATAGACAAAAGTTGGTGGTCCCAGTTTGATCAGTTGTTAAAGAGAGGCTTATATCTTCCATTAAGACCGCGTGCACTGGAGCCTTGCACATGAGATTCATTTCAATTAGGAAGAGTTTCTAAAGTATTGGCACCGTCAATCTAGGGGAAAACACCTATAGGAGAAACTCAGGTGTTATATACAAAAGTTCACTGAAATCAATTAAAGGGTCTCATCAGGTCTATTCTAGTTTTAATTCAGCCTTTGTGTAAAGGCTGAAAGAGCCTCAGTTACATGCATCAGGAGAGTAAGCAGTTAAAGCTTACCTGTGCTGCAAAGCTACAAGCCCCAGTGTTATAATCTGTGCCACCTCTAGCTGGGTTGGCCACTCGCCTGCGGCAACACAGCCGAAAACCCCACATTCCTCTCCGATACCGGATTCTTCAAACTCCATGACCAGCACAACTCCAAATTCACCTCACAAGCTACAAAAATACTGCAAAACTTCACTCCCCGCGCTGCCCGATAATCTCCCAGTCCGACCACGTGCTGCCTCCTGCAGCCGCTTAGGCCGGAAGGTACCAACTACAGAAATGGGGGGGGGGAGTTCAAATCGGCTAGAGGAGTCACTTCTGAGCGCCAGAAGCCAAAGTACGATATCAGTTCAGTACAAATCGTCAAAACAAAGCTGACTGGTCAGAAGAAAAAGAAAAGGCGGATTATAATGCGCAACAAACCAATCCCAATTAGTTATCGCAGATCTCTTGAGGAGAATTTGCAGAGTTTTAAAACAGTATCTGATTAGGCAACACTCCTCCACGGAGCAACGCGCGAGACTTTTCCACGTGGTGAAGATGGCGTCACTGCCTGTTTTTTTTTTTTTTATAAAGTGTCGTAACTCCGCTTTTCTCCTCGCGCTTTCGTCGCGTGCTTGCTCCGTTCAGAGCGCGAGCTCACTGCCTGCAGGAAGAAGCTCAGCTTCAGCTACTGTGTCCAGCGGTGTCTGTGGTTGATGATAATCTTCTGGTTTTTTTGCAGGACAACAGATTTGGAACCGAAATGGCGTCGACAGCAGGTATGTAGTTGTGTAAAGTTTGCAGTGCGTTGCATTGCGTGTGTGTGTGTGTGCGCGCGCGCCATGCTTTGGCCGGGGTGCAGCTGCTACATGAAAAAGTGTTGAGCCAAAAATCACCACTTTAAAGTTTGTTTCCTGTTATGTTTCCTGCTATGTTAATTGGGTACTTGGTCATTCTGCATCATTATGATCACAACACTAATGATCACGTGCAACACAACACAATACATATTTCAAGGCTTGATCAGATTTGGTGCATTATTAGTTCTTGATCAGTTCATCTGCTTGATCAGTGTCTACCTTACTTTTTTTTTGGACTTCAGCTACTCATGAACACACAAAAACCTGGTGCATGTCGCAGCATGTGTTCATCCAAATCACACAACTCCACTGGGCTCCTCACTGGGGGAAGAAAAAAAAATCCTGTATTGCCTGCTTGTGGTTCCATGCATTTATGAAAGGACATAACAAGATACTCAGTAGACTTGTGGATGATTTTGAGTAGTCTAAAAAAATGTGATGTAATGTAATGTGTGTATATTTGTATTTATGTGGGCTTTTGATTCAAAATGATTTAGTCTGGGCTTTTTTTTTTTTTTTTTTCCTTCCCCCCCTCCTTTCTTTTCTTCTTATTAAGCATTAATTGCAGACATGTGCTTGCACAACAGACCTGGTCAAGGGTGAAAATCTCATTTCAGCTTAAGGGGGACGATAAACACGACATTCTCAAGACATCAAAAACATTCAGGACACGTTAATTACTCCTGCATGACTACTAAATGTATTTCAGTTTTTTTCTCTTTTCAGAGCCACCCATTCATTCATTATATCAGACCTTCATTAGGGCTTAAGCTAGGCAGTGGATTAAACCATTGTGAGGCATATTAGTGGGGTTGCGATCTTTTTAAACGTTGTAAAACTTGTTTTTGTGTCTGTAATTGGCGCACCTGCATTCTTTCCACATTATATTGTTTTACAGAATTATTTTGACCATGATAAATTAGGAGATAAGGAGGGAATCATGTTTTTTCCAGGGAACTTCTGCCTATGGAACTGATCATCATTTAATGAGTTCTGTTGCTCTGCTGTTCTTTCCCTACCGCACTGTAGAGCTGAAACTCGGCAAAAAGCTCAGTGAGGGCAAGACCAAGCAGATCTTTGAGCTGCTGGACATGCCGGGCCAGGTTCTGGTCCAGTCCAAAGACCAGATCACGGCAGGCAACGCAGTGAGGAAAGACCAGATGGAGGGCAAGGCAGCGATCTCCAACAAGACCACCAGCTGCGTCTTCAAGCTCCTGCAAGAAGCTGGTGAGCTCGGTCACAGGGCGAACAGCTGCTTCAGTGTCACCTTCATAGAGTCTATAATGTAGTGTTTAAAGTTGCACAGTCTGTATACGTTGTACTTTTAACCTGTAATCACATTATTTTCTTCCTGGGCATTCTCCTGATATAAACGGGTAATACTGGTATGATATCCAATACTGTAATAGTACAGTGTGAAGCCTGAACAGCAGGATTAGAGCAGTTCTAATCCTGGAACTGCTTTGAATTAATATTTAAAGTTGGGTCGTTTTTACTGATGTCACATTGACCTACGCAGTTACAAACGTGCTGCATTGTGGGTAACTGTGCACCCATTTTGATTCCCTAGTTAAATACCTAATGGATTGGTCCTGCCATGCAGATAGGCCTTATTTTCTGAAATTCAACATATTTCATTTAATTTGTTTTGAAAAACTTTTACAGTTTGTTAAAATACAACAAGAAATACTCATTAAAAATGTCCTCCCAACTCTTTCACCTCAAGTGACAATTTGTATACATGTACTTTTAACTTTGTAGAGCTCTGTCCTGGAACATTTTTAAGGATGGTCAATATTGCTGATAATGTGTTTTTTTTTTTTTGTTTGTTTTTTAATTAAATTTTTTTATTAAGTTGTACATCTCATATCAAAGTTTGATTAATCCACCATATCGCACCTCTGGGGTTGGGGGTGTTTCCTGCCTCCTCCTTGTGTGCGTGGAGTTTGCATGTTCTCCCCATGCTTTGGGGGTTTCCTCCAGGTACTCCGGTTTCCTCCCAAGTCCAAAGACATGCTTCATAGGCTGATTGGCATTTCCAGATCGTCCGTAGTGTGTGAATGTCTGTGCACACTGGGTTGGCACCCCGTATTGGCAGGGTGTCCCCCCGCCTTGTGCCCAGAGTCCCCTGGGATAGACTCCGGACTCCCTGTGACTCCCCTTTCACAACTTTGAAGAATCTCAGCTTGTTTTTTCTACCTGGTGGATTGGAACATTCACATATGATATATAATAATCACATTGTAGCAGTCTTTGCACAGAGATGTGGCGTTTGTGTAGGGAATCAAAATGGCAGACAGCAAAGTACACACGTTTTTGTCATCACGTGAAAACAAAGAATAACACTGGCCTAATTCAGAAGTATCTCCTTTTAACACATCACTTGTAATTTGGAGTAACCGCATCCTGTTTCTGTAGCTCATGAGAACACTCGTGTTTGTTAAATCGTTTCCTTGTGACTCGTGCTTTCTTGAATTAAATGGAATGTGATTCACACGGCTGCATATCCGATCATGCTCCACTGGTCTGTCTATTGTCAGTATTGTCCAGCTTTCAGATATTAAAGTCTTAATCTGTCATGGCTAACCCACCATGATATTTTTTTCTGACTGCTTGGTGAAATAAAAAAACAAATCACTATTCATCAGTTTTACTAGTGTAGCTTTTTAGTCCTGAAACGTTCCATCAGCTCTGAGGAACGTGTTTGAGAATATGTACCCAGTTCTCTCACAAAGTAGCGGTTTATTGAAGCCTTGAAACATCCTAAACAACAGTAATTTCTTTATACCTCATGCTTTGCATTTTGTATTTAAATATTTTTGAATGTACACAATTTCTCAATGATCTGTATCTGTATCTTCTCCTTTGTTCTGTCAGGAATTAAGACTGCATTTGTAAAGCAGCATTCGGAGACGGCATTCATAGCCAGCCACTGTGAGATGATCCCAATTGAGTGGGTGTGTAGACGCATCGCCACAGGCTCCTTCCTTAAAAGGAATCCAGGTGTCAAAGAAGGCTATCGCTTCTCTCCACTGAAGATGGAGATGTTTTTCAAGGTGGGCCTCCACTAGTGGTTTGACAAAGCATCTCGACTAATCCTAATCATTCAGAAGACTATGGTCTGGTCAATATATTGCCACATGCTTACTAGAGAACATTGAGTGCAGCTTGATAATGAAAGTAAGTGATAGGACTATACCAAGCTGTTATCACTGGGGTGTTGAGTCAGTTTGCTGATGAAATGACATGTCTTGGCAATTTAGTAAAACAAAGCAGTTTGGCTCTCAGATAACTAATAGTTAGCACCTTTGAAATGATGATCTATAATCAGTTCTTTGCTCAAGATTGCATAATGGATAGTGTCGTTGGAGATCTCCTCCTCTATGACAGACCTTTACTCCATATTCGATTAAATGGAATGTGATTCACATGCCTACATATGTTTCCTCGCAGGATGATGCCAATAATGACCCGCAGTGGTCTGAGGAGCAGCTGTTAGCAGCGGGCTTTGAGCTGGCAGGCGTGACGATTGGCCGCTGTGAGGTGGACATTATGAGTAAGAGCACAGTGGCCATCTTTGAGGTCCTGGAGAAGGCCTGGGCCACGCAGAACTGCACTCTGGTGGATATGAAGGTACTTTAAGAATGTATTTTGAAGTCAAGTCAAAGCAATGCAGTGTTGGGCAAACCTTTTTATTTTATTTTATTTTTACATTTTTTTCTCCTTTCCATTATCATGATCATTAGTGAAGGCTTTACTCCCAGCATGGACAAATTCTGTTCTGTTTAGATCGAGTTTGGCGTAAATGTGACCACCAAGGAGGTTGTGCTGGCTGATGTGATCGACAACGACTCGTGGAGACTGTGGCCGGCTGGAGATCGCAGCCAGCAGAAAGACAAACAGGCAAGTTTCACATTCGCAATGCGGGACTGGCATGGCCTGAAGCCCTATGTCTGTCGCTTTGCTTTGTGTCATGTTTTGCGCAATGCTTCAAGTTCCCAGACCAACCCCCTATCTGTGCACATTTCTGACAATTCCCTTTATTCAACCAATTATAAGGATGTTTCACAAAAAAAAGCATGTTTTTCAAGTGTAGACCGTGTAGTTTAGGTGCTTTACAAGAACATTTGCCGTATCCTCTAGTACAGCAACAGGCAAGTTTTCTGGAAGGTATTTCTTTGCCATCAACTTATGGTGCACCCCTGCTAGGTGCAGTCAGGTTAACCTTGTGGTTATTTTCCCATTTCCTTGTGCAGGTATATCGTGACTTGAAGGAGGTCACACCTGAGGCCATGCAGATGGTCAAGAGGAACTTTGAATGGGTGGCTGAAAGAGTACAGGTACACACGCATGCTCGAACGTTATCACAGCTTTCCGTTACAGTACTGTTATTGCTGGCATTACTAGATACTCGAACCGTATATTCTTTTTGTAGCTTTTGTTCATGTGCTATGAGCACGTGTGGAGTGGGCCATAGAGCTCCTCCATATCAGTTCACATGCCATAGTAATTCTCGTTTAAAGGTCAGACATGCAGTTAAAAACTGGTGTGTTTAGGAAGTTAAACATTTACATTTAGCTGGCCGAAATTGCACAATTTGGCCGTTTGCTCATGTTAACTCTTCCTATCTCTGTGTACTTGCCCTTTTCAACCTTCAATAAAATCCATAGCTTTCACAAGACACTTCAGTCTCCATGAACCTCAACCTTTTTGGGGTTGACTAGTCTTTTTTTTTTTTTTTTTTTTTTTTAATCATTCATTCCGAGAACTGCAATGCTCCCTGCATCTTCAAATCAGAATTTATTGGCTTTGTTAGTCACTACGATGGCTCCATCATGTGGCCTAATAGCAGTAGTGCACTAAGAGCGTATTCATATTTGGTCTAAATGTCTGAGTCTGCACCCAGGGCCGATACTGGGATCGTTTAGAGGAGGGTCTCATGATCAAAGTGTGTTTGCTTTCACATGGCAGAATTCTGAACCATGGATCGATTGCACAGTTCTATTTGCTAGTTTACAAAATGGTACATACTAGGCTTTTGGGTTTATAATTGTTTTTTTTTTTTTAATTATTATTTTTTAAGCGTTTTTACCTAATTAAAATAGTGCTCTTTTGGATGCCTGGATCTCCTCATGCAGGAATGCCTGCAAACGAGAATCCGTTTTTGTATAAGACGATGTTCTCCGTGCAAGCGCTCGCACCACAGAGATGAGCTGATTACAGTAACCTTGCATCAGTCCTATCTAAAACGTCTGAGTTTTTATAAGTTGGGTCCATTTGCATTTGAATGCCTCCTTCTCTCCATACATAAGGCATTCTGTCTCCTCTGCTGACCAAAATAACCCTTTCTCTGGCTTCATAAAAACTTGAAAAAGAAGTGACCTGACAAGTTTAAATCCAGTCATGTTACTAGCATACACACATGATACAGGCCGTACCAGGGTTCTGTTGAAGTGAGCCCTAGAACAACATTTTTAAGAGGACCAAGGTACCGAAATCTCAGGGCAAAAAACACAAGTGTGAATGTTGGTGTTGTCTTAATCCTTTGCTGGAATTCTGTTTGTAACTTTCGTGTCTGCACGTGCCTTTAGCTGCTCCTGGAGCCGCAGGCGAGTGGGAGAGTTGTTGTACTTATGGGCTCTACATCTGATATAGCTCACTCTGAGAGGATTCGTAAAGCTTGCGACTCATACGGAATCCCCTGCCATCTCCGAGTCACCTCTGCACATAAAGGCCCTGATGAGACACTCCGCATCAAATCTGAATATGAGGGTAAGACAAAGGAAAATAATGTGTGCGGAAACCGGTTTGTAGCAGTTTACTTAAGGCTTAATACAGGTAATACAGGGTGTCCCAAAAGTCTCCACGCTTAGGGGACTATGTTTTCCACCACCACATCGGTGGTGCCTTCACGGACGTCACGAAGTGGATGTTCGTGGACGTCCACTTCGCGGCTGGTCTGCAACACTTCCAGTCTTTTTGAATTTGTTAATAAGTTTGGCAGCAGTGTCGCATGTGATGTGCTTGCCATGTTTCTTGTTAAAGTCCATTGCAACCTTGACAGCTTCCTGATCCAGCCATGAAACTGATTTTCAATACCTTTCTTCTTTTGTCAAAAGCATTCTTAAAGGCTATCTGAAAATTATAATATAAAGTAAGAATGAAACATTTTGGAAGACATTTTACTAAAAAAAAAGTGTTAATTTCCCCTGTGTATTGAGACTTTGGGAACACCCTGTAGTTTAATGTGCAAGTTACCAATTTAAGTTTTTAATAGAACATGCACAAGTGAAGTTGCATTGTAATCACAGTCGCAGTAAGGATTCCCATTCATATGTATTACTGTGCTTTTATTTTCTCAGGTGATGGTGTCCCCACCATTTTTGTAGCCGTTGCAGGAAGGAGTAACGGTTTGGGTCCAGTGATGTCAGGAAACACAGTTTACCCTGTCATTAACTGTCCTCCTGTTACATCTGACTGGGGTGCTCAGGACATCTGGTCATCTTTACGCATGCCCAGTGGTAAGGATTCATCTGCTATATTTGTTCAAGGTACTTTAAGGGCACTAGGGGGGTCCCTGGAGGACTAGTGGTTAGACCTTGGCGCTCTCCCCACCGCGGCCTGGGTTCGAGTCCCGGCCAGGGAACCAACCCCAGCCACTGGGGTAGCACACGACACTGCACTCCCAGTGCCAGTTCCAAGCCTGGGTAGAAATTGGGGAGGGTTGTGTCAGGAAGGCATAAAAATTGTGCCAAATCAAATATGCGTACAGCGACCCCTAAAGGGAGCAGCTGAACGAAGAACAACACTTTAAGGGCACTAGGTTTTGCCACACTGGACTGACTACTAAAGCAGAAGTGCGTTACCTTAGTGCTAAGACACATACATACTGAGATCTGTCCTTCTATAACACAGTTCTGTGTTATTACAACACAATATCAATAAGCAAAAAGGTTAATGTGCACAACTAATGTTGCGCAGTCATCCTGACAGTGAGCATTTTTAAAATGGTTCCATGTTTTGCTACACAAATAACAATCCTTAATTTTATGGTGCTGTATTTTGCAATCTGGAAGTATCAGTATGAAGAGAAGGAGCCTACAAAACTTTTCATTTTGCTGTGACACTTTACAATAATCTGAGTATGAAAGCATGGCGCAGTGAGTATGAAGACGTACGACTGCACGATGAGGCAGGATGTCCTCATGACCTAAAGGCTTGCTTTGTTTTCAGAATCAGCACATAGATGTGTTGAACTGTTGTTTCATTGGCTATCCCACTGCACTAGCTGAGTAAGTACTGCATTCAGCAGTACATTCTGCAGTCTGTCACATATTTGATTGGATAAGCAGGATGATTTGCTTGCACATTTTAAATCTCAATTAACTTGAGCAGATTTTTAGAAAGTAGAGTAGGAAGCAGTGAGAGAAAAATCTGCAACAATATAAAGTGCTTTGCAGTGGCCAAATTGAATTTTTCCTGAATTGTGGCTGATCTGTTCATCCTTAGGGGGACGAGTGTGTTCTGCAGCATTGTTAGTTTGTTGGCTCTTCCAGCTTTAATTCCGTTTTAAATTTGCCCTAAGTGGTACACTACACATGTGAGTGGAATGGATTGAGTCACCTGTTTATGCTTTTTCTGGCAGGTGCAGTACATTTTAAGGCTTGGCTTAGGGTGTTAGTCAGGTTTGCGGTTGTTTGTTTGTATGTCTACTTTGCCTTAACGTGCCTTTCTAAGTTGCCAAATTACTCCTCCACCCATTCTGTAACATTCTCTCCTCTCTCCTCTCTCCTTCAGGTCTGGGCTGTTCTACGGTTCTGTCTCCAGACTCAGCTGCCCAGCATGCTGCTCAGATCCTGGGCCTGACTGATCACCTGGTGTGGGCCAAACTGCGTGCCTCCATGCTCAACACCTGGATCTCTCTGAAGCAGGCTGACAAGAAGCTTCAGCAGTGCAGCATCTGAACACACAGCACTTCTGTTTACCCTGAGCCATTCCACTCTTTAACCATTCCATAACACACGACTACATACAGCATTCAGTTTCAGATTATTGAGGCTTATGATCTAGTGCTGAGTCTGAATAATATTGTTTGTAGATGAAACTAATAAATAGATTTACAGAAAACATTTATGTGGGCTATTGCTTTACACAAATAAAACATAACTGTACAAGACTGTCCTTTTTTTTTTTTTTTTTTTTTTAAATTCAGAATGGGATTTGTCTTTAATGTAGGTTGCAGAGACACAAGTCTGAATCCTCATGGACTACTTGTCATTAGACAACCATGTTTAATTGTGTTATGAATGATCTAATGATATAATTATGATTATGAATGATCGTGCAGGCTTCAGGTTTATTGATAATTATTTTTGATTGATGATTTTAGCTTCTATTAATGTTCAACTCTAAAATAGAGGGGGAAAATCCAGTTCTGAAATTAACTGGAGAAAAAGTAACAAATAATTCAAAGATGCAAAGGTTTTAACTTCCTTTTTTTTTTTTCTTTGGAAGCAGTGATCTACATTGTCAGTATTAGCATCTGACCACAGTATGCTATTGCCTGGATACAGTCATACCAACAGCATGCACACACACTAATCATGTCAGTGACACTGCTGTGCTGAGAAAGAGCCACCATCCAAATAATACCTTGTCAATGGTGGTCCCTTTTCAGTCATGGACAAGGTCGACTAGAGGCTGCTGACTAACGGATTAACACATGGTAAATGTATACTATACTATTCAAATGTAATGGTACAGTATACATTTACTATCTGTACAAGGTAGGTGTACCAAATAAACTGGGAACTCCGTGTATAATACTAGGGTGTTTTTCACCGTATTAATACACTGCAAAAAGTGAATCTTGAATATAAGTAAAAGCAATAATTAATGTTTTATTCCTCTGGCTGACAGGTTTGCTTGAAATGAGCTAAATTCTCTGCCAATGCAATAAGACATCTTAAAATAAAAAAAAAACAAAAACAATGTTCTTATTAATTAATTAAAATCCCTAACTAATAATCTCATTAGAAATATTAAATATGTCTATAATGATGTTTTTAATATATTATTTACTACATTATTTACAGTGCAGCTTTACAGGAATAACATGTTCTCGTGTTGAAAATCACCACGTCATTATATTCAAAGTATGCCCTTCACCACTAATGATTTCTATTTGAATGGTGTAAAAGACACTGTAGAAAAAAACGATTGTAAAATGAGAGGAGAAAGTGAGTGTCCAGGTATAGGGTGAATCTAAAACATAATTCTGATGATGCTAAGTAATAAAGCTATTTGACTTTGACAGTGTTCCAATATTATTATTATTATTATTATTATTATTATTATTATTATTAAGTGCCTAAGGTCAATGGGGCTAATTTATTAAATAAACACTGGTGAACTGTTTATTTGATAAGGAAATCTATTAAATACACATTTATAATGTCATCACTATGTACTGTCCTGCTGTCACTATATTTAGCTTTTTTCTTTTTCTTTTCTTTTTTTTTTTACCTAACTGCTACAAAGCCGATGCACATAATTAAAGGATAACTTGAAAAACCTGAAAAATACAATACAATACACAATACTATGCTGCTTTTTTTTTTTTTTTTTGTAGATGTTTCTAGCTAGTTTCACCTAGAAACGCCTCATTTGCCATTTCAGTCACACCCATAGTGATCCTGAAGGTATGCCCTCTTTGCCCCACCCATCTACACGTAGAATCAGGAAGTCAGTTGAGAAGGAGCGCTTCACCTCTGCTCTCTCTCTGATGTTAGTGAAATGGCTGAGGACAGTAATATTGCAGTGGACCATCTTCAGTTCAGCTGTTCAATCTGCCTGGATTTGCTGAAGGATCCTGTAACTACTCCATGTGGACACAGCTTTTGTATGGTGTGTATTAATGACTTTTGGGATCAGCCTCTTCAGAAGGGGGTATACAGCTGCCCTCAGTGCAGAGAGACGTTCATGCCGAGACCTGTCCTACGTAGGAATAATGTCATGGCTGAAGTGGTGGAGAAGCTCAAGTGGAAAGACCTAAGCGACGCTTGTCCTCCTCGTTATACCTCAGAATCGGGAGATGTGGAGTGTGACATCTGTTCTGAGAGCAAAGAAAAGGCTGTCAGGTCCTGTCTGGTGTGTATGGCTTCTTTCTGTAAGACTCATCTCAAACCTCATTATGAATCTCCTGTTTTTAAGAAGCATAAGCTTGTCCAGGCCTGCAAACAACTGCAAGACAAAATCTGTTCTCGTCATGACAAACTGATAGACTTCTACTGTCGAACAGACCGGACATTCATTTGTGCATTGTGTATGATAGATGAACATAAAGAACACCATACAGCATCGGTTGCTTCAGAAAGAACTGAAAAACAGGTAAGAGGTGCATTCTGTGACTCTGTAAGAAACTGTAATCTGATATGAGATGTTCGAATAGACATGTTAACCCTTGTGTTGTCTTAACTAATTAATTAACCAAGGGTCAAAAATGCAGAGAAAACGAGTGGTGTCCACTGATTAAATGCAGTCTTTCTACTAAAGAGGGAAAAGACAGATATTCATAATGTTTGTGATGAAAGACAGGTTGTTTTTTCATGAAAAATAGATTTCAGGTTTAAAATTCAATTAAGCTGCATTATTTTAGTGGGTTAGTGAAGGTGGGTCATTTTTTACCCTTAGGACAAAGGGAGTATACATAATGTTAAGACTACACCAGGGTTAAATTTAGCAGGGACAGCGGTCAACACCCATAATCCTGTTTTTTTTTTTTGTTTTTTTTTTTTGCACAAGTGGCTTGTTTGGTTGCTGCGTGACAGTTTTACTACTCTCCCTATTCCATACATGCTCTTTACAAATCTTAATCATCATCTTCTTCGGACCACAGAAGCAGATAAGGGACATGCAGAGGAAATCCCAGCAGAGAATCCTGGAGAAGGAGAAGAAACTGCAAGACCTTAAACAGGCTGTGAACACTCTTAAGGTAGGTACTAATCCAAGGACTGCTGGAGCATTTCATTTCAGTCAGTCCTTTCCTGTAAATATGAGCCAAAGAGGCTGGAACTCAATCATTCTTCCACTACCAGAGCTCTTCACAGGCAGCGGTGGAGGAAAGTGAGAGAATCTTTACTGAGCTGCTTCTCTTCATTGAAGAAAAGTGTTATGAGGTGACTGAACTCATCAGAGCTCAGGAGAAAACGGAACTGGATAAAGCTGCGGGACTGCAGGAGCAGCTGGAGCAGGAGATTGCTGAACTTAAGAAGAGAGACACTGAGCTGGAGCTGCTGTCAGACACAGAGGATCATGTGTATTTCCTCCAGGTATGACCTGAAAAGTTAGTTTCTACATTTTTTGTGGAAGTTTACAACCTCTGTTGTAAATATCAAGAATATGAGGTTTGTCATGTAAAAGTAATCATAATATAATAACTCTTCCCAACCCTAATGTACAGTAGAACATTCTGTAATGTTGCCACCCTAACACACAGTCTAACACACCCATATCTCCTAGTCCAATGTTATTTCCACAGTAATTAACTTGTAGCTTTATTTCTGGTTTCAACATAGAAGTTCCAGACTGTCTGCTCCACTTCTAAAGCTAAGGACCTACCCAGGATGACTATTAATCAACATATTTCATTTGATGGCGTGAGGAAATGTCTCTCGGACCTGAAAGAGCAATTTGAGGAATTCTGCAAAGATAAATTCAACAAAATCAATCCAAATGGTAAAAGAGAAAGCGTCCAACCTCATAACATACTAATAAACAATCCACTTACTGTATATGATATAGCCTTCCTTTACATGTGTCTATAATGATGGTCTAGACAAATAATACATTTCTATCATCTGCTTCCTCTTCGATGTACACATTTAGTCAAAATGAATATACACAGGTTCATGTGACTGCAAGGATAGGTCACATTATTACATACCTACATTGTAGGTCTACCATGTAGGTACTACAGCTCACAGTGTGTTTTCCTCATCCTCCTGCCCTTCCGCTATGTCAGGTTTTGGCCACACGGCTGCTGTTGGCTGGAAAGGTTTAATTGCTAGATTATTCTCAACCCAGCAACACTGCTGTTCTTGATACACTTACATCACCATACTTATACCTATATTGCCAAAAGTGTGTGGTCACCTGACCATCGTACCCATATGTGCTTTTTGAACATGCCCTTCCAAATTTATTCTACCTTTGCTGTTATAATAAGCTCCACTCTTCTGGGAAGGCTTTCCACTGGATTTTGGAGCGTGGCTGTGGGGGTTTGTGTTCATTCAGCTACAAGAGCATTAGTGAGATCAGACACTGATGTTGGTGAGGAGGTCTGGGGTTCAGTCGGTGTTCCAGTTCATCCCAAAGGTGTTCAGTGGGGTTGAGGTCAGGGCTCTGTGCAGGACACTCGAGTTCTTCCACTCCAACCTTCACACACCATGTCTTCGTGGAGCTCACTTTGTGCACAGGGGCATCGTCATGCTGGAACAGGTTTGGGCCTCTTTTTGAACCACAGTTGGGTGTGATGGTCAGGTGTCCACAAACTTTTGGCCATATAGTGTACATACCATGTCAGTGTCAATAATGATAAAAAAATATGGGCACTCATGATCCTTTGTTGGCCCCCTTTTAATTGATGGACTGATTCATTGCTATAGAAACAGATGGACCATGCTAACTAGTTGTCTACCTATGGATCTATATGATAGGTTTACCAAATACAACGGCCAGTGAGTTTATATATATTTTATATATTTGATATTGAGACATGTATCCTGCATACATCCTGTATGTTTTTTTTTCCTACTTTTGAATTACACTAGATAATGTCTGTTCTATGTCCTTACTTATGTATTTGCCTCTATATCTTAATAGTTGCCAAAATTCAAATGATTTTACCCTGTGAACCAAAGACCAGAGAGGAATTTCTCCAGTGTAAGTGTAAAAATTGTTAGATATATATTTTTAGTACAATTATTTTTTATTAACATAGAAATTTTTTTTTTTTTAATTAAATATATGTATATATAATGTTTGCATATATATATATATTTTTGTTCTTTAGATTTTTGTCACCTGACCCTGGACCCCAACACGGCAAATGAGGCACTGTGGATTTCTGAAAACCACAGGAAAGTGTCACGCAGTGGGAAACTAAACCCGTACCCTAGTCATCCGGAGAGATTTGATGGTTATGGTCAGGTGCTGTGTAAACAGAGTGTATGTGGACGCTGTTACTGGGAGGTTGAATGGAGCAGGGGTGGATGGGTGTACGTCTCAGTCTCGTATAAAGGGATCAGCAGGAAAGGACGTGGTAAGGAATGTTGGTTTGGACACAACGCTCAGTCCTGGAGTCTGGAGTGCAGTTCCACTCTGTCGTTCTGGCACAACGACATTCAGACAAAGATCTTTGGCCCATTATCCTCCAGAATCGGAGTGTATTTAGACCACAGTGCAGGAACTCTGTCTTTCTACAGTGTCTCAGACACAGTGGCCCTCCTATACAGAGTCCAGACCACGTTCACTGAGTCACTCTACCCTGGTTTTTGGGTCAATGCACTTGCAACCGCTAAGTTGTGTTACTCGGTAGAATGACAAAAACACATTAGAATGTTGTCATTCTGAATATGTGTTATGAGAAATGTGTTATGCAGCTGCGTAACTGATTGCACATGGTTTGTATTTTATTACTGGGATTGTGAAATCAGTACTTTTCAGCAAGTACTGTGGTGGGTCAGTGGTTAAGCATCTGGGCTACTGATTGGAAGGTTGTGATTTCAAATACTGATGGCACGGATTGATAAAAGTGCCTGTTAAATGATTTAATGTAATTAACATAAGAACAAGCCAATTTAAATCTTTGTTGCTGTAAGATAATATTTTTAAAAAATAATGACAATATGATAGATATTTATTTCTTTTTGAATGTAAATTACCAGTTGAGCAAGTAGAAATAGTTTTATGTTTTATGCTAATATTTATGCTGTTTTATGTCTATGATATGGCACACTTATGAAAGTGTGTGTGTGTGTGTTTAGCCATTAAGCCATTTTATTCATGTAAGTAGAACATCTGTAGGGTTTTTATATGTAACCTGATAAAATTAAAACATCTAAGACTAAGTACTAAGAGAAAATGTGGTGTTAATTTTCTGTTCTAATTCAAGCATATTAAATTAACCATAAGTCAAACAAGGTATTTGCTGAATGTTTGTGAATTTTCTTTTTTTTTTTTTTTTGGAAAAATAACCTTTTCATGCTATTATGATAAATGATAAACAAAGTGACAGGGGTTCAATCCTGAGCTCGGGGTCCTGTCCATGCAGAGTTTCGTATGTTCGCCCTGTGTTTTCTTGGGGTTCCACCAGGTTCTCTGATTTCCTCCCACCATCCAAAAACATGCAGGTAGGCCGACTGGCTGTGCTCAAATTGCCTGAAGGTGTGAATGAGTGTGTAAGTGCATGTGTACGTGGTGCCCTGCAATAGACTGACATTCCATCCGGGCTGATTTCTCCTGCCTTGAGTCCAGTATTCCTGGGATAGGCTCAAGTTCCACTGTAACTTTAACCAGGATAAAGCAGTTGATGAAGATGAATGAATGAATGACCTATAAAAACACTTCAGCTAAAATGTTCATTCTAGTATCATTAAAACTGTACTGGCCCCTGTAACATTTCAACATGATCCAAATTAATGTATTAACCAGTTCGGAAACTTCTCAGCAAGGAGCTGGTCCACCCTGCTTGTAAAATCTTAAGAAATAAGACTAGGATTAAGGTGTTTTCTTGCTTAATCAATAACAGAGGAATCAAAAATCTGGCTGCCACCATTGCCAACAGCAGGTTACACTACAAAACAATAGAGAAGTGAAGAAAACATCTAGAAAGAAATTGATTGAGGATTGAGCAAGAAAGAAGACAAAGGTGGATTTACAGCACTGGAGAAGGCTGAGAGCAGCCGAAAACTGGTGCTGAGCTCCCTCCTGCTTCTGTTTAATATCTCGTTACTTTGCTTGAGAGGTTATTGTGTAATTTGTTATCCTCCCAACCTGTAAGATTACAACACTTATTCTAACCTTTAGACGTCTGCCTGTGTTAAACCATGTGTGTTTACTTATTAGAAAGCAATGTGAAAGCAGTTTGGGACTGATCTCAGTAGAAAGTACAGTATATAGTTTTGTTCTGCTTCTTTTGGTACCAAAGTGACCCCAATGCCTTTGACGGCACAAGAAAGGGCCCATGTATAGGATATCATTTTGCAATATGAGTAGAAGAAAACAATTCTGATTTTTTTTGGTTCACCTCTTTTTTATTGATTTAGCTATTTATACAGTCACACTAGAAACTATGTTAGTCATATAGCCATATCCTGTCAGAACAATACAGTCAGTCAACTGAATTCTTTTTCTTTGGAGTGATTATGCAGGAATAAAACATTTCTGTCACTGAGTTAACTCCAGGGGGCGCAGGTATCACAAGACCATATTGTGTACATGGTCTCATATGCAATATTAATGAAAGAACTCAGCACAAGCAACAACAACAACAACAAAAAAAATCTGTATTTCTTGGCTCAAAACCTTTGAAAGATCTAATATCTCTATTCTTGTGATGTTTACTTTTATTGATTTAAAAAAACCTCAAATTCTTTTTTATATATATAAAAATATAAATAAATACATTTTGAGACACATTAGCTTTTCTTCACTTTCTTTTCAATAAAAGGCACAGAGGTGAATGACGTGGAAACCTTCATGCTATATTAAAGTCTTACAGGAAATGATATGTGCACAGGTTTTTGGTTTCACTTTGCTTCAGAGATAAATAGGCTCCTCCTAGCCGTTTCAGAGAAAACGAAACTGAAAAGAAACCTGCTTTGCTTTGACTCTTTTCTCTCGATCAGCCTCTGAGTGCAGTAAAATGGCAGAAGCCAGTATTTCAGTAGATCAGGAGCATTTTAGTTGTTCAATCTGTCTGTATCTACTGAACGAGCCAGTGACTACTCCATGTGGACACAGTTTCTGCATGGTGTGTATTAATGGGTTTTGGGATGAAGAAGATCAGAAGAAAGCCTACAGCTGTCCACAATGCAGAGAGACATTTGCTCCAAGACCTGTCCTTCGCAAAAGCAATGTGCTGACTGAGATTATTGGCATACTGCAGAAGACCGAACAGGAAACATCTTTTGCTCAAGCTTTAAATATCATTTCCCTTGAAGCTCAGGATGTGGAGTGTGATTCCTGCATCGGTGTCAAAGAGAAGGCTGTGAAGTCCTGCCTGACATGCCTGGCTTCATACTGTGATACACATGTTCAGGCTCATCATGAATCTCCTGCTTTCAAGAAGCACGTGCTTATCCCAGCCCTGAGTAACCTCCAGGAGAAAACATGTGCTCAACATAACAAGCTTCTTGAAGTCTTCTGCCGCACGGATAAGAGAGTGATTTGCTACCAGTGTTCAGTGGACAAACACAAAGATCATGATACAGTCCCACTTCAAGATGAGTGGATGGAAAAAAAGGTATGTGATTAAAATGTTATTTCTGTTTAATACAGGTATAAAAATGCCTATCTGTATGTGATTGCAAGCTGCTTTATAATTACAAAAAAGTAGAGTAGAGTAGTAGAGATTGATTAAAGTTTGGCCTTTGTACCCTTAATTAAAGGTGGCTGAATAAGTTTTTCATTAACAGAAGTACTTTGGGGATCTACAACAAAAATATCAGAATAGACTTGAGAGCAGAGAGAAGACATTGCTGGAGCTAAAGGATGTGATAGAGGCTTACAAGGTAAGTATGACAAATTTCTCCCATTTACCATGCAGCCCTAAACTCTCAAATTCTCATCCTGCTTAGAAAACAAATCAGAAGAGACTTGGCCTTATAGGCTGATTTCCTCAAAAGACTTTCATTACTGATTATTAGATTTTGTCCTAATAATAATAATCTCTTGTTTAAAATCTCCCAAAGATTTTGGTCATCTAAAGTAACAGCGCAAAAGTAAAAGCACAAAATATAAAAAGTAATGTGTTGTATTTTCACTCCACTTCCTCATTTTCATGTTTCCTTTAAACTGCTTGATTATAGAGCACAAAAACTATATTTAAGCAATGTCGCCCAAGCAAGAGTGAGGATATAATGAATATCGGCACGACTGTGATTCAGCCTTTTTGCTCCGCGAGTGAAAATAGATCCCGAAGAACCCACACTCACTGATAGCCTGTTGGCTAGCTAGCATACTCACAATGATTTGTACAATCCCGTTGAAAGTGAAATTGGCTTCCCTTCTTTCTTTTGCTTCATCTTCATCTGATAAGCTTTTATATTTTAAGTCAGAAGTTATATTCATGAAAAATGTAATGTTTGTCATGTCCACTGCCACTAACTCTATGTAGTAACAGTTTCAGTGATAAAAATGAAGTGATACAGACAGTGAAGCATCCCGGTGCAGTTAATAATATATATAAACACTTTTGGAACGACGCTCGTCCAATCAAATTAGAAGGCCAGAATTAACTATTGTATAAAACATCTTTATCAGGGGTGGTACCAAGTCATTGTTCTGCAAATCACAAGTCAAGTCCCAAGTCCTTAACTTAAAGTTTTGAGTCCTAAACAAGTCATAATGCCTTTTTTTTTTTTTTTTTTTTTTTTTTTTTTTACAAAATTTAAGACCAGAGTAATAGTCAGTATAGCAAATTTATGCAAATCATGCAGGCTTTTTAAAATTCGTGGGCAATTCTAGGCAAACATTATAACTCAATGGAAATATAAGGGTATTTGAGAGATGCATAACTATGACTTCAGTACTGTGCAAAAGTCTAGGCACATGCAAAGAAATGCTGTAGAGCAAAGATGCCTTCAAAAATAATGAAATTAAATGTTTCTATATAAAAAGAATACTATAAAGAGCAGTAAACAGTAATAAATGGTACAAAGTCAATATTTGGTGTGATGATCCTTCGCTTTTAAAAAAAAAAAGAGTAGTCTCGGGTACAATTAGTGCAGTTTTATAAGGAAATGAGCTGTAAGTGTTACTGAGCGTCCTGCAGAAGCAGCCACAGTTCTTCTGGACACTTTAACTGGAGACTTGCTTCTTATTTTTGCAGCAAAACCCAGCAGCCTTCATTATGTTTTTTTTTTTTCCCTGAAAAGTGTCTCTTATGTAATCTGCTGCTTTCTTTACTGACCTACAAACATTTTTCTGTAACATTTAATTTTGTGCTGGAAAAGTAATGTTTGGAATCTAAAATGTTTCGTACTGAATCAATAATGGAAGTCATAAAATAAAAATCTATAACAAAGTTTGTACTAAAAAAAAATAGGGTGTCTAAGACTTTTGCACAGTACTGTATAAAAACTTAATATTTCAATTTCACATAAGATAAGGTGTAGACTATTTTCACTAAGGGTACCTGTCTATCCCAGTTCATCTGGGCTTTGCCTTGGGATCAGCTTGAATGTAACAAGTATGACTTAATAAAAAGAAATTTAACTTAAAAAAAAGAAAAAAGTCAAGCTGTGAAAAAGAAGCAGTGTTTCATTGTATTTTGAAATGAAAAAAGTATTTTCATTCACACCAGATCTATCATTTCCTCTGATTTCTGTCATGCTTTTGTCTACTGATACACGGAGATACCTGAAAGGAACATAAATGCAGATAAACCCTGCCATGAAGATAAAATTTTTTTCTAACAAACTTGATGTAGGCCAATTTGAAAACGGACCTGTACTTCAGAGAAACACTTTGCAGATCCCAGCTCTGATACTCACTAAAATTGCACACGTTTGTGTGTAAGAGAGAGAATGCGAGTCCTGTGTTGTCTAACGCAAACTGAAAAGTCTAACGCGATAAATTTCCCCTCCCCCTCACCCCACTGTCTCTTGCTCCATTTGCAGCGCTCTGCACAGGAAGCAGTGGAGGACAGTGACAAAATCTTCGCTGAGCTGCTCCTCTCTATTGAGAAAAGACGATCTGAGGTGACTGAACTGATCAGAGCTCAGGAGAAAGCTGAACTGGCTCAAACTGCAGAAGTAATAATGCAGCTGGAGCAGGAGATTGCTGACCTTAAGAGAAGACAAGCTGAGCTGGAAAAGTTGTCACAGACCAGTGGATATGTCCATTTCCTCCAGGTAACATCAAAAGTCTTCTTAAGGTGTTGAACCACCAGAACAGCTTCAGTGCTTCATGGCACAAGTTCTACAATTCTCTGGAACTGTACTGCAGGAATGAACACCATTCTTCCAAAAGATATTTCGTCATTGGGTTTTGATGATTGTGGTAGAGAGCACAGTCTAACACTTCAATCCAAAATCTCTCATATGTGTTCAGTTGGGTTGAGAACTGATGACTGCAAAGGCCAAAGCATATGATTTACATCATTTACATACTCATTAAACCATTCAATGAGCCTCAGGCCCTGTGGATGGAATGTTGCATCGTATCATAAAGGTGATCAGTCAGAATTATACTGTATTGATTTGTAGTGACTCTCCTTCCCTCTAAGCCATATCCGACCCAGGTTCTTATGTGGCCCATCAAATGAATTTAGAATCTGTGTTCTAAATTAAATTCATTTTATGGACTCTAATTGAAATGAATTGAAAAAAGACAGGTCTATCTTTATCTCCTTTTTACAATAGGGGCAAAATAGAGCAATCAACTCATTTCCATAAACTCAGCTACTGACAAGATATGTTAATGATTAATGTGCAAGCTAAACATTTAATGCTGTAACCATGCTTCTTTCTAAAGAAGTACACTATATGGCCAAAGGTTTGTGGACACCTGACCATCACATCCATATGTGGGCCTTACCAAAACTGCTGCCACAAAGTTCAAAGCATGACGATGCCCCTGTGCACAAAGCGAGCTCCATGAAGACATGGTGTGTGAAGGTTGGAGTGGAAGAACTCGAG